>OW203988.1:2505728-2943228 GCA_934047225.1 Ypsolopha sequella | reverse complement strand
TATTAAAAAGTTAATTGTAAATATATTACTTATTCTATATTTACTGGCACTGGTTTCGAGTATGAATCTTTAAAAAAACACAAAAATATGTATGTCCTCCACTTTATCTCCGAAACTGGTAGACCGAAAAACATAAAAAAAATGTCGATAACAGATCACAACTGGCCAATTACAGGACAACTACAGAAATTAAAAAAAAGTTGAGCACAAATTATCGTATAAAAATAAAGTAAAATTAATAAAAAAAATATTTTATTAAAATATAATATGGGTCTCAAATTGTAAGCATTAAAAAGTTAATTGTAAAAATATATGGCTATATTTAATTGCACTTATTTAGAGAAATCCTTGAAAAAAAAATGTATGTCCCCCCTGCCCTTCCAAAACTGGTGGACCAAAAAATATGAAAAATATCATGGTAATATGTGTTTACGTGAAGATTACAAAAAAAACAAAACGGTTGAGAAATTCATGAAAAAAATGACAAAATCAAATTTATCAACCACTATACGGAACCCTAGGTCAGACTCGCACTTTACCGTTTTTTTTTACTTCAAGCTTTTGCGTTTTTGCTGAGACGTATTCATCAGAAGTATAGCTTAATATCTATATTTTTAATTTTAATTTTAGCCACACATTTTTAATAATATATTTCATATGTATACCGATAAATCTAAGATTATAAATTAACAAATAAACTATTAAACTAAAATACTTAAAACTTAAACAAACTAAACGCCTAAAAAATTAATTAATTTAAAACAAATAAAAGACATTATTTAAGTCATCGCTATCGCCGGGCAGGGTACCCAGGACACTGGCGGCGTTACCTCGTTGGATGGCAAGGCTGATTCGTTGCCCGAGGTAAGCTCCGGCCCTTGGGTCCCCTGAGGCATCCACCAGACGCGATGCAAGTTGCTTGTAAAGTTGCCGAGCATCAGGTCGCCACGGCCCAAACGTCTCGACCCCAAACGGCACAAACATGTAACCCTCACCAAGAGCTGCATTGAGGTTGCCATGGCGGGACCAACGGCCAGCGCTGCGCCGACAAGAGAGACCGTGATGACCCAGCTGGTCAACGCTCGCACCACAGCGACAGTGATGACTTTCATTAATCTTTGTGCCAAGTCGCAGACTGACGGCAAGACTGAAAGTTGTCTTGTCCAAAAGAGTGCCAATACTGGCGGAGGGAATAGCGTGCAGCCAGAGTCCAGATTCACGCTCACCGGTAGCGAGAAGACGAGCACGGTCTGCGAGATCAGAAGCAGTATCCAGAAGATGCTTCTGGATTTGTTCACAAAGAGGCGCGTCCCATAGTTTTTGGGATTCAAGAACGATGGGCAGATTCTGACCTGGACAGGCAAGCGTCCAGGCACTTCTAGCCTCCGCCAAGCACGATACCTCTACGTCACAAAGTGACGGGTATATTATATTACCAAAGAGGATTTTCGTGCTATGAACGGAAGACAGAAATGCCGGGAGGGCAATGCTCGAGATCTTGCGTATACCCAGGCCGCCAAAACGAACTGGGAGTGTAGCCTGGCTCCAGCTCCTGTCGTCAAATGGGCAGTTCAAAACCGAAGTAAGAGACTGGCGTAGTACATTATCTAGCGTCTCAAGTAAATGTTGGAACTTCCAGAGAGGTGAACAGCGCAGTACGTAAGTGAGCTTGGGAACGAACAAGCAATGTCGTATGATGCACAGGGCCATATGGGGGTTTATTTTGTAAAGGCGCTCGGATGACTCTGTAAACTTAGCGTCTTGGTCGTTCACAAACCCAGGAACTGCGTCCGTCCAGAAACCGATTAACCAAGTTATGCAATGTGAAATAGTCTTTTGAAGTTGTGCATTTGACATTATACGTTTCCAAAGCAATGGATTTCGCCATTAAATTATACTATATTTTTTACATAAATTTGTGTAATACAAATAAAATATAATTTTTATCAAAATAAAAGATGAGCCATTAGAAAGATCTCATCAAGATAAGAAAGGTACAATGTAGTTACAATCAGTCCTACAAGAGCACCGCTACAGGCTATCTGTGAGATAAGTAAACGAACGTAGGTGTTGAATCGATAATCATCTGAAGATAACCGATAGATAGTGGCTATCTGATGGAGATGCTGTTTGATTCCCTGTTCTGATAGAGACGTATTTATAGGGTCTTGTTTGATGACGTTGGAAGTTAGACACTGACGCCCGTGTTCATTTACCTTACAGGCCTAAATCAATACTTAAGGCGATATGAAAAAGTTTTAGCGTCCCTGTTACTCCATATACGAAAAAACCCTCAGTGCGAGAGGGACGGATTCGTGGAAAAGTTGCAAAAAGTCGGTTTTTTATTGATATAAAATGTACTAAAGTTGCTATCAAAATTTCGTTTAACCAGCGGGCCTATTATGTATCTCTAGTTGCCTTCTGGACTGGGTGTCTATCATCAAAAACATAGATATACTATCGAATTCCGATGTCCTAAGGATATGTTCGCGCTTGAAGTGACGACACAGTTTGTTAATAGTTCAATACCCACTAAAGGCAATTTTGAAATTTTGGTTTTTGATGATAGGCACCTAGTTCAGTCGGCAACCAAAGATACAGAATATGGGGGGCAGGTCCTAGATATCGTTAAAACCCATCTAATAAAATATAATTGCAGTCCATATGTCATTCTAAATTACCAAACCAGGAGAATTGGTGCCGAAAAAGACCTCACTTTAATAAATATTTCTATCGAGCCGAATTTCTCCAATCGCGTTTCTGTTTTAACATATCCCTAGAAAAAAAATCCAAAAATAATATATATATTTTTTTCAAAATAATACATCATTTACTGAAGTAGATATGCACGTTCTTAAAGTGTCAATTTTTTTTTCGTAGCGCCTTAAATGCTTAAATAATACGGCCACCACCATGTGTATTGTTATTTCTCATATAGGTACAGTGCCAAACCCACTGTGTATCAGAAATGATGCACACTATTTTATACTTTGCTCGGCACAAACCTAATAGGTCTGTGTTGCTCGGTGTATCATATGTGTTTACTTACATTTTGTATGGCCAAGAAGAATAAGCCCGGGTAGTACAGTGCGCGCCAATCTTTTAGTCGCCTCTGAAGCTAGCCCCAAGAATCGACGCATTAGCCGTTTTACGGTGTCAGGGGGACGTTACAGGAGCGAGGGCGCGGAGCACACCCGCCTGCGTGCCGCACCACACCCCCCCGCTCGCCTTTCAGCAGGTGTCAACACTATGCGTTAGTGTTAGTGCTACGTCCGTACACTACACACGCGCGCGTTGCAATAAAAGTACCTACGAGGAAAAAATTATATGATTCGTTAAGTTAATCGTTGAATCTGTTTGTAACAGTTTATTGTTTCTGTTGCCTTTATTTGTTGTTTTGTTGATTTATTTTTGTTAAAGTTTTGTTGATTTAGTTTGTTAAAGTTTATTGTTGTTGTTATGCCTCGCGGACGTTATAGCGTTTTAAGGCGACAATGTAGGAAAATGGTGTATTAAAATAATTATTGAAGTCAGTGACAATGACAATGGACCCGACGACGACACTGAGGAGGACCAAAATTCTACAGACGATAGTGATTCGGACAAAAATCTTCCTTCTTTAAGTAGGGAACCAGTTTTTATAGATGGTGTCTCACCTCTCTAAATAAAGTAACAACGTATTTGCCTATATTTGTACATTAAAAATTTACTTATTTTTATTATTAACGCGTTTTATTTATATACTGAAGATTGCACTAAAATAATAAATAAATAATTGTATAGCTAGGTACAGGTCGGTCCAAACAACTAGATAGGCCTGAAGTTGCCACGCATTGCAATTTGCCCACTGTACATAAGCGCCACGCGCAGTGTGCCAACTTCAGGCCTATCTAGTTGTTTGGACCGAAGTGTACAACAAGTACACCTTCCCACTTATAGTAAACATTTAATAATCAATCGTTGATATTATTGTTTCCTTCACTGTAACTGCGCAAGCTTGCACTCGTAACTCACTCAGAGGCGACTAAAAGATTGGCGCGCACTATACTACTTTTTCTTCTGTGGCCCTGGTCAAATAGTTTTTCTTGGTATTTTTGGTTTGAAATTTGGATGCCTGATTAATATATCATATAGTAACACTTTTTTTTGGATTAGCTTTATACAAAAATATTAAATACCTTTGGCGTTGAGCACATGGAGGCGATGGATGGAAAAAAAATCAATTGATAATTTTTCTTTCTACTTAAGTAATATTTGCCTTGTATTTTAGTGCAAGAACCATACAAATAACATTAGTGGTTTTGAAGAAATTACCAATTTTACTTAGTTTTGGTCTAAAAACAGCTTGACATTGAACAAAACCAATATTTTTTTCTAATAGTTTAAATAACACTATATATTTTTTTCAAAAATTTTAAACATCTTATTTAAGAGAAATATCAGTAAATCAGTAAGAGTAATTTTTGGATGATTCTGGAACAGGCATCATGACGCTGGAAGAGGCGTCATGTCCTGACGACTCCTCCGGAGTCATGGCTATGACTAACGTAACTCTTTGTAAAGTGGGCTAAGTATAGTGAGTTTCATAAAATAGTTTCTATGCCGTAATGTTGGCGCCCCTGTCTGTCAACGACGACGTCTAAACGAGATGATTGAATTAAACAACATTTCATGTCTACAATTTATGATGATCTAAACTGGAGCATTGCTACTAATATAACGGCATAGGAAATATTTTATAAAACGCACTATATACATATATAGCATCGCAATGCATATTTTATGAAACGCACTATATTGGTAGGTGTCGCATTGCATATTTTATGAAATGCAGTGCGTTTAACGCACTATATAGGTAGGCATCGCATTGCATATTTTATGAAACGCACTATATAGGTAGGCGTCGCATTGTATATTTTATGAAATGCACTATTAGGTAGGCATTGCATTGCATATTTTATGAAACGCTCTATATAGGTAGGCGTCGCATTGCATATTTTATGAAACGCACTGTATAGGTAGGCGTCGCATTGCATATTTTATGCAAAATAGCTTAGTACATTTTATATTGATAAAAAACTGACTTTTTGCTACTTTTACACGAATCCGTCCCACTCGCACTGAGGGTTTTTTCGCATATGAAGTAACAGGGATGCTAAAACTTTTACATATCGCCGTAAGCAATAACCAGACAACTGCGAATTTGATCCGCACACCGAGGGTTCCGTACCTAAATATAGTGTTTTATAAATTTTATTATTGCAACATCTCTTATAACTTTTCTGGTTTTTTCAACTTTCTATATTATAAAATACTTCCTCATTTTTGGTCACATATTTTTAGACATCAAAGAAAAAACATATGCATATGCTTATATATAAAAATATATGCTTTTTCTATTCATTTTCTAAAATCAAAAAATACGAAACAAACATCACAATAAAATAAGTAGTTATCCATTCTCCAGGCAACACCCTTCTTAACAGAATCGCATTAGCAAGAGACGAATGAATTTTCTTGCATCCTAATGCTTTGGCCTCTCTTAAATATAAGACAAGAAACAATTTCGAGACACTAATCTTGGGTTGGATGGATATTTAAGCTTTATAACTATGAATTTGAAATTTCAAGTTGATGTCTTTAACCGTCTCAAGAAAAAGTGCCTGTGACTGTGATAGACAGAGACAGACAAATGGGTGGACTCACGTCTTATAACATAAGGGTTAAAATTATAATATAAGCTTTTACGAACGAAACCCTTATAAGTTATATTTTTTAAGTTAAGGAACCTAACTTAATAACAAGTTAGGTAGAAAAGTTTCCTAGTTACAACGATGAAATATTCAATAAAAAAAATTGGCCTGATGTGTATCATGTGTTTTATCATTTGAAATGTATTAATAACATTGATCTGCGTCAATAATAATTAATAATAATAAAATTAATATAAGACTATTTTAACCGTTAGGTGAGAATGTCTAAGTGGGTCTGTGATTTACGATTAATCGATGCCTGACCGTTTACAAAGGACAATATTTCTACCATAAATTTTACCGATTGTGAATTTTACCTAATAGAAAATTTTAACCGTTCCAAATAGTATCAAGTAACGAAGAAAAACTTGGGAAATTATCAAATTACATAGGTATAGCTACGAAAGACCTTTTATTGATACCTAAATATCGCACCAAAAAGACCTAAAATAATAAAAATCCGAGCAAAATTTCCCCGCAAGCAGTATGAAGCCTAATTTGGAACACGTACCACCTTTGGAACACATTAATTTCTAACACTTTAGACCCACATCACAGAAAGGGTTAGACTCGGTAAATAATTAGGGAGCAAATCGTTGACACGGGTCATTTTGACCCCCGTTATACGAATATGGTTTTCCAGAATCTTTTTGTCAATGTTGATGTGTTTTTGATGTTCTCGTTTGACCCAATTTTGGAAGCAAAATTGGATCTTTCTTGTACCGTAAAACAATTCCGTATTGGAATGAAAACCAAACACAGACCAAATATTAAAGATAATTATTATATGAGTTATAATTAAAAACAGCGACAAATATTTCCTGCAATTAATTTTTTTAAATGGAGAGAAGTAATAAATTATCAGTTAATAAGTATAATGACAAACACACCAGAGGAACGTCACCAAATACTAAACCGCACCAAACGTAAAATTCCAAAAAGCGTTACGATTTCAATTAAACCATAAATCATAATTATTTCGAAGTCCCACGCCATGTGTGTGTAATTTTTTATTTAATAACAAATTTCTAAGGGCATATTTCTTTAGTAATTAGGGTCAGGGCCCCGGTGGGACGGCATATGTGTTCAATTATTCGTCGTTCGTACCTAATTCTTAACAGGCGTGAGAAGTTGTTACGGTGAAAGTTTTTAATTTTTTTATTTAATTTGAGCGATGATTCATTGACAAATTTTACTGTTACATTAGGTTTAGTACGGTTGGGTTTTATTTTTGGGGGATATATGTACAGTCCACAAGAAAGATTATAACCAGACCCAGCTCCAACGCTTTGATTTTTAAGACAAATAGGCGACTGGTATATGAAATGAGGAATACTTGTTCAATATAATAGTAGTTTATGCTACAAGGGCGCAAAGGAATAAATTACGAGGACGATTTAAAACACGAGCGTAGCGAGTGTTTTAAACGTAACCGAGTAATTTATTGCTCTTACGCCCGTGTATCATACTACGTTTTTCAATGCATAGTGTGAGGAAATAAAACAAATATAATTTTGTGAACTTTAAATTGTAATTGGCTCAAAAGGACTAGGTATCCAGAACCGTTAAACAGTGGAAAAAAAGTATGACATTTATGGTACACAGGAAAGGCTTTAGGTTAGCCAACCATTGTAAATAAATAAAAAAAATAATAATAATAAAGCCCTAGGGCAAAATAATCGACTTTCTGTTCGGTTTTGATGCATAAAAAGTGGGCCTTTACGAGCACATGCATTGAAATATATTATACGTATACGTATACCTTGTTAGGGCCTAAGAATCAAAGTGTTTGTATAGGGCCTGGGGGGCTATTCGGGAGGAACAGACGAAGCGATATTTCTAAAATGTATAGAGTTCCACAGATAAAACGGATTTTTACATTAAAGAAGTCTAATTCGACATACTGAGGGTTACCCTTGAAGTCAACTCTTTTGGCTTTCTTTATAACAGTTTTTTTAGCATTTAACTATTGAAGTTTGGAAACATGGAAAAAATAACACTGTTTCAAAACCTCATTTTTGGCTATCTTAATAGACGGCGTTGATAGCCAAAAATTGGCATTAGTCATTAATAACAATGCAAGCGAGAATGATTCTTGTGTTGATGTGCATCCTTACTTCCTCGTCTTTTATTTTGATCAATTCGTAGTATAAAAATGTATATAATGTATAAAATCGAACAATCGAGGCAACCTCTTACCAAGTCTACATATGTACTCGTAGACATATATTTTATAAAATATTCCAATAGTTTCACTAATACAACTAGTTTGTTTTCTCAATTTCTCTGGTTTGAAAAACTTTTATTCCGTAAAGAGAACTTTTTATGAAATGCAATCCGATGGAATTGCTTTACGTTCAGATTCATCGAGTAGAGTTAAAAGGTGTGTTGAAAAAGGATACAACTTTTTCTTTATTTACAGATACTTCCATTTTGTATAGTACAACACTAAGTCTGTTATTCAATGTTTTCTTCTACAGGGTGTTAAGATGGAGTTGCCCAATCTGGAAACGGGCTTAGTACTCGCAGATAAAAATAAATTTTCATAAAAAAAAAAAGTTTAATCGAGAAAACAAAAACAGTTGTTTTATACATTTTGTTCGGGTACCTATGTAACTTTTCCCTGGAACAGCAGATTTTTTTTTTCGCAATTCGAGGTTTAGTTCAATAGTAAAAGTAAAAGTTGTTCGTATGGACTATCGCCAGTTTCCGGCTTCCGCAACTTCATCTTAACACCCAGTATATACTACAATAATGTAAAAATTTGTATATGTAGAAAGCAGTATATTTCTCTTCTAAAATATATTTTTTACACCTAGGAGGAAACCAACTGTCCATGATAGTGAGAAATGTGCTTTTAATTCCTATGGAGCATGAGCCATTTTACATTGCAACAATCAAAAGTTCGGTGACAATGTGAAATAGCTCATGCACCATAAAAGTTAACAGCTTATAAGTGTATTTCCCACAACCACGAACTGTCAATTTCCTCCTTCGTGCAAAAAAAAAAATATAGGTACTGTCGAGACAAATTTTTTTGATGTTTACCTAAATAATGTAGGTTGCGTATTATTCACATGCTGACATCAATAACGAAAAAAAGGCTCGATTCAAAAAGCCATCAACCCCTGAAAAAATGTATTCCGCAATCGCAATCCATTGAAACACAAATATAAACGAATTTTTATGGGCGGGAACCCTCATATAAAAAAGTCAACATGGACCTTCCTAACCCTCCTTGTTAATAAATAAATTGCCATTGGAATTGCGATAATTTAAGCCAAATGACAGTGGGCAAACTTGTATGGGAGTTGGTCCAAGCGCCGCCAAGAGTAATAATGTTAAATAAAAGAACATAATGTAGCAACCAGAACCCCATCAAAATGATAAAAATAAAATTAAAACAAAGTGTTTAAGATTTTTACGTTTGCAAAAACTTTCTTCGGGATCCCGTGCTAATTACAATAACTGAAGTACGGAAGGTTGTAAAACATAATTTTGTTAAAACAAATTAGTCAAGTTTTGAAATCTCTCCGATCTGCTTGCTTGAGGACTAAATTATGTCCCTTTATTTAAAATATGTCTTGATCTTGGCGGCAGCGTTTAGACACAATTTTCCCACTTTCATTTTGCACAAGGATTTTTCAAACATATTTTTTCATAATT
Organism: Ypsolopha sequella; assembly: GCA_934047225.1. Lineage (NCBI taxonomy): Eukaryota > Metazoa > Arthropoda > Insecta > Lepidoptera > Ypsolophidae > Ypsolopha > Ypsolopha sequella. The sequence continues at coordinate 2,933,809 of OW203988.1, read as the reverse complement.
TTAGAATTTTATAATTTATTGTTTTAAATATGTACCTAGTAGGGAAATAAGCTAACCATGAAGTGAAAACCAAATAATTTGATATCAAGGTCTGAAAGATAATCTTTTTCATTACCATTTTTAAAATATCAACAGTGAATATTTATTAACGGAAAAAATAAAACAATAAAAGTCTTTTGTTACATCGGCCAAATTCATCCCTTTGTAGGTAAACAGGTTAAGCAACCTGTGTACCACAACTACGAAGACTTTTTAAACTGCCCAAGACTTCTAAAGTGTTTAATAAATCTCAGCGTCCAATAAATGGTCAGCACCATCGTGGCTGAATCGAAAGGTACAAATTAAGAACCTCAAGATTAAATGGACCCCATCTATTTGTGGTCTACTTCCATTACTACGGGTTTGTATCTGCACTTCATGTTATAAATGAATTTGTTCAACAGGTTCATTTTCTTATGAATAGAGATTTCTTAGAACACAGTTAATTGTACAGAAGACGGAAACTAGTAGCAAAATGAAATATGAGGCTGTTTTCTCGCATTGCGAATTTATTACAACTAGACATTGGAAAATAGTTCCTGAAGAAAAGAGGGGCCAAGGAAAAGCAGCCAAACAGAAGAGTTTTGTATTGGTAAAAAGAGATGTTATATCATAGCAGAGGATCTAATAGTCGATGCACAATCAATAGTAGGTAGACGTGTTTTTGTATTTTCAATATCTTTTGGTATTTGCAAATTCTTAGGTATCGCAGTATTATGTTATCTGTGGTATCGCTAAACAATGGACGCAGTCGAAATCATCGCACATCTTCACTCCATCTTAAAAATGAAGGTACTTATGTTGTCCAATCCACTTATTAAAACTCGATCGTGTTGTTTTTACCATTTACTAATCCAAATACCTTCAAACGTTTCAAGAACTACAATTACCACTATTTGTAGTCATCTTCATATCAGTTTCCAAAGGCAATCTACATCAAAACCGGTCTGAAAAGAACCGCTACCAGTTTTAAAGGTCTTTTAGTGCGTGCAGAAGCTTTGGCCTGAGGCCAGTGGCAACAAATGGTTTCTTTATCATGATTGATACCGCTTGTCGTCAGTCGACGGCGGTACCTCGACACATGCTAATTTATGCTAAAACTTTACCAAACTTATTTATGTGCAAAACAGGGCATTTCAAATCTTATGCCGAAGAAATTAAGGTGGAAGGAACAGAAAAAAGAAAGTTGGTTGATAGTCAATCTGAGTGCTGCCGTCGCTGGCGTTAATGTTGCGACGTAAAGTATACGAACTGGCTTTGTTTTTTTTTTTGTTTTATGTGTATTTTTAAGTACACATGTTTTACTCATAGACATCCTTAGATTATTAAATTATGTTTTTAGAAACTGATTAGATACCGACATATTGACAGGTTTGATGTTTCACAATTTATTATTCTTGCATAAGTATAGACGCAGTTATCAAGTTTCTACTATAAAGCCACTATATAGATTTCCACACAACTGGTCTTTCTCATAATTAAAATAATATATGTAAGCGGCATGGCGGTAGCTCAGGCGGTAGAACGCTGGCCTCTCAATCTTGAGACCCAGGTTTGATCCCAGGTCAGGCATGCACCAATGAATTTTTCCGAATTTGTGAGCATAGTTTTTGTATAACTTAATACATACCACTTGCTAAACAAAAACATTATGAGAAAACCTGCATGTCCTAAAGATAGTGTATTATACCAGAAGAGCAGCAATAGAGCTTAACCTCCCATCATGTTTGGAACGTAATAATTGGCGGTAAAAATGGGTGTACCAAGTGTGGACAGTGACGTGCATTTCACAGTCCAAACTTGGGAACACCTCTGACAAGCCCTTGGGGATTCTTGTCGAGACAATATATGAATAAAAAAGTGAAAACACTTTGTTTTCTGTCTGTCGGGAATTCATGTTGTGAAAATATGTACTTATGTGTTTGTTTATGAATAAGCTCATCACTCTTCCACAATGGGTAACCTAATTAACCCTAGTTATCTTAATCCCTAGTTAAATATTATCTATCTTGTAATCTCTTGTAACGCGTGGGATGAAATTCATTGACGCTCCTTCATTACAATGTTTCTTGAACTTTGTCTATTATTTTGTAAAAATATATCTCGAAAATATTTGATTAATTATTTTAGTGTGTTTTAATTATACGAGTATGATTAATTTTGTCTAAACACAAATATATCGTCAGACGTATCCCATAGGGATGTTAGGGGTGTCCGGAGTATCAACTGAACATAATGTTTCTTAGCTATCTATAGTTTGACCTTGAAAAGAAAGTATCAATATTGATAGCTCGATACTATCGTTAGATTTTCAAACTGAATTGTATAAAACCATCAAAAGTTTCGATGTATATTATCAATAATATTAGCCATCTTCCGGCGCATCGACGCGGCGTCGTACCAACTAACAGTCGAAGTGGTCGCCATGACTGAAAACGGTCGGAGCCGATCATCATAATTATATTGATAGTATCGCAGATTTTAAAGCATTACTCAATTTGTGAATCAATCAAGTTATTTATTTCCATAAATCACATGGAAGTACATTAATGTTAAGATCTTATGGTATAGTATTAACAATACAAGTTTCAATATGATTTTACAAATAAGGTGATATCAATTATATTGATATAGTTGATACTATCGATAGCACTATCGATATTAATATATAAGGTTATAATAGTATCGATGGACGATTATTGACACTAACTGAACAGTAAAAAACTCATACCCCACTTTCCGCAGTCAATATTGTCCTAACCTTTTTTCTAACCTGTGCCATTAAGTTGAGAACGTCTGGTTTGAGGATGTTATCTAATTAATTAGTCTTATCAACCCGCTCTTTGAAGATTATCATCAGATATGGTTAAAGTTCCTGTTTGATCGAGATGAATTTTGTGCAGGTTTTATCATCTTATCCACGATGTTCCGGGCATGGTGAAATAAAAAAAGGTATGGCCATTCCACAGATATCAAGAGATAAGGAAGTGGTGCTTGCGAAGGCATGAGGCCAAAGATAAGCCTCATGCGGAACCCAATACCACAAAAATAAATAATTATTATGGTGAGCGTACAAGAAAAATTTTATTACCTAATATTTTGAATGAAATGCCTGTAACAATAAGAAGCAAGAAAAAAAATGTAACTAAGCGTACTTATAAAAAATTTTTGGGATGACTACACAACTAAAATTGAAAAAAAAATAAAATCTGTTTAACTTTAATTATAAGTAATTTTTCTTTTGTAGTATTAGTCGGCTAGTAGTACAGTTAAGAGAGTAACATCTGCCAATAAACTTTTTTAAAGTTTGGCGGAAACAATCAAAAATGTAATGTTGTTTTTTTTTTTCTGTGAATAAATTTTTCTTATTTTTTATTTTTTATTTTTGATGTGTTGTGTTGTCCATGGCTACAGGTTGATGCGTCACCCTCTTTTTGTGAGATGAGAATGTATGCCTTACTTATCTACAGTTTTTGTGTTTATGTCGGCGAAATAAGAAACATGGAGATATTTGAAGACGAAAAATTTGGTTAATATGGCAAATCTCTTTATATCTGTGGGCAATTCCTTCTCCTTTTTGAAGAGACCAAATCATAGTTTCTGGTGACTTAGATAATTTTTTACATTTGTACCTCCTGTTTTAACACCTTTGTTTTTATAATGTGGCTTCATCAAAGGTTTTCTGAAATGTCCACAAAAAATATAACGTGGCAGTTTATCTGTTTCATCATTAAAATTACCTGAAAATGGGTATATTAATGTTTTTTTTTAATTTCTAGACGTATTCTTTAAAGCGTCCATGAAGCAACAAGCCAGTGCTTCATGAAATCGTCCAAAGATTTTCAATTTTATACTTTTTGATCTGTCTAATTCTATGATCTGCCCTCGATAGATATACCGACATCAAGTGGTCCTAAGTATGGTGGGCCACCTGGTTGTGCCTTGTTGGTTGTCTCCTCTTACTCTCCCTCGAATAACATCAGGAGGTTTGCGAGTAATATGGTGGTATCTCCACAATTCAGCCCGGCATCAGCTCTACCACCTTTGATCATGAGATATCATCGAATCATTAAGTAATGATAATTAAAATACGAGCGGAACTGTCATAGAGCACAACAACCTCTTCAAGGACGTAGACACGAAGAAATCTGAATGCTCTGTACGAATAATAAAATTATTACAAGATAAAAAATGTAATTAGGCCGTATGGTCAAACAATCTGTCACATCAATCAATTAAAAAATATTGATTTAAAACATAGGTAAGCTTTTTTTGTGTCACTGATCGTGATCACACCTGCTTTTATGAGTCATATACCTAAGAGGTTACGCAGGTGTGGTTATTACAATTATGTATAAATAAGGCTATAATTATGACTTGATTGATAGAATAGAATAGAAGAGCGCAAGACGTGTGCCAGAATCGTAACAGATAGAGATATGTGGTCTTTGCTTACCCCTCTGGGAGACCAGCGTGAATATTTGTATGTTTTTAACTTAAAAACCGATAGAGCCTTTTCTTAACGCGACTTTAACGGAAAAATTAGTAATTTGATTCGTGGTAATTAAAATTTTGAACAAATTCATATTTTAAAATAAATTACCAACCAGTTCGCACTGCAAAATGCAAAAATACTGCAATTTTTATGTATTTTTTAAATAAAGTATAAATAAATTCCAAAAAGTGATTAAAAAATATCATTTATACCATTCTTTCTAGAAGTTTAATAATTTTTATACTGTTTCGATAAAAATGGCAGCAGTAATCTTGTTACAAGTAGACAAAAAACCGAGTAAAATAGTTGAATTTAGAAATTTTTCTCTTCTTTTCTATGTTATAAAAGAAAGTTCAGGTAAACGACATAAGTCTTCGTATCACGTAGACTACTATGTACTATTATTCTATTAAACAATGCTATAGTTACCGTATAAAATGGTAACAAAGTTAGTCAGTTCAAGGTCATCGGCGTAGGGAGAAACGTTTATGTAACCTTAAAGCAATTAACGCCTATTTATTTTCGCACTTAAATGCTATAATATTCCGTTCCATCTTACAGCTATGCTCACCCATCACATCAACACATTACCATGAAGTGCTCGAACACAGCAATGCGTCCAAATCATTTACATAAAGGTACTATCTTGTCTCACTAAAAGCATTTCATTCAATGCACAAATCGAACCGAGGCTGTCACAACCAAAAGTTACCGGAAACCAAAGCAAAAGAAACTCCACGAGCGTTAAAATAAGGGTTACAGATTATATTCTCTTAGGTTGGCAAACCTGAACCCCGATGTTTTCCGTCTGTCACTCATGTGTCCAATTCGCGAGTTTCATTTGCAATTGGGGTGGTTGGTATTTCGTGATTTTTCTGTTATCTCTTTTGTTTTGTTGTTCCACTGGCAGTTGATTTCAGTGAATGAGAAGGACAGTTTGCTTGTTTTGTTTTGTAATTTGAACAGAAACAAAAAAAGAAAAGCTGAAATTAACCTCAGAAGAGACCTTCCCTTGCATAGTGTGACAGTAGGTGAGTGAGTGAGACGCAAGTAGAACTGTAGGCTGCTAAGTAATTGGTTTTATCATAAACGTTAAGTTGATTTTTTAAAATAATATACAGGTTCAACAATGATATCATTCCTTTAAAAAATCTAATTACTTTGAAGCTATTATAATATCATTGAAAATATGTTTTACGTTTTTTAAATTGTGTACATTTTTCTCAGCTTCTTGTCTTTTGGGTCTTGTAATTAATTATTTCTTGAGATTTTTTTGCAAATCCGTAGAAGCGACTCTTGACAATCAAATTTACCTGCACAAAATTACGTTTTAACAGCACTATAAATAAAAGCTATGAAGTTAAACAATAGTTCTAAGTAATTCACATTTTACAAAGCTTAAAGTGTTATGAAACTTCTTGAATGCTTTTTATTTTCCTCTACACACTTTAGTTTGCATACTCTATCTGTTTCGATATTCCCATTTCATATAAAACATGAAACTCCATAATCCGGGCATGAAATATTAATCTTACTTTATTGCAAAAGGCCTCCATATTCAAAGTATTCAAACATATTTTCGCCGCCCGCCTTAGAAATTATTATCGACCCACTGCCCATGAAAGAGTTTTGTATTACAATTTTTCTTTATTGCAAATCTTTGAAGTTGGGGAGGTTTCGGATATTGCAATTATGTTAATGATTTTAGAACAGTGCATGGTTTGAAATAAATATGTGAGATTTTGATCGTAATTGCTTTTAACTTACGTCAATATTTAGAATCTTTATTTGTATATTAATTTTACTTGAATGAATGAATTAACACATTATTTCACAGAGAAGATATTTATTACAAACATACAAAGAACAGACAGAAAACCAGGGCGGACTTATTCCTACAAGAAATTTCTTCCAATCAACCTTGGGAAAACAAAGAAACATTTTTTTAAGAAATTAACATCAGTGCATAAATAAAATAAAAAAGTTATTTGAAACCAATAATCTGAACAGAAATATACTAAATGCAAATACATAATCCATAAATACACAAATAAATACATACAAACAAACAAGAAGCTAAGTCAGTAAGTCATTCAGAGAGACAAGAGGTATAATTTTTTCAAGTTATACAGTATTTCAAAGAATACACAAAAGAGAAAATCTTTAAGGTTTAATGAATGTTCATTCCAGAGCTGAATGACATTCACCGTGTTACAAATTACTCCTTTACTTTTACAATTAAGATTGGGTCATTTTGTGATTACCGGATGAAAGAGGGTAAGGGACTGTATACCATACATTCTTTAATTGTCCTATTAACTAAATGGAGACCATTGGCGGAGGTACTTAGTCATGTAATATTTCCCTTCCCGATGATTATAATTATATAATGAATTTCTTTTTGTCTTTCTAAAATAAAAAAAACATATTTTTACCGTGATGAAATTCATAGAATTAAATAATATTAAATTACAAAAGTTGTTTAAGTATTTGTGTTTTATTTTTTCAGATATTTATCTTTATTATTTTCTTTCGTTATTATATATATTTTTTAAGTTTAGTGTTGTTGATATTAAATGAAACTAAATTAATATTCATTTAAATTAATGACATATTATGTTGACTACCTGGTATTGGCTGATATTGGCAGAAAATGGTAGCAGAATGAAAGCCAAAGGATAAGCGAAAAATAAAAACAACTTTTGCGTTGAATTGTAAGTATAGAATTCAGTTTTCATTCTGATATGATCTCGGAACACCTCAACTTCTTTCATAACTATATGAGGGCGTCTAGCATATTGATATATCAATTAACCACAAGTTATTCTATTAATTTAACCCTCTTTCACATTTTTTTGCATGCTGTAATACACGGCAGAAAAATACCTGCAATCACATTTTAGCTTTTCTAATTACCTGTGTTATAATAGTAGTTTATGCTACTAGGGCAAAAAGGAATAAATTACGAGGTTTTAAACGTAACCGAGTAATTTATTGCTTTTACGCCCGTGTATCATACTACGTTTTTCAATGCATAGTGTGAGGAAATGAAAACAAATATAATCTTGTGAACTTTAAATTATGATTGGCTCAAAAAGATTGTATCCAGAGCCGTTAAACAGTGGAAAAAGAAGTATAACATCTATGGTACACAGGAAAGGCTGCAGGTTAGCCAACCATTGCAAACAAATAAAAAAAAATAATAATAAAGCCCTAGGGCAAAATAATCGACTTTCTGTTCGGTTTTGATGCATAAAAAGTGGGCCTTTACGAGCACATGCATTGAAAAGATATATAAAGATATTTGATTTAATTTGATTTCACTATATCGACAATTTTGTACCGTTGAGCTCTACCCTCTACAAATATGTTCCAAAATTAGAGCGTGATAAACATTTCCTATTTTATCCTTTTCTTCCCTATCCTTTTAACCTTTTAACTATCCTCCAAAATCTGAAAGTTAGTTTGTTCGCTTATCTATGCTAATAATCACTAGATCACGGTGAGTTTTTGCAGCATTACAGGTTGTAGTCCGAACCAGCGTATAGGCTACTTTTTATCCGGATATCAGCCAGTTTCTTGTAAACTAAACGAAACAAAATACAAGTGAGTTAAATATTAAATTGAATTAACACTCGTATTTCTAACTCAAGTAGAAATATACCTATACAACTCCTGGCGCACTCCTACTCTACTCTCCACATCATTTAACCGCAGCCTTGTTTGAGAACAGGAACAGTCTTACGCTGAGATGGACTCACGATGAGCTGGGCTAGTGATGGGGTAAATAATCCTGCAATTGATTCCCACACTCATAGTTCACGCTTTCTCACGAACAAACGTACTTCCAGTGAATTTATTTTGTATTATTTATTTTGTGTATATTCATTTTGTACGCTGAAAATTTACAAAATAAAATATATTTAAAATCTATCTGTAATTTTTGCAATGTATACTTTATAAAGTTAGCTTCATGTAGCTTTAGTAAAAATTTGGTTTAAAGAAAATTTTGTAATTCTTTCAAAAGGTTTAAAAATAACTATTCCCCGACAGAACCTTAATTTTATGGTGTAGTTGACTGCAAAATATCGTAGATCCAAAGAGGCGCAGATGTGCTTGAAGACCTGCAACTTTTATATATAGATTTCTATAGCAATTACCTTGACAGGTTACCAACCTTTTAGACCGTAAACGAGATTAATGCCAAACAGCCCCTTATTGAGAATAATTACATAAAGTTTGGCTATTGAAAAATAAGAGTGACTTTTTTTTTAATATGGTAGCCTCATATATAATGCCAATGCTCCATAAGTACACAGAAAGAAGAGTTCATAAGTTAAAATAAAATTTACCACGAAGCACTTCTGTACTCCTCCTCTGTATGTGTACTCCTCCTTCAACCCCGAATCTTCCCCGTGGACAATGTCGTAAAATGCCGTCCATGTCTCACACCATCAGATGTCACACAGAATGTCAAAACATCTATGGCTGTAAAAAATGAAAAAAAATATAATTATTTATACATTATTAACACTTATTAGGTCAGATTTAATGTAAAACAGTAAAAAAAATTAACTAAATACAACAAGGTGATAATATGCAATTAAAAAAAATAAGTTTGGTTACTATATTTGGCTTATTATATGATATAGTTAACAAAATAATAAATAATAAATGTGAGGCTATGAATACAACAAAGTTGAAATAAAAATAAATAAATAAATAAAAATATGTTAAATAAATAAATATTATGCCTACATCTACCCATGCGATAAGTATTACTAAGAATTCAATCTTTGGAAAGAAACTTGTAAACTTTAAATTGATAAAAAATACAAGACAGAAGAAATTTACATCATTAAGAAAAAATACTATAGATCTTTGTCTATCTGTGTCATATTAGTCCATCACCTATTACAGTCATCTCATCAGTTTACCTATTAATTGGCGTTAAAGCTTTAGTTAGAGGAATCCTCTGTAATTAAATTTGTAGTTCATCGGATCCCTTAATCGTCTGTGTGCACTACAACCAGTGATAAAAAACGTCGATTTGTAGAATTTGCCGCGTTTTCCACTCTTATTTTCTATTAGCCAGTCTATAACTAGGCTTAAAATATTTTATCGACATAAAGCACAACCCTCGAGTTTCTGGAGCACCGGAGTGGCAGCAGGATGTGTGACAGGCTCTCAAGGTAATTGCACCATTTTGCACAAGCCAGCCCGCAGTCTCGACGAAAACTGAAATATGACGCGTTGCCAAACTGAAGCAGCAATGAATTTCGTTACAGATTCAGGGAACCGTTTTATGAACGTCCATATTTTGTGTTTTGTCGAATCGAATTCTCGAAGGAAAGAGATTTCGAAAAATTGTATAGTTCGGTAACAATGTGAAATAGCTCATGCACCATATGAGTTAAAAGCGCATTTCCCACTTTCGTGACTTGTCACTCTCCTCCTTCGTGCAAAAAATATACTGTAGTTGTTATTCTATTAGTTATTATTATTAAGTCACATTCAAACAACAGAAAGAAAAAAGAACATCGTCAGAGGTATGTTAGAGGTGTTTCCGATGAAGCGCAAGTACACCCACGTCTCTACAAGTACATCCACGTCTCTACAAGTACATCCACGTCTCTACAAGTACACCCACGTCTCTACTAAGATTATTACGTCCCAGGGTGGTATGGTGAGCCCTATAGCCGTACTACGAGCACAAATATGACCCTATCGCATATGAAACACAAATGTGCCCTTACAGAGTTTAACCCGCGACCTCCGATATTACACGTCGAGTACTCAAACCACTAGGCCAAAGGGGCAGTCTAAAAGAAGTGTATTTATTGTGCATAAAGAATCGATACAACAAGCATAGGTAATCACGTATGCGACACGTTTTAGGTTAAATCGAGTGTAAATCACGGCTTATCTTAATCCAATATTTGCAATAGGCTTTGTTGCTTTTTTCCCGAAAAAAAAAAGAAACGTTCGAAAGATTTGTTCAGTTTAACAAAATTCCGTTTACAGCTGTTTTAACTAATATTCCACTTTATTTTCCTGACAATAAAGATTATAGTCATCTAAACGGTAAAGTTGGCGAGTTTGTATCGAAATTCGGCGGAATGACAAAATGAACACAAATTTTACTAAACAAAAATCAGGCTTTTTGTGTGCTGATAAGGTATATAATGGCGGTTAAAGTACATAGGTTTTCTTAAAAATGACTTCGATGAATAGGGAATTAGATCCTTTTTGTGAAACGAGGAATACTGCGGCATTATAATGGATAGGATTTTTCTGTATAATGAATACAATTTTGTCGCATTATTTTTGAATTTCAAATATCAAAGGCTTTCGATTTAGTTTTTGGGGACACCTTAATTATCCATGAGTCACTTTGAGCTGATATTGAGTCATATCGTTAAATAATTCTCCTCTTCGTATTGGTGCTCTTTTTTATTTCTACTAATATCTACTAGAAAAATATTTTAAGAGGCACATTCACGTCCGGATTTTCTTAAAATTCATACAAGTGGTAAAAACTTATTTTGAAATTAACAGTTTATTTTCTTAATATTTTTTATATATGTTATGAATAGCTGTCAGGATATCGTGAATATTGCCTCGTTTTTACGCAAAGTTTAGCAAGTTGTATATTTTTTATCTATACTGGAATTACAAAAAGAGAGAAATAAATACAGATATCGTTCATGTAAAGATGACTAAGTGTATACACTTTTCTATAAATAAACAGTTACCGTTTCATGGAGAAAAGAGAAAATTCGGCGTCGTTTGAATACGCACCTTGATGAGAGATGGATCGGCGGTGTGTGGTTTGTGGGGAAAGGCAAACATCTCTAAAAATGAGTGCAAAGTTTCATTGAGATCAAAGCCATCAGGACGTCACAATTACCTAAAGCATTTATATGGCATCTGAGCGGAAAGGGGCCACTTAACATCATCCTTCAAATTGTTGAAACTTCAAATTTTAAACTTTTGTTTATTGAGAGATAGGTATCAAGATTTTACAGAAGAATAATAAACTTAGAGCCTTAATGCTCTGCCGTTAGGAGTACAAATGCTAAAACTTAAAGGTATTTAACTAATAACCACAAAATAGTAAATGAGTACCAAAATTTGTAATTTATTTTTTTATGTTTCATACCTATGGCCAAATTGGTTCTAGGTTGTCATAGTTCGTATTTCAAGGCCAGATTAATTTGGTGTTAATTTACTAATGTTGGTGTTCACTATTTCTTTTTGGGTATAATGTACGGGAAATCAAAGTTTGTTTTAGTGGTCATTATATTTGTTGCCAATCTTAAAATTAAACGAATAAAGTATAATTAGTTACAAAACTATTTACATTAAATATTATGACATTTTTAACTAAATAAAAACAATAATAACAAGCGTCATTCAAATTATTATCAATTGTTTTATTACATTTCATCAATTGGAAAGTCTTTTACTATTATTTTCAGGACAAATAAATTTTTATTTAAAGGGAAAGTACTATTACATATATTTTTATAAGATTAAATTAAAAACTAAACTTAATCTAAATTCAAATTATTAACAAATATAATGCCTATATTAAATAAAAAATGTTTTTTAAATCGTCGCCGTTGGGGAGGGTACCCAAGACGCTGGCAGCGTTACCTCGTTGGATCGCTAAGCTGATCCTCTGACCGAGGTAAGCTCCGGCCCTTGGGTCACCAGAGGCGTCGACCAGGCGTGCCGACAATTCTTTAAAAAGTTGCCGCGCGGCCGGGCCCCATGGTCCAAGGGTTTCAACACCGAACGGCGCAAACATGTAGCCGAGGGCCACATATCTGCGCCGCTTCAGGTTTTCAGCCGACTCCGCAGCCGCGCCAGCCTTTTTTCAGGACAGGATTTAAAGTCGTAAAAGTCGTTAAAAGTTTTGTTTTGTTTGTTGTCAACTCAAAATTAGTTACTTATAAGTATAGAATTGTAAGGACTAAAAAGGTTTATTTTATTTCTGCTGTTCAGTTTATTTTATTTTTTTGTTATCCTATAAATTGTTTAATTTTCCGACGTAAAAAGGAGCGTGTATGTTATTCCATAATACATTATTGAGCACATATTTAAAATTAGAGTTTGTTGAAGCTAATCAACGGTTTTATTATTACGAAAAATTAGTAGGGGTGAAACGACATTTTAAAGGTACATTTTCATTAATTTTATTTACAGGATACAAAATAAGAAACCTCGTTTATCATAATTTCTTTCCTCACCTTTATTGTTTTAAAACCATGACAGTAAGTATCTGGAAAGAGGTGTGTTAGGATCGTAGCAGATGTAAATCTGTAGTCTTTGCCTACCCCTTTGGGAGGCAGGCGTGAATATATGTATGTACTCGTATGTAATATCTACACTCCTTAGCAAGCGCAATACAGCATCAAACTATCCTACTTGCGCTGTCGCGTATATCGTGATATGATAACGTGTGAAAGAGCAAGTATGATGGAAAGACGTAGTATTTATAGGACGTTCTAGGCCCCCAATTCACCCGTATATCGTATCGCATTACCTATTAAGACATTCACCAATCTAATAGAAACTTGGTCCCGATTTTCTAACCCACGTTGCGCGCAAGTTTTTGCAGCGACAAGAAATACGCCCCCCGGTAACGGAAACTATTATTTCCCCCGAGATTTAGGAGGTAAACGAACGGGAAATTCAATCAAGCATTCATTCAATTAGTAATGTGATTGACATGGCGCTGGTCACTCGGAAACGAGGGGGTAATCCAGGGCTTCCGAAGTAGCGTGAAAGAAACAGCCTTGGATCAAATACATTATCAGAATCTGCGCAGTTTTAGAAAACGACAGTGTGAAAATATATTTATGTATTCTTTGTACAATGAATGTTTTGGTAAATTTTGTGGCAACTACAGTATTTTTTTTTTTTCGTTTTGCTATAGATAATAACGAGTAAGTATTTAAAAAAGGGGAAGTAAATCAGTATTTCGATTCTGAGGGTTCCGTAGCACCTAAAATGTACAAAAGGAGCCTTTATGGTGAGACTCCGTTGTCCGTCCGTCCGTCCGGTTCGTCCGTAAGTTACAGCCTCATAACTTTAGCACCGTTAAAGAAAAAGACATGAAATTTGGCACAAAAATACTATTTATTTGTTCACATATCACGGTGTAAAAAAATATGAAAAAATTTAAAAGTATGAAAATAAAAAAAATCTTTAAAGTACAATATGGGTATCAAATTGTAGACATTAAAAAGTTGATGTATACAAAACTATATTGATTTAAAAAGTAGAGCAGAAATGATAAATATAAAAAATAAATAAAAAAAAATTGTTTATGAATTAAATAAATGAAATGAAAATTTTCAGTAAAACAAATAAAAAAATATTTTATAAAAATACAAATATGGGTATCAAATAGTAGCAATTAAAAATTTGATTGTAAAAATATATAGTTTGGCTATAATTTAATTGCATCTATTTCGAAAAATCCTTTAAAAACCATACATAAATGTATGTTCCGAAAATTAAAAAAAAAATACAAAATAAGAAAAAGAAATCGTGGTAATATGTGTTTATGTAAAGATGACAGGAAAAATAAGGCGGTTGAGAAATTCACGAAAAATAATGACAAAATTAAAATCATCCACAATACGGCACCCTAGGTACGCGAGTCTGACTAGCACTTGGCCGTTTTTTTTTTTAATGTGTAGTTCAATATAATAATATGATTAATAACGTAGAGTATATGATTTGATGAAACTTGTTATTGCTATTTTCAACAATTATGCAGACGTATTGATGGACAAAGGTACTTTAACCTTAGGTTTTCCTTTTTCTGTTGGAACTTTGCTCATTTGCATCTGTATTTAAATCTATGACTCATCGATAGATCGAACTTTTGTTTAAAGTAATGAATGTTAACGAATTAAAATATTCAATGATAATTTTATGATACATTTTCATTTTATATGACCTTGCACTTTTGTCACCCAGTCGGTTTCAAAATACCTACTTTTATTGTTTTAATGTGAAATGTACCGAAAAAATTAAGATTAATTCAATACTTTTTTAATTTCTTTCATTTTAATTAAATTTAATTAAAATTGTCCATGTTTTATACATCAAATAAACCCAAAAATAAACCTGTCAAAAAACAAATAATATACCACATTTATGAACACATAATTTACACCTAGCTGAACGACAAAACCAATTTAACCTCAACAAGCCAAAGGGTTAGTATCCAAAAGCGACCGGAAAGAGTCTATTCCACAAGTAAACCCACTTCGAGCAAAAGGATTTCCGATATCGGTTAATTTATTTACTTGCCAGTAACCGGTAAAGGTCTCAGAGCAATCGCCCTGGATATCCTGACCTAAAAGGACAGGTTTTGAGAAAATACTCAGGGAATGGAAATTGTAGATTGCGATAACGTAGAATTGCTTTTTAGGTTGGAAGTTAGACTTTGAAGTATATAATAATATAAAGTAATATACTTGGGGTCGGTTTAAAGCAATGAGCTCGTCTAGTGAAGTGAAATATAAGTATATTTCATATGGTAACTGATTACTTAATTAGTAATTGCAAAGAGCAAAACTTTCTATCATTACGGAAGTTAGCGATAGCGATATTTATCACTGAAAAGTACGTCTGTGCTTTTAGTATTAAATCGTGTCGGATACATACATGGTCACGATACATGTTGCTAAGCTCACTTTGATTGCCAACATCTTAGCAAATTTTGAAATATCGAAATAGTATTTTGTACAACTGTAACATAATTTGGGAGATTGAGACACGAGTATTCGTTCATTTTGTAATAATGAGTGTCCTAATGTCTAAATTTATTAAATACTTTATCTACGACCATCAAAAACATCGTCTTTATTTATAATATTTTCAACTAACAATTCACGAAAAATGAGAAGAAGAGGTTCGTTCATGAACCTCGGGTGCGTCGTTCCAGTAAAGCTGCCTTGAAGGTCAACCAACATAAAGGGGGCGTGGCTTAAGAGTGGTTTAGCAGCCTGGTTGTGATTTTTTTTCTTATTAATCGAAACAGAACACTTATATTCAAAATTTACTCGATAGTTCCTCAACAAAACCTTATTATACCTATGTTTTGTGTAAACTGTAATCGCAAATTTTCCATTGGTTTTTCAAATTAATTAAATCTTAATAAAAATTTGAAATTTTATAATTCTAATTTACAGAAACCAAAAGAAACTTAAAAATAACATTTTTTAGGGTATATTACAAAAAGGGCAAAACGGGGGCTCCGTTTTGCAATCCGTCTGTCTATCCGTATGCCACGGGTCTCTAGCTTGTAAAACGAATGAGTCACAGACCTGAAATTTTGATATTTTGTGGGAATGTTGACCCAAAACTTAATATTAATTAGAAATTAGAAATTCTATTCTATGCTTTTTCCCGGGGATTTCAGACACAAAAAATAAAACCGATCTTTATTCTTTTCTTTTTTTTTCCTTTTCGTTTTCCTTTTCTGTGGCATGTGGGGGTGTTTTTGTTTAAAAAATTGGGTAGAAAACAAATGTGTTTTGTATTATAATTCTCTTTTATCTTCAAAATATAGAAATGCGTGGAGGGGGGGGGGGGGATCATTGAGATTTTACTTTTAGACCAGTTTTATGGGGTCTATCTCAAAAACTAAACTATTCAGGAATTTTGAATTTCTGTAAATTATGTGCCAAATACTGTACTTAAACAACAAATACTGAAAACACTGATTTATAATGCAGTTTTAAGGTTATGTATCCGAATACTCAACCAACTTAAATTTGCAGTTTTGTTTTATAAATTTTGTAGGTTTGATAATTTTGTAATTTTTGTTCAAATTATTTAATTCTATAAACTTATTTGAATATGTACGGAACCCTCAAGGCTACTCGCACTTCACCGGTTTTTATTACTTATTCAATATTTGATTATCAAGTATTATTCAAGTATAAATTTGGCTGCATAAAAAAATGACACCTTTTAGGTATATCGCGGTAGCCAGATGTAATAATTTTACTGTTACTTAGGGGTTTAATTCAAAACATTCAATCAATATAACAGAAGTTTAACGTCGGAAAACTTTTTGTCGTTTATCGACTTTTCTACTCAAAAAACTGAATTTCAATAAAAATCAACTTTGGTATACTGTTGCTCCAAGATCGCTAAATAAATACAAAGGTATCATGTAAGAAACAAATAAAAGCCGTAATCGTATCAAACTTCTGATTCCTGAGGGATAATAAGATATCCGACTTGATTGAATTAGTTGTCCGGAAAGTTTTAGATCGCTTGTAGCTGATTTGTGGAGAATAGAGTACATAATATGGTAGAAACGAGGGCCGAGATTGAAGTAACTTTTGACACTTGAAAACACTTTTTTGTTTTCAATAATATAAAAAATAATAAATTACTTTCTTTAATACGATCTATAAAAATAAAATGTATTATTTTTTCCTGTTTTTGGTTAACTTTTTTTAATTAAGTATAAGTACCTAATTTTCATTTTACTTTCAAAGATAAATGTTAACATGTATCCCATGAAAAACATAAATGTGTGTAAAAATTGCCAAGTTATCTTTTCGGTAATCATTGAGCTAGTATTCAGGTGAGTCAGTGAGAGAGTGTGTGCCAAAATAAAAGGTTTCTGAGACTCATAACTCAGGATCTATTATATGTCAATTTAATTTAGTATTCATCATAACTAAAAGTATTTTAGTAATAAGTACCTAAGTATTTTTATACCTGTGTATCTCATATAGGTACTAAGTTTCATGCGGGTCAAAATTGGCTCGAAACGGTTCGTGTAAATAAAGTCTGGTGTGTGTACCGCCTGGTGACGCACTGCCGTGCTATTTCATATAGTACAATTGTTATTTCTGCAAATAAATTGACGTGCAATAAGTACTCATAAGTAGTATTATTTTTTTAATAATTATACCTATATTTCTATTGCTTTGTTTTGTTCTGGATTAAAGGAGAGCTGGGCTTCAAAGACAAGAATTATCTTAAAAGCACGTAAGCGAAATGAAAAAATGACACATAAAACATATTGTCACGACATGAACCGATAGACAGTCAGAGGTGTTTCTTGGTGTGAGGTATGAACTGTAAATTGCAAATCACAGTCCACCCTTGATACACTTGGTTTTCACCGACGATTTTTACGTTCCAAACATGCTGATGGGTGTTGGGTGGACCAATAACTCAACGTCGTGGGCTACACTGCGGGGATTGAACCCACGGCGTTAGCAGGCGAGTGCTCTTCCATTCAGTCACAGAGGCGGTCTATAATATATAAATATAAATATACCGTCATGACATGAATCCCGGAGGGGGTATCAGAGGTGTTCCGAGTGTGATCTGTGAAATGCAAGTCACAGTCCACTCGGTACACCTGCTTTTCACTGATGAATATTACGTCCCAAGGTGATGACCCTATCGCCGTACTTCGGGCACAAATACCTTCGACCAAAATAAAATAAATGGACGGGCCATAGCGTACAGATTTTTGAAGTCTGTAAAGTGAGCGCCGGCTCTCACTTCATCTCTGTCTCTGTCTGTTAGAAGAGTGACACGTACGATTATTATTACATGCCATCCAAATAACTGACGAAACAATACCTTCTTGTGCATTTACAAAGTGCAAAAAGCAAAATAAACATAAAAATAAAAATTAGGTATTGAAGTATATATCCAATTACTTAGACTCGTTATGAGTGAGGAAACTGTAAAGACAAGGCCCGTCCATTCATTTTATTTTGGTCGAAGACAAATACACGCTTTTTTAGGCCATGCAGGTTTCTTTTTGATATTTTCTTTCACTGTTCAGCAAGTGGTAAGTATTAGGTAATACAAATACTGTAAGTTTGCAGTATAGATAAGTGTCCATATTCTTTTATGAATTTTCTGATGTACAGTATTTATGCTAATTTTGTGAAAAAGTTTTGTTATACAAATACTATGCACATAAATTCCGAAAAAATTGGTGCATGCCCGACCGGGGATCGAACCTGGATCTCAAGATTGAGAGGCCAGCGTTCTAGCCCAGAGCTACCGCTGCATAATATAATATAATATTAATAATTTATTTCTCAATCGTGTAAAACAAACAATTCAGTAGTATTTTTCTCGTAAAGCAAAGCTTAAAACGGCAATACATCTTTCAGCCATGTTTCAGGTTGTTTTGCTTCAAGTCATTGATATTCGAAGCTTGTCGCTGACCTCCCGTGGCCAGAATAGACGATGGAAAGCAATGACTTTATCCGGTGTTTTGTTCCCTATTTCTTCTTTTTTTTTAGCTGTAAATCCTTGATAAGCTCGGTGAAAATCTGGGAAATATAAAGTATTTTTTTCTTTACGATTTAATCGCCGTAAATAACAGGCAGGATTTCGAAAAATTATTACAATATCTTTGTACTTTTTACAAAAGGTTTTTAGTTTAGTTAACTGTTTTGTTAATCAAAGCCCTTCTATTAAATAAAAAAAATATCTTTAAAAATAATACAAAGCTGGAATTAAGACAAAATGTCTTTATTTTGTATAATTTTATATGAGAATAAAGACAGTCAAGAGAAAAAATCAAAAGTACAAGTTACAGATGTAAGTATAAAATAGCTTGTATGACTAGATCGATGGATGTGGAAGAAGCGAAAGAGGTTTGTCGAGATCGTAGCAGATGGAAATCTGTAATCTCTGTCTCTGGAAGTATATGCATGTATGTAAGTAAATATGTATATGTCTTTCACTTTTTACTACTTATTTGTTTTGCTCATATTTTTATCGCCGGTTAAGTTTCCAAATTGCTGTAAGGTTGATTCTTTAACTTGGCAGTAATATTAGTATTTTGGTAATCTTTACAGCTTATGTTTATTTTGGAAAAGTTACAAATAGGTTTACTCGAGTCACAATTAATTTTAATTGCATTTTAGTCATTCCCAAAAACTTTGGTTTAACGCTAAGTTAAGCCGGTTAACCATTTCAGTTATCAATTTTTAATAACATTTTAAGGACAATAGTTGCTGATATGAATCGCAATCGAACCTTGTGAAATGGGAAGGGTTAAACTCTAAATTTAACAAGTTACAAATTATTAATTTCTAAATAATAAAAAGTCTTTAACTACGCAACGGATTTTGATACGTTTTTTTTATTAGATGAAATGATTCAAGCGGAAGGTTTTTATGTATAATACATGCCCGTGCAAAGCCGGAGCGGGTTGCTAGTTTATTATAAAGAGGTGTATGAAAACTTCACTTTGTAAAACCCATTACTTCCCGCCACGATTTTCGTGATTACGTGAAGTTAATAATTTTGTTTTATTTTAACTTCACATAGCTAAAATAAAGTTAAATTGTCTTGTTGCTGTGTAACGTAGCATAGATTGACTGTCGATTTACTGTACGTGGGTTTTACATTGATATCTTCCTGTTTGACATTTGCAACTACTTGTACTGTACAACTGCTACATATTTAAAAAGTAACTCGAAGCAGGAAAGAATGGGTTTAATTACAAAGTGACTTTCTGTACACGTCTTTTTCTTAAAAACAAATAGAGTAATGTACCTAGTACAAAAAATGTAGGTTGTAGGTAGGTTGTTGTCGAGCATTTGGATTGTAAAGACGAACTGAAAATTGTATTTTATATAATAAGCCTGTTTCCTACATTAAGATTTTTATGAAAATCAATTGCGTCTACAAAGCTAAAAACAGTAGTAAAATATTTTTTTTACAAATCAAAATATGACGAAGTTATTAGCAATCAAAGTGAGGTTAACGGCTTGTCATGTGACGTCATCTGACACGATTTTGTACTAAAAGTGATTAATATCGCTATCGCTAACTTCAGTAATAATAATAGGAATATTTCAAAAATTCAAAAAGTATTGTGATTTTCTATAACAATTAATCAGTTTATATAAAAAAAAATACTGAGATTTTATTTATTATAAACTGGGTACACAGAATACTATTTTATATCTATTTTTATGTTATTTTTATTTTATTACACGAATAGTACATAATATCCTTATGAATGCATTAATACTCATAAATTGAAACGTCCATCATAGACGAGATTGATCAATGATTTTGATTGATAAATCAGCAATTACATCAATTGACTATTTGCTGTATGTCTGCATTCAAATAACCTGATTATACGCAAAAGGGGATATGTGGTGGGTGAGAACAAACTGGATCATGAATGTTGAGCCCTTGAATTAATAAAAATTTTAAAAATAACCTACAATCGTGTTAGCTTTAATTTTGTTCTCTCGCAACCCTACTATGGAATCTAATATTGCCAAACCTTGCCACAAAGTTCGATAGTTAGGATAATTGATCTATATAAACTAACGAAGATCTTTTTACTATGTTTCATTCAGAAGTAAAAATAATCGATAATTCTGTCATACATGTTTTTGACTTAACTACACCACAAAAACATACATGTATTGCATGTTAGCAAACTTAGCAGTAACAATAATTGTTTTAGAAAAATTTCTATTAATATATTTTTTATATTATTAGAACCTTTCAACGGCTTTTGATTATTTATTTATTGTACACAAAAAAGACAAAACAAATAATGTCGTCATCAATCGAGTTTATTTGTTTTTGTCGTTTATATGTATAATAAATTAATAATTGATAAATATTTAAGAAAAAGAAATATGTAATAACTGGGGACAAGTACAATGTGTATTTTAATCAGAATGTATCGTAATAAGTTCTTACAGGCATAAGTAAGAAAAAAAAAATAGAATGTAGAGACGTTTTTGAATCGCTTTAAACATTCTATATGATAACAACACCATTTCGTAAAACTAAACATTTATTGAGTTATGCCCCGTAATTGTGGTGTTTTGAATTTTTTAAACCTTTAACCTTTAACCTACAAGTGAATAATTAACTTTCTAGTTCTTTAAAATGGTTTGAAAAACTAATAAAATGCTTAAAATTTTTACATTCAAAGGACACTATGTTGAAACTTATATACACACATGAGCAATACAAAAACCTAACATAATGATGTTAAAAACGTATAAGTATCTAATTTCATCTCGTTACGCACTGATATGAACCTTATTTTAATGTAGTTTCTGTTGATATTTAAACCACCACACATCGAGCTGCTATATTAGGTTACTGAAGTATCGAGAAGTTAAGTTGAAAACCAAGATAAGTACAACCCACACCATTGTACATGTCGGTATTAGTTGGTAAAGAGCGTCCAAGTCCTCACATGAAATATCCGGTACGTACGTCACATTCATTATTTTGAGTGGACAAAGTAATTAAATTTTTAATTAGTCTTCATTAACACGTGGCGGGACCGTGGAGTATTGAAAATGAATAATCGATTAAATTCAATAATAAATTTTATGTAAAACGACTGACGTGAAAAAGCGATCTCTATTAAATGAGGACAATCAAATATTTTTGCCTGTATTGTGGTAGTAATGTGTGATAAGTTGGTAAGTAGTCAATTACTACGACGGTTTAAATTTTGAAAATTCTAAAACATATAAAACATAATCATTACGACAATATATTATCTGCAAAGGGGTGTTAGAGATGATCCCGAGTATGATATATTACTGAAGAGTCAACAGTCGTACACTCTCTTTTCACCGACGATTTTACTTTCCCAAAGTGATGGCGGTAAGCCTTATCGCCGTACTTCGCGTTAACAGTGTTTTCGAATAATGGTGTAGTGTATGTTGTCAATTCTTGTCAATTAATTCGATGAACGCACTGCCCTCGGAAATCCGTGATTCTCCGTCTCCAAACATTTTAAAAACACGTCTAAAAGACCATTTCCTTTTAGTTTCATAATATCCTACGACCTACAATATTTATTACTTTATTATGTATTATTTATGTGTATGTATTATTTTATGTCTAAGTATTAGAAAGTACGTTTATTTTAATTTATTTTTGTTATGTAACATGTATTAATTTAGTATATAATTAGTTATGTAACGGTACACGTAGGTATATCTACTTTTATATCTATCACTACTTTTATATCCCCAGAGGTAAACTGGAAGAAATCTCTTCTTAGAGATAAGTTTGAATTTGTACATGTTTTTTTTCCTAGTATTAATTTGCCTATTATTGTGTAATCGTGTACAATAAATAATAAGAATATGAACATGGAACCCTCAGGGCCAGATTTCTACTCGCACTTGACCGGTCTTTTGTTTACTTTTATGTCATCTTCATATAGTGCGGTAGAAGGTTAATCAGGTAGAAGCCAAAATTATTGTTTTGCTTCTACGGCAAAATAAAGAAAAAATGATTGAATATTGTTCTTACGAAAATTTGCAATATTTCGAAACTTAATTTTTTTTAATGTGTTGTTACATCCTTTTTTTTAAATTCTTTTAACGAAAATATTATCAAATGTTATTTTTAGATTTAATGACAGCTCACCTGTGTTTTCATGTTTTTTTCAAATTAACCCCCTGGGTACTTTTAGTTACTCCTCTAAAAATAAAATAAATTCGCTATTTAATATTTTAATCATATCCTCCTAGAGCACCAAACCACACACAAACATCACTTTTACGTGATCCATATACGTAATAGGGTAGACTTTTTTCGGGGATTTTCGGATTTTAGTTACGAAAATCCGAGATAACCTATCCTACTATGTGAGCACCTCCAATTGAATCCCATAGCCCAGTTCAGTTATTTGTCAACGTTTGCGACTATTTGTTGGCATTAACATGTTAAGGCTAGCAATTCAAAGCACCAGTCGAATAGTAAATAGTTGTACGAACAGTTCCCGCGCCACCAGCCGTTAATTACGCCGCTGTCACAGATTCAGGCAAACTTAGCTTGTAAGGGGCGACGGTCATACGAGCTTTCACATAAAATATGAAATATAAAACCTATTCAAAAATGCAAAATTATTCCTAGTAAAATATCCCTAAAAATATAGGTTTTAATAATGTTACATTATCACATTGCCATTGTTTACGTTGCTCAGAGCTAGTGCCTGGAGTCAGTGAAATATTTTAAATAACATCCTTGAAAATGGAGTAAAATCCGAAACCGGTTGGGATTTAACATAAATAAAGTGAAACTATAATGTACAAGTGTTTTTAACTCAAGATGTGTTTCAAGTTTCACCAATTGCCGACAATTGCAAGTATAAATTTATTTTCTTACCCAGTTCTTCTTTATGTTTGATATTTACAAATACGTATGGGGTATATAATTTTATTAGTCTCTTCAAATCGATTACAATAAACATTGTCAGACCCCATACGATAGCAGTGGCGTGCACAAAACTTTTTGCTGGAAAAGCAAACAACTGGCCAAGAACAACAATAAAAAAAAAAATTAAATATCACTTTGAAAAAAAAGTAAAAATTTCCTATACAAACTTTTTTTTTTCAAAGTGATATTTTAATTTTTTCATATTTTTTTTATTGTTATTCTTGACCAATTGCTTGCTTTTCCAGCAAAAAGTTCTGTGCACGCCACTGTACGATAGGTATGCATTATGGATACTAAAAAAACTTATTATAAATACCAATATGAGCAACTTAATTAACTGATAGTTTCAGAAAATTATTTTGTTTTTGCTTTGCTACGTCGTAGCAGATCTCCGTTGATATATTTCGCCTACGGTCCGCTCAAACATACAAACCAGAATTATGATAATGCTGGACAGTAACTAAACATTTATGAAGTCAACATTAAAGTGAATTTTAATGATATAAACCTATATTTTAATAATGTTGGAGGACTTTTCTTCAATAAATGTTCCTTCTCTTTGCATATACATATACAAAAATATAAGCTAAGTAAGACATATACACCAGTCCATTTGTCTTACAGCCCGATTGTTCCTGTTGACATATTGAAAACACCTCTGACCAGCCATTTATATTATTCTTATAGGGACAATATAACATACATACATGCATGCAGCATACATATCAATGTCTGTATCTCAGAAGGGTAGGCAGGGACCACATATGTATGTGCATCTACATCTATATCTGATATGTATTTGGAATCACAAGGAGGTAGAATGAATTAATGAATGAATGAATAAACACTTTATTGCACACAAATAAGAAGACAATATACACACAAAGAACAGATAGAAGTCATGGGCGGACTTATTCCTAAAAGAAATTTCTTACAGTCAATCTTGGGAAAACATAAAATCATTTTTATCTTGAAAATTTAACTTAATCAGTGCATAACAATATGTAAAAGTTATTATAAACCTATAAAATAAACATAAAAATATACTACATACAAATACATACATAAATACACAGATACATATATACAGACAATACAGGTAATATTTACAGGTAGCACACAATAAGATATAAGATATAAGATATTTATTCACCATATAACAAAGTACGTTATAAAAGGTTTGTCAGTTATTATTAATATAAATATCACATTAAATGCAAAATATGTACAATTGTACATACACAATTGGTATACATATGAAATCCATTATTAAAAATGTGTGGCTAAAATTAAAATTAAAAATAAATTAAAAATTTCAAACTTAATTAAAAATAAATTTTAATGTCTAATTAGGAAATGAACATGGCTTTATGTTTAAATTCATGAATTCATTAATAGCTGAAGGTTTATGGTCATAATGATATTTTCAGGTTTACGGATACATGATGAATGAATATGTGATAGGTGTGATTTTACTGTAAAATGTAATCCCTTCAAAACGTTATTAATTTAAGATAGAAAGAATAGGACCTTTTGGAAAAGAGTGGTGAATTATACCAGTGTTGTGTGTATTAGCCACTGACAAAAGTGCGTGTATGCATTTTTACATTGACAACAACAACACGGCTTATCTTAATAGCATTTCAAACGGATATTTAATAAATAGGTGATGTTATTTAAGGGGCTATACCGTGAAAATTGACACTTTTTTAAGTTATTTATCTGCTCTTTTAATGAAGTTCCAAGTAAAATAAATTAGTATAACAATTTTGGGACCTTTTACTAGATTTTGGTCTATCAGAAACGCGAAAAGCAGGTCTAAATTAACACTTTTTTTGATATTCTGCCAAATTAGGATAGCATACAGACTTGAAAAATATTTATTTAGATGGGTTTTAACTACACCTAAATTACTGGTTATGAAATTTTTTGTAGCTATTTTAGTTAATTTTGAATTAATTTAAAACCGACTTTTTGACAATTTTCCCCGATTCCGTCCCTTTCGCACTGCGGGTCTTTCTGCCTGGAGTAACGGGGACCTTTGCTAGCACGGTATATCACCTTAACGGTAACATTTGATTTTCCTCCTACTTTTATTAACTTTATATCTTCCAATGTAGGCCTTCCCTTAGCCGATCGGGTCGCGAAGTCGCGTCGACCGCTGCCGTTCCAGCCCATTACCCGCTGCGAGATTAGCGAAGTCTTTACTCCGCACGAATAGTGACCACTCGCACGAAAAATATCGCTTCTAATGTGCCAATAGTGCGCGATGTATCGAGAATGTGTCAAACGATTATTGCGTACGGAAAATATTGGTATGGGTAATGGAATTGCTGTTAGAAACGTTAATTAAGCAGGGGTAAAAGAAATTGCGTCAGAATATATAAAATAACTTAGTGTAAATGAACAGCTATCTTTAAATTAAACCACATAATCTATTGATCATACTGAACTTTACCAATCAAACAAATTCGCGCAAAATAAAAATATTCTCTTGCATACTTTCAATGCTACTTAATAAGTACATGTAATTTTATTTAACTCCTTATAATGAGTGGCGCGAAAGTAATGTCATAATTTGAATTGGCTGACATTTTGTTATAAATCCCACTAATATTATAAATGCGAAAGTTTGGATGGATGTTTGTTACTCCTTCAGGCCGTAACTACTGAACCGATTGGACTGAAACTTTGCACAAATGTAGTTCTAGACCTGGAATAGGACATAGGCTACTTTTTATCCCATAAATCAGATCCCATTGAAAGGCAATGGGGTGCCAAGTTCCTATAGAAAATGAATGTGGTGTTACTCCTCACGTCATTGAATATTAGTGGGATGGGATAGTGAGGATGGAATGGGACGGGATAGTGGCATTAGTGGGATGGGATGGGATGGGATGGGATGGGATGGGATAGGATTCGATATGACTTTACAAAAACTTAATCAACGCGGACGAAGCCGCGGGCAAAAGCTAGTAAAAAATAATGAGCTCTGTTTTCATAAAAATTTTATTTGAAAGTGTAAAATTGACGACATTAATTGGAAAAAATTATATCGCTCAAATGGCCACCTCCCGAGTTGATGCATAATTGCGCTCGTTTTACGGCATTTTGAATTGTTGCTCGCAAAATATCTAGCTATCTGGCTCCAAATTGGCGATGTCTTCTTCAATGTTATCTTTCAAGACTTGCAAGGTTCGTAGTTTTTTCGTGGCAAACGCAAGATTTTAAAAAGCCCCAAAGGAAGAAGTCTGGTGCTGATAGATCTGGCGATCTGGACGACCAGTTCAGATCTCCAAAACGAGTGATCCAAATTTGTCAAATAAGCAGTAACAATAATTCCACGTTCTTGAGGTGTGTATCGCTCCAGGCTTATTGACAACTAATTGTCTAGATATCTACATTATAATTGTCAAATCACAGTGACATTTGGCGCCATCTACAAAAATGGCAGCAGATTCCAATTATGACATTACTTTTGCGCCACCTTATACAATAAAGTGTCTCGTTTTACTTTTGAGGAAAGCACTAAAGCCGTAAACAGGTGATAGTGCTCGTCCATAGAAAAAGCTTTTAGTGAAAAAAAAAAATTAAAAATTGAGAATACAGACTCTGCTATTTCATTTTGGTTGGGTAGCTATGTAACTTTTTTATGGAACAGCTGATTTTTTTTCTCGATTCGAGGGTTTTCTTCGTAGTAAATGTTGTTCGTATGGACGAGTACTATCGCCAATTTCTGGCTTCCGCAACATAATTTAAACATCCAGTAAATGCTTTGACCATAATTAGCCATGCTGAACTCGTTTATTAAACGAGTTAATAAATAGAGTTATTCCAACTTACTCATCCCGAGAGTTCAGTTACTGGTCTCTGCAGAGATCATATACCAAAATTACGTATTGGCACTATTTCTTCTGTGGTATTGGACAAAATGTTTCAAAATTGCAATCCTTCGGGATATTACTTAATAAAGATATTTAAAACGAAATAAAAATACCTTGTGAAAATTTTTCGATTAAGGCGATATGAAAAAGTTTTCCCTGTTACTGCATATGCGAAAAAATCCTCAGTGCGAGAGGGACGCATTCGTGGAAAAGTAGCAAAAATTTTATTTTTTATTAATATAAAATGTACTAAACATGCTATCAAAATTTCGTTTAACCAGGTCCTAGATACTGTTAAAACCCATCTAATCAAATATAATTGCAGTCCATATGTCATTCTAAATTGTCAAACCAGGAGAATTGGTGTCGATGAAGACCTCATTTCAATAAATATTTCTATCGAGCTGAAATTCTCCAATCGCGTTTTTGTTTTAACAGATCCCTAGAGGAAGATTCCAAAAATAATATACTATTTTTTCAAAATTATACATTATTTACCGAAGTAGATATAGAAATTCTGAAATTGACGATTTTTTTCCGTAGCGCCTTAAAAATATACATTTCAATACAACAACACTGTATTACTACAGTATCAAAACTCATTATCAACCACGAAAAGGGAGTATAATCAACGCAAAATAACAACAAGCACAAAGACACGCATTTTAATCATCGTACCATAGAAATCTTTTCACACTTACTTGACAGGAGTGAGATATTAAAGTACAGAAAACCTTTGTTTACCGCCCACCCTCACACGCCCAAGGGTTTGGTCCTATTTTGTAGACCCTCCAGCGTAGAATGTGTAATTACTTGCCACTTTTTTTTGCTGAATGTACTTTTTGCAAGCTGAAACGTTTTGTTTATTGATTTTTTGTAGCGTTTTGTGGTTTGGTTTCGTATCGAATTGGCTTTTTTGACTTTCTTGTACTTTTACGTGAACAGTGATAAAAGTGATAAAGCCGCCATTTGTCATCTTCTTTTAAATGTTTATTTGTAATTTTAAAAAGGTGCACAATTGTGCTATATGTAGGTAGGTTCACTCTTTAGTCGAGATTATACCGTTGATCAAGCTCCAGTGTTTTCTTCACTATCCCGTGTATTTATAGACTATTTGGCGACGAGGAGTAAAATTGGTGTGTTGTGTGGGCCACATTGCGTTTTTTTTTTACGGTGAAGATGTCGGTGGGAAAAATTGGCGAATTTAACATCGAAAACGGCAATTGGACATTTTATTGTGACCGTTTGAACGCCTATTTCAAGGTGAATAAGATCGAGGAGTCCTTAAAGACTGCCACGTTAATTGCTGCTGTGGGCGATGATGCATACGAACTGATGGTGAACCTGGTCAGTCCGAAGCTTCCGGCGGAACAGAAGTTCGAGGATCTACTGGCGATTATGAAAGAACATCTCCAACCCAAACCTTCACAACTTGCTGAGAGATTTCGTTTTCGTCTAAGGCGGCAAGCTAGTGGGGAATCAATCAAACAATACGTGGCGGAGTTGAAAAAGCTTTCGAGGTTTTGTGAGTTCGGCAGTGCATTGGATGACAATTTACGTGACCAATTTGTGTGTGGTTTGTCTAGTGACCTTATCCGACAAAGACTTTTCTCCGAAGAAAATGTGAAGTTCACAAGAGCGGTGTCATTGGCATGTTCTTTGGAAGCAGCCGAGCGGGATGCAGCGGCTGTGGAGGGCATTTCTAGGTCGAGCGCGGCAACGGTTACCGCGGCGGGCGGTGTCGACAGAAACGAGCCGGTTTACAAGATGGCAACGTCGCAGTCGAGCGGTGGCTCAGAGAAACAACAACTTTCGTCACGCATGGATGCATGCGAATGTTGTGGTAATAATCATGCGACAAATACCTGTCGCTTTATCAAGTACAAGTGCGGCAAGTGTCAAAAAACGGGTCATTTAAGAAAAATGTGTACGAAGTGGTCAGGAGGACGTGGCGGTCGCAGTGCTGCAGGTGCCAGTGGCCGGTGGGGTCCCGGTCCGAGCGCGGGCTCGCGCACGGGGCGCACTCACTACGTTAGCAAGGCGGCGATCAGTCGGAATCTGATGAAGAACCTATTTATCAAATGTCACTAAAGGCGTACAAGCCGGTAAGCTTACCTGTCAAAGTAGATAACCACGAGTTAATTATGGAGTGTGACACCGGAGCGGCCAGTTCCTGCATTAGTTTAAGAACCTACGAAAAATATTTCAAACATCTAGAACTGAAACCTAGTAGTCTAGTGTTTAAATTTTATGATGGTAGTCGTGTAAGGCCATTAGGAATTATTCGCCCGTGGGTAGAATATGGCGACAAAAAGATGGCTTTGGACTTGTTTGTTATTGATAAAGGTGTAACCTCTCTGATTGGACGGCAATGGTTGACGGAATTATCGGTAACAATTCCAACTTTTGGTTTTGATCGTCTTGACAATTTAAATTATAACAGTGATTGTAAGAATCTTGATGGTATCCTCTTCAGATATAAACATGTGTTGGACGGCGGACTGGGGCGCTACACGGGCGGCACGGCACGGCTGCGGCTGCGCGAGGGTGCCTCGCCGGTGTTCCACCGCGCGCGCCCGCTACCCTTCGCGCTGCGCGAGCGCGTCGACGCCGAGCTGGATGCCATGCTACGGGACGGTGTCATAGAGCCGGTAGAATGTTCGGATTGGGCTACTCCATTGGTGCCAGTGAATAAGAAAGATGGCGCCTTACGTATCTGTGCGGATTTCAAGGTAACATTGAATCCCGTTTTAATGATTGATCGATATCCTATTCCGAGGGTTGAGGACCTTTTTGCGGACCTGGCTGGTAGTGAAAAGTTTTCCAAAATAGATTTAATACAATCTTACAATCAGATCTGTTTAGATGACAC
The DNA here is from genome assembly GCA_934047225.1 of Ypsolopha sequella. Lineage (NCBI taxonomy): Eukaryota > Metazoa > Arthropoda > Insecta > Lepidoptera > Ypsolophidae > Ypsolopha > Ypsolopha sequella. Next base: position 2,903,271 of record OW203988.1, on the reverse strand, counting down.
GAAGGAGTACACCGTGATCAATACCCACAGGGGTTTATTTAGATACAATCGTTTGGTGTATGGTCTAGCTTCATCCCCAGGCATTTTTCAAAGGATTTTATCAAATCTATTTAAAGATGTACCTAATTGCAAGGTTTTTCTGGACGATGTACTGTGCTATGGAAAAGATGAACGTTCTCACTTAGATACAATAAATAAGGTTTTAGACATATTGGATAAAAACGGTTTAAAGGTTAAAAAACAAAAGTGCGAGTTTCTGGTCGATGAAGTTAAGTACCTGGGCTTCATTATTAACAAGCATGGAATTAGACCAGATCCGAGTAAACTTACTGCAATTAAAGATATGCCATGCCCGGGAAATGTTACGGAATTACGAGCCTTTTTAGGAATGATAAACTTTTATGCGAAGTTTGTAAAGAATTTTAGTGACGTTTTACATCCACTTTACGCGTTGTTAAAAAAGGGTAAAGCATGGTTTTGGAGTGCTGAATGCACTCGGGCAGTCAAACAAGTAAAAAAATTGTTGTTAAGTAGTGAAGTTCTCACGCACTACGATCCCCAGCGCCCTCTGGTGCTCACGTGTGACGCGTCGGGCCGCGGAGTCGCCGGAGTGCTCAGCCAGCCGGACGAGCAGGGCCGGGAACGGCCGGTCGCGTATATTTCGCGCAAGTTAAATGAGGCCGAAACTAATTATTCGCAAATTCATAGGGAAGCTCTAGCGATCATATATTCGGTGCAAAAATTTCATCAGTATTTATACGGAAGACATTTTATATTGAGGACCGATAATAAACCGCTCGTAAGTATTTTTGGTCCAAAATTAGGCGTGCCCGCCATGGCTGCTAGTCGTATGGTGCGATGGTCTATTATCCTATCTGCGTATGTTTACGACATACAGTATGTGAACACGTGTGACAATAGCGCGGATGCGTTATCACGTTTGCCGGTGGTCGATAACACAAAAATAAAAGAAATACCCGAACAGTCATATTTACATTTCGCATCGGATGCTTTATTGTTAAATAGTGAGAGTATTAGGAAAAATACTAGCCGTGATTCTATGTTAAGTCGGGTTCTTAGTTTCATTAGGGACGGTTGGCCGGAGACAGTAGATATTAAACAATTGAAACCATACCTAAATAGAAGTAAAGAATTATACGAAGAGTTAGGGTGCGTAATGTGGGGACATCGTGTAGTTATTCCAGAGTCGTGTAGGGCTGAAGTGATACGGGAATTACATGACGCACACATGGGCATAACTAAGACCAAAGCCATGGCCCGCAGTTACGTGTGGTGGCCCGGGTTAGACGAAGAGATCGAGCGGAGGTGTCGCGAGTGCACGGTGTGTGCGGCGGTGGCCCCCGCGCCCCGCTCCGCACCGCCCTCTCCCTGGCGATGGCCGGTGCAACCCTACGAACGTATACATTTAGATTTTCTGGGTCCGATTGATGGTATTGTTTATCTCATTTCGATTGATGCACGATCGAAATGAGAATACAGACTCTGCTATTTCATTTTGGTTGGGTAGCTATGTAACTTTTTTATGGAACAGCTGATTTTTTTTCTCGATTCGAGGGTTTTCTTCGTAGTAAATGTTGTTCGTATGGACGAGTACTATCGCCAATTTCTGGCTTCCGCAACATAATTTAAACATCCAGTAAATGCTTTGACCATAATTAGCCATGCTGAACTCGTTTATTAAACGAGTTAATAAATAGAGTTATTCCAACTTACTCATCCCGAGAGTTCAGTTACTGGTCTCTGCAGAGATCATATACCAAAATTACGTATTGGCACTATTTCTTCTGTGGTATTGGACAAAATGTTTCAAAATTGCAATCCTTCGGGATATTACTTAATAAAGATATTTAAAACGAAATAAAAATACCTTGTGAAAATTTTTCGATTAAGGCGATATGAAAAAGTTTTCCCTGTTACTGCATATGCGAAAAAATCCTCAGTGCGAGAGGGACGCATTCGTGGAAAAGTAGCAAAAATTTTATTTTTTATTAATATAAAATGTACTAAACATGCTATCAAAATTTCGTTTAACCAGGTCCTAGATACTGTTAAAACCCATCTAATCAAATATAATTGCAGTCCATATGTCATTCTAAATTGTCAAACCAGGAGAATTGGTGTCGATGAAGACCTCATTTCAATAAATATTTCTATCGAGCTGAAATTCTCCAATCGCGTTTTTGTTTTAACAGATCCCTAGAGGAAGATTCCAAAAATAATATACTATTTTTTCAAAATTATACATTATTTACCGAAGTAGATATAGAAATTCTGAAATTGACGATTTTTTTCCGTAGCGCCTTAAAAATATACATTTCAATACAACAACACTGTATTACTACAGTATCAAAACTCATTATCAACCACGAAAAGGGAGTATAATCAACGCAAAATAACAACAAGCACAAAGACACGCATTTTAATCATCGTACCATAGAAATCTTTTCACACTTACTTGACAGGAGTGAGATATTAAAGTACAGAAAACCTTTGTTTACCGCCCACCCTCACACGCCCAAGGGTTTGGTCCTATTTTGTAGACCCTCCAGCGTAGAATGTGTAATTACTTGCCACTTTTTTTTGCTGAATGTACTTTTTGCAAGCTGAAACGTTTTGTTTATTGATTTTTTGTAGCGTTTTGTGGTTTGGTTTCGTATCGAATTGGCTTTTTTGACTTTCTTGTACTTTTACGTGAACAGTGATAAAAGTGATAAAGCCGCCATTTGTCATCTTCTTTTAAATGTTTATTTGTAATTTTAAAAAGGTGCACAATTGTGCTATATGTAGGTAGGTTCACTCTTTAGTCGAGATTATACCGTTGATCAAGCTCCAGTGTTTTCTTCACTATCCCGTGTATTTATAGACTATTTGGCGACGAGGAGTAAAATTGGTGTGTTGTGTGGGCCACATTGCGTTTTTTTTTTACGGTGAAGATGTCGGTGGGAAAAATTGGCGAATTTAACATCGAAAACGGCAATTGGACATTTTATTGTGACCGTTTGAACGCCTATTTCAAGGTGAATAAGATCGAGGAGTCCTTAAAGACTGCCACGTTAATTGCTGCTGTGGGCGATGATGCATACGAACTGATGGTGAACCTGGTCAGTCCGAAGCTTCCGGCGGAACAGAAGTTCGAGGATCTACTGGCGATTATGAAAGAACATCTCCAACCCAAACCTTCACAACTTGCTGAGAGATTTCGTTTTCGTCTAAGGCGGCAAGCTAGTGGGGAATCAATCAAACAATACGTGGCGGAGTTGAAAAAGCTTTCGAGGTTTTGTGAGTTCGGCAGTGCATTGGATGACAATTTACGTGACCAATTTGTGTGTGGTTTGTCTAGTGACCTTATCCGACAAAGACTTTTCTCCGAAGAAAATGTGAAGTTCACAAGAGCGGTGTCATTGGCATGTTCTTTGGAAGCAGCCGAGCGGGATGCAGCGGCTGTGGAGGGCATTTCTAGGTCGAGCGCGGCAACGGTTACCGCGGCGGGCGGTGTCGACAGAAACGAGCCGGTTTACAAGATGGCAACGTCGCAGTCGAGCGGTGGCTCAGAGAAACAACAACTTTCGTCACGCATGGATGCATGCGAATGTTGTGGTAATAATCATGCGACAAATACCTGTCGCTTTATCAAGTACAAGTGCGGCAAGTGTCAAAAAACGGGTCATTTAAGAAAAATGTGTACGAAGTGGTCAGGAGGACGTGGCGGTCGCAGTGCTGCAGGTGCCAGTGGCCGGTGGGGTCCCGGTCCGAGCGCGGGCTCGCGCACGGGGCGCACTCACTACGTTAGCAAGGCGGCGATCAGTCGGAATCTGATGAAGAACCTATTTATCAAATGTCACTAAAGGCGTACAAGCCGGTAAGCTTACCTGTCAAAGTAGATAACCACGAGTTAATTGTGGAGTGTGACACCGGAGCGGCCAGTTCCTGCATTAGTTTAAGAACCTACGAAAAATATTTCAAACATCTAGAACTGAAACCTAGTAGTCTAGTGTTTAAATTTTATGATGGTAGTCGTGTAAGGCCATTAGGAATTATTCGCCCGTGGGTAGAATATGGCGACAAAAAGATGGCTTTGGACTTGTTTGTTATTGATAAAGGTGTAACCTCTCTGATTGGACGGCAATGGTTGACGGAATTATCGGTAACAATTCCAACTTTTGGTTTTGATCGTCTTGACAATTTAAATTATAACAGTGATTGTAAGAATCTTGATGGTATCCTCTTCAGATATAAACATGTGTTGGACGGCGGACTGGGGCGCTACACGGGCGGCACGGCACGGCTGCGGCTGCGCGAGGGTGCCTCGCCGGTGTTCCACCGCGCGCGCCCGCTACCCTTCGCGCTGCGCGAGCGCGTCGACGCCGAGCTGGATGCCATGCTACGGGACGGTGTCATAGAGCCGGTAGAATGTTCGGATTGGGCTACTCCATTGGTGCCAGTGAATAAGAAAGATGGCGCCTTACGTATCTGTGCGGATTTCAAGGTAACATTGAATCCCGTTTTAATGATTGATCGATATCCTATTCCGAGGGTTGAGGACCTTTTTGCGGACCTGGCTGGTAGTGAAAAGTTTTCCAAAATAGATTTAATACAATCTTACAATCAGATCTGTTTAGATGACACGAAGGAGTACACCGTGATCAATACCCACAGGGGTTTATTTAGATACAATCGTTTGGTGTATGGTCTAGCTTCATCCCCAGGCATTTTTCAAAGGATTTTATCAAATCTATTTAAAGATGTACCTAATTGCAAGGTTTTTCTGGACGATGTACTGTGCTATGGAAAAGATGAACGTTCTCACTTAGATACAATAAATAAGGTTTTAGACATATTGGATAAAAACGGTTTAAAGGTTAAAAAACAAAAGTGCGAGTTTCTGGTCGATGAAGTTAAGTACCTGGGCTTCATTATTAACAAGCATGGAATTAGACCAGATCCGAGTAAACTTACTGCAATTAAAGATATGCCATGCCCGGGAAATGTTACGGAATTACGAGCCTTTTTAGGAATGATAAACTTTTATGCGAAGTTTGTAAAGAATTTTAGTGACGTTTTACATCCACTTTACGCGTTGTTAAAAAAGGGTAAAGCATGGTTTTGGAGTGCTGAATGCACTCGGGCAGTCAAACAAGTAAAAAAATTGTTGTTAAGTAGTGAAGTTCTCACGCACTACGATCCCCAGAGCCCTCTGGTGCTCACGTGTGACGCGTCGGGCCGCGGAGTCGCCGGAGTGCTCAGCCAGCCGGACGAGCAGGGCCGGGAACGGCCGGTCGCGTATATTTCGCGCAAGTTAAATGAGGCCGAAACTAATTATTCGCAAATTCATAGGGAAGCTCTAGCGATCATATATTCGGTGCAAAAATTTCATCAGTATTTATACGGAAGACATTTTATATTGAGGACCGATAATAAACCGCTCGTAAGTATTTTTGGTCCAAAATTAGGCGTGCCCGCCATGGCTGCTAGTCGTATGGTGCGATGGTCTATTATCCTATCTGCGTATGTTTACGACATACAGTATGTGAACACGTGTGACAATAGCGCGGATGCGTTATCACGTTTGCCGGTGGTCGATAACACAAAAATAAAAGAAATACCCGAACAGTCATATTTACATTTCGCATCGGATGCTTTATTGTTAAATAGTGAGAGTATTAGGAAAAATACTAGCCGTGATTCTATGTTAAGTCGGGTTCTTAGTTTCATTAGGGACGGTTGGCCGGAGACAGTAGATATTAAACAATTGAAACCATACCTAAATAGAAGTAAAGAATTATACGAAGAGTTAGGGTGCGTAATGTGGGGACATCGTGTAGTTATTCCAGAGTCGTGTAGGGCTGAAGTGATACGGGAATTACATGACGCACACATGGGCATAACTAAGACCAAAGCCATGGCCCGCAGTTACGTGTGGTGGCCCGGGTTAGACGAAGAGATCGAGCGGAGGTGTCGCGAGTGCACGGTGTGTGCGGCGGTGGCCCCCGCGCCCCGCTCCGCACCGCCCTCTCCCTGGCGATGGCCGGTGCAACCCTACGAACGTATACATTTAGATTTTCTGGGTCCGATTGATGGTATTGTTTATCTCATTTCGATTGATGCACGATCGAAATGGATCGAAGTATATAAAATGAGTAGGACTACGGCTGACTGTACCATTGATAAATTGCGTGAATCATGGGCCCGTTGGGGGATCCCAAAATTGGTAGTCAGCGATAATGGACCACCTTTTTCCAGCTTGGCTTTTCAGGAGTTTTTAAAAAACAATGGGGTGCGTCACATGTTTTCCCCACCATTTCATCCGTCTTCGAACGGAGCAGCTGAAAATGCAGTTAAAATAATAAAGAGGGTCATTAAGAAAGCTACCCACGAGCAAAAACGAGTGGATATCGCTATCAGTAGATATTTACTCAATTATAATAATACTCCGCACAGTACGACGGTGACAGTCCCGCTAAATTGCTGCAAGGTCGGGCTTTGAGAAGTAGGTTAGACAATTTGAAACCAGACAGGAATGCGAAAGTACAAAAGGAACAGGAAAGGCAGGTTAAATACTCGGGTGGTACGTCAAGAGAAGTACAGACAGGCGAACAGGTATGGTTCCGTGATTACAGGCCAGGGCGTAAATGGACCGAAGGGTCGGTCGAAGGTCGTGCGGGCGTGGCCGATTATGCAGTGAAAACTTCCGAAGGGTCCTTAGTACACAGGCATATCGATCAATTAAAACGACGATCTCGATGTTCAGTAATTTGTCCGGAACAGATACAGTCACCAATGGAGTCTCCTGCTTCCGTAGACGCGGGGCAGGCACCTGTCTCGGCGGCGGCGAGCTCGTGTCGCGAGTTGACCGAGGTGTCCGCGGGCGGGGTGGAGCACGCGGGATTGGCGACCCCGGCGGGCGAGCCTCGGTTGAGTGAGATGACGTCACTTGCACCCGCGACTCGCTCGCCAGACCTGACGCCCGCGGGGGCAGGGCTGGATAGTGGGGAACGGGAGAGGACTCACCCAGTCCGCGTCAGAAAACCGGTAAACAGATATGGTTTACCGAGTTGAAATTTTGTAATTGTATAATTATTTTTTTTTCTCTCTTATGTTTGCGTTTTGGTTTTTTTTTTGTTATATTGTAATTATAAATGATGTACCTTTTTACATTCTTGGCTATTGTTATGTATAAATATATATATATATATATATATATATATTTTTTTATAAGTACATTTATTTAAGGGTTTTATTTGTAATTAATGTACTTAGTAGTTAAGAGTGGAGGATTGTGCTATATGTAGGTAGGTTCACTCTTTAGTCGAGATTATACCGTTGATCAAGCTCCAGTGTTTTCTTCACTATCCCGTGTATTTATAGACTACGAAAGATTATTTGCTTGTTTTATATTGCTTTTTCCGAACGACATTATTTCGAGCCGTGTTTTCGAACGAAATTATTTCTTAATCTCGTATTTGATTCCCAGGTAAAGTATCTATAGCAAGGCCGAAGGTGATTTATTGTTCTCTAAATTTATCCCAAGTAAAGAGTCTTTGGCGAGGCCAACAAAATTACATTATTTCTTAATCTCGTATTTGTTTCTCAAGTAAAGTGTTTTCGGCAAGGCTGAAAGCCAAGCCGCGTTTCTGAACGAAACTATATTTTGATCTCTATTATTTCTTGTTATCTAAAATGAATCTAGGTAAAGTGTCTTTGACGAGGCCGAAGGCCAAGCCACATTTTCAAACGAAATTATTTCTTGATCTCGTATTTGATTCTCAGGTAAAGTATTTCTGTCAAGACCGAAGGTCGAGCCGCGTTTCCAAACGAAATTATTTTTTGATCAAGCCCGAGCCGCGTTTCCGAACGAAACTATTGCGAGTCAGGACTTCTCTTTTCATTCCCTTAGATGACGATTTTTCAAAAACGCTGATTCACGTAATTTTTACAAATACAAATATTTATTTAACTAAAATACATACTTATTTCTCATATAAAATTTTATCCCTTAGGGGAAACCCTTATAAAAAATCAGCCCTTATTCCTTGTCTCCATTTTAAATGAAAACTCTTTGCAAAATTTCAGCTGTCTAGGTGCAAGGGTTTGGGCTGTGAGTGAGTCAGGACTTCTCTTTTATATATTGATCACTTCTAATACTTGCAATATTTGTGTGATACCTTAACTTGAGAGGAGTACATCCGCAAGCCGAAAGAATCCTCCAATATCCATGGACATCAAAATAACCTATCCATATTATTGGAGTGAGAAAATTACTAATACTTGCAATATTTGGGAGGTATAAAGGTTTAGTGGAAGTAGTATATAAAACATTTAACGATACTGCACAATTTTCCCAAAGAAACGTATACTATGAAAAAAAAAAGTTTTCATACGTCATCCGATCAGCTAATAATGGTCAATGTAAGAAGAGGTGAAAGACTGGCAGTAGTAGAGGCTTAGTTATAACACGATACACGATACGTGTACATTATTTTTACTTAAATACAAAATTTAGAGAATGAACAACTTGATTACACAAATCCATCCTCCTTTTCACCCCCTTAAGGTTTGACATTCCAACAACACCGACATACGTTGCGGCAGTTTCCAACCATAAGCCTAAATAATAAATTTAGACGACTTGCCATACATAACTTCATCCCTCTTTTTACTCCTTCGGTGGTGGAATTATCAAAAACGCTGACAAACGAATAAACTGTTTTCAATCTTCAGCATAAACACAATATTTGAAGATCCTAACTTCGAAACTGACGGACTTTCATACAAACTTTCATCCTCTATTTTACCGCCTTAGGGGTAGAATTTCCGAAAATACTTCCTTGGTGCTTACACTGTATAGGGTATAAGGTGTAAGGTATAATGTGTATCTATGTGCAAAATTTTAAGTCTCTAGGTCCAGTGGTTTGGGCTGTGCGTTGATGTCACCTAGTGGATTATTGCTATAGGAACTGTGAAATTGTCCCGGACAGAAAATATTTTATTTGTAATCAAGACTTAAGAAATCTCTTTAACAAATTGCAATTTATTTATTTTATTTATTTGTTTATTTATTACATTTTGGGAAAACTAACAGCACTTGTAACAACATAGTACATAACATTAGTTTAAAAAAGGCCAATTAAAAGTTTCCACTGTTAGATATTGATATCCATTAAGCCGTTAAACAATATAACGCTTAAAAAAATATCCCACTTAAAGCGTGGATTTTTCCGGGATAAAAAGTAGCCTATGTCACTCTCCGGCCTATAAGCTATCTCTATGCAATAAATCACGTCTATCCGTTGAAGGACAAACGAAAAAAACACACTTTCTAATTTATATAACATTGGAGATATTTGCAACTAACAATTTCACGGAAAAATGAGAAGAACATTCGTTCATGAAACTCGGGTGCGTCATCTCGGTAATGCGGCTTGAAGGCCAGTCAGGATAAAAGGGGGTATCTTAAAAAATAAGGTCGGAACTTATTTTTCGTCTCTGTTGTTTATTCTAGCGGTTTTATAATAAATTGGACCAATCGCAGTGCAGAATCGCGGTATTATAATGTGATATAATGGCAGTAGATAAATAGAACTAGATAAATAAAATTGTATGCATAAAATATCCATCGATCGTCTTAATACAGACAAATGCAGACGGATACAATTTCCACAACATTTCTAACGTTCCTTTTCAAAACAAACGAGCAACAAGCAAAACGATATTGTCTTTTGTAGAACGTCACTTTGTCTTCGATAACCACGTCTCAAAGAGTTTGTTCTTCTACACTTTACTTCAACCAAAATTCAATGAAATTTAATTTCCATTGTATTCACAATAAGGTTGAGAGCGACTGCATGAATAGCTTGGTGATACTAACAGTCTACGACGAAGTCAATGGCAGGAACTTCTATTGAAGAGTCCTATGTCATAGTATTGATTTCTTGCGTTATGGAACGGTAGGTAATAATGCTTTTCCAAAGACGTTTTGACGTGAGGGTAGATGTATAATTAACTAACCGTTATTATATCATGTGGAACCCTTAACGAAAAAACAATTTTCCATTATGATTGACGTTTTACAAAAAACTAACGGCCAGTTTCTGAATTAAAACACCTCTTACCAGCGTCATCCGAAAATGGCTCTTATTGATAAAGTTTTGTCTCTTAAACGGTATGTTTAAAAATGATGAAAAAGAAATACTAAACAGTTAAAAATAACGTCATTGTAAGAAAATATTGTCGCGTATAAGAAAGAACATGAAAACATTATCATATCATACTATCATATATTTTTTAAACAGTTACTCCAAAAGCTGGCAGACCTTGGGAAAACTTGACAAGTTTTGTACAGTCATGTAGTACTCGTATCAGCATCAAACTTTGTTAATACGATATCCCTCGATATGTATAGCTAGAAAAACATTTGCTGGCGCGAGTTGGCCTGGCCGTTTAGTTAGACCGATTTTAGCGGTGCATTCGGGGATGGTTTTTATCCCATCGAGTACGAGCATGCAACCAATGTGGCCTTGACTTACCTGTGATGAAATTGCCTAGTTTGCCTTAAGGCGCTTGATCCTTCAAATACAGCCAGATGGGTACTTTCTAAAGCCTACTCCTCGTTTACGGCTACACCGTAATGGCTTGAAAAAAATATATATGAAATAATAACTCTTTAAAAATATTTGCAACAAATTTTGGTTTCATACGATCAAAACTTCTATATTAAAAAAAATAACAACTGTATGATGTTTTTTTGGCTTAAATTCCCTACTCCTCCTAATCTGCTATGACGTTTGGAAATATTTACACGCCAAAAAATTAAGAATCTGTTGAACTTTAAATGCAACATATCTCAAATATATCCAGTAACTTTTTCTATTAAAAATATCGAAATATATAAGATTTCAAGGTCAAAGGCTAAGAGGTGCTCTGCGCGGGCGCAGGCATCAGTCATGCAGTGGCGTTCAGACGGGGAGGCTGTGTCACTCGTTGCCACGTACCGCACCCTGGCGTCTGATGACATGTTTGCGAAAATATTTATAAGGATTTTTATTTGTGTGCGTTCAGAGAGTACTTTCGGCAATGGACTTAGTTATTTAGAGGATAAATTGTGCTGTGAAGTTCGCGCGTGGACGCTATAATAAACTAGAAGTTTGACGAGTTAGCAAGGAACTTTTTTTTGAAAAATTATGATATAGTAGCTCATGGGTAGAACGCAGGCCTCTCAATTTTGAGGTCCAGGTTCAAGCCTCGGTTGGGCATGCACCAAGGAGTTTTTCGGAATTTTTGTGCATAGTTTTTACTAATACTTACTACTTGCTGAATGTTTTGTGCCCGAAGTCACCACCAACCACGTTGGGACATACTTATCGTCGGTGAAACGCGGGTGTACCGAGTGCGGAGACACTCGAAATACCTCCAAAGCCCCCTCGGGGATTCCTATCGTGACAATGTATAGGTATAATTATTATTATAAACAGCTATAAGCAACAATTCACGCAAAAAACCTTGCTCAAAATTTTGTTTTTACTTCTATCCAGCTAAATAAACTACCCAAGTATCAAGGCTCGGACTATGTATATGGTTTAGCTCCGCTTCCGACCTGTTTTTTTGGACCGGAGCACTATTTGAAATACTTGTTTTAGTTCATTTCAAAAAAATATGTCCCAGGCAGGCATATCAAAACCGTGGTATTTATACCTGTAATATTATGTAGAGATAGTTGAATAACTAGAATTGTAGGTATAATACATATAGTTGATATATTATTTCAGGGGCATCTAAAAAGAGACCACCAGAAACAGAAGGCAAAGAAAATAATCCGACAAAATCTGCAAAAAAGACCAAGACCTGACAATATACTAAATTTTGTGACTCTGTCAAATAGATTGTAAGATTCTGCATTGTTTTTGGCTTAAATTTCTACTTTGTTTTTACATTGTTATTTACGTTACTCTTTCTTCATCTCTTTAGTACTGCTAAACTGTGACCAACTGTATTGTACTCGTAACTATTTTATTATTATTTTTTTTGTACCTTATGTTTCCAAATTTGAACCTATCTGTGAAAACTTTTAATTGGCTTTTTTGTTACTAAGTTTGTATGTTTTATATATATATATATTATAGCTGTAAGTTTTCCTTAAATAAATAAAATAAAATAAATTATATTAATTCAAAATAATCTGTGCATGTAACCTGTAATGTCATTCCATCCATCCATCAGCCTCGTTCGTCCACTGCTGGACATAAGCCGTTTCAGGACTTTGTCATTCCCGGTGGTCATCCTGGAAGAATTGTCCATACTCACACACGCTGGGCAGGGGGTTGATGAGCGCGGTGCCGGAACCCTCGCACCAGTGACGCCGCTGCCCGTTACCAGTCTGTTCCATATAAGGCCCGGCTATAAGGGATGGATATACCGCCATGCATCGGTCCTAGGCATGGTGGGTCTCCTGGTTTTTTGCCTGTGAGCTGTCCTCTTACTCTCCTCAGAATTACTTCGAGGGGGTCTCCAAATAAGATGGTGGTACCTCCACAGTCGAGCCCGGCATCAGCTCTACCACCTATCAAATATCATTGGCATTGAAATTATGTAATGTCATTAAAATTTTGTAAATATTTAGAGTGCCAACAAACGAACATCACTTTCAAAACGGTAGCCGTACACATGCACATGTCGAACCATGTTGGCGATAGCCATCGACTACCATCGAACAATGGTAGTGAGCGTCAGCTATTGGTTGCATTCGACGCGCTGACGCTGCCAAACAGCGCCGACTGTACTCGATTGATGGTATTGTCAGCGTTGTATGGTCGACTGCAACCGACGGCTGACGCTAACGTCATTCGGTGGCAATTTATGGTATAGAATAGTAGACTGTCAGAATACAGTCGGGAACACTATGTCATCGAGTAACAAGATGTGACCAACTCGTAGTGATGTAGAAAAAAAACTACATCAAAATAAACCGGGTTGGCTAGGCGCAACCTAGAGCGTTTTATACAGTCAGCAAAAACAACGCAAATTTTCTGACAAAAATTACGTCAATAAGTAGCAAGTACTATGTTCGGTATAGCGTATCACAAGGTGCTTAAAAATAAGGTTTGCATGTCCTATGTTCGTACTAATATCAGCCTGATTTTATCGAATATCTTTTTATATGAAAAAAAGCTTTCTTTAGCACCTTTTATACGCTCTATCGATGATACGAGTATATACTTGATGATGTGATTTTTTTTAATCAATAAAATTGTGCTGCTTTTGCTGACTTTACAAAATTTTTCAGGTTGCGTCGAGCCAACCCTGTTTATTTTGATGTAGTTTTTTTTCTACACCACTACGAATTGGTCACATCTTGTTATTTAATGACATAGGGTTACCAACTGTCACCCGACAGCCTAGTACGTTAAAAATTATATTCCGTATTAAAACATATTCAGCGTTATTAGTTATGTTTCTTAGAGAAAAGCATCGTCTGGATCACCACAATCTCTAAGCTCATTCTGTTTTTATAACGTGGTAATATCCTTGAATTTAGGTAAATATTTAGGAATTAATATTATGTTTTATATTTGTTTGTGAAACTTGAGTATTTTTCTTTAATGGGTTTGCATTATTTTATAATTTATAGTGGGTTAAAAATTATACTATGTACTTAGGTAAATTCAAACTTATTTATTATGTTTTTCAGAGAAAAATATCTTTTGGACCACCAACATCTCCAGGCTCATTCATTGCATTACAAATGAACGGCAAAGACAATGATCCGACAGCCTCTGAACAAAAGACGATTAAAGACTCGATTCTGGTAGATTCATTTTAATTTACAGCAAATGTATTACAAAATATAAAACAAGAAAATGAAAACCACAGTACAGAACAATAAAATGAAAAACAAAGTGCACAACAAAAAAAGTAACAAAAGGAAAAAAAAAATTACAAAAACGAAAACACACAGAAAATGTATAACAATATAATAGAACAAGAAAATGAAGACCGCAGTACAGAACAATGAAATAAACGAAGTACAGAACAAGAAAATGAAGAACAAAGAGCACAACAAAAAATTTAACTTATCTCAAGTGAAGAACAAATAAAAAGCAGAAGACTCATGATCAAGAAAATATATACATATATTTACCAAATTGAGGATTTACCTGCAGATCAGAGCTTACAAGTGTTAGCGAGGTGAAACTGTGGTACAGATTACGTAACATAATTAAAATTTACAGATTAAAAAAATATGTGTTTTGTTTATTTTACGTGCGAATACAATCTTCATAAAAATAAAATCTAAAAGTTGTATCAACATCATTGAAACCGTTTCTGAGTACCCAAATATATTACATACTATCGGTTTTATTATGAGACCCGCAAATAACCGATACATACCACTCAAGTCTCTAAAAGCACCGAAATTAACAAAAATTGTAACAAAATTATATTTTATCAATATATATTTTTTTTCGTCATTATCGTTCAAAAATCATTCAAATATAAAAACAGACACTTTTTATGAAAAATTGTTTGACTGCAACCGACGACGGCTGACGCTACCATCATTAGACGGTTACCTCCGACATTAGTTACCTCAATCCTCTGGCACAATCTATCTGGCCTACCATGAGTTTGGCACTCGATGCACGTTAGGGACAGCGTAAAACATTTGTATGAGTTTAGCGGTTCTAGCGGTATACGAGAGGAACCAGAATTTCCAATACATTATATTTTACGCAGTCGCTAACGTATATCGAGTGCCAAACTCATGGTGGGCCTACTGTTGACGGTTACCAACTGCAAAGTGACGCTCGTCTGTTACCGCTCAAGCCCAAGATTTATAAAGGTCTGACCCCAATATCAACTTGGTCACTGTCGGGTATCCTCACATAACCGATTTTGTTGTATATTTTTTATATATTTTCGCGTTTTCAGTACTATCACCACTAGTTCGCGATTACTATAATCACTAGTTTGTTTTCAAAACTACCAAAATATCACCGTGTAGTAGTAGGAACAGAATGGTCACATCTCTCTGTTACAGCACCACAGCCTATTGAGCTTCAAAAGTTATAGTTATAGGTTTACGCATAAAACAATGCTACATAAATTTATTTCTACCTCGCTACAAGGTGTGAATCATTTCGACGCTAGCGATCTTTGTAGAGGGGCGCGGGGCGTCTGCGCAGAGGCATGCGGGGAGCAGCGCCTGTAACTCCCCGGAGGTGAGGCCGATTGCTCAAGGCCGTTGGCGTGGGTAATCACCTTAAGTCTGTGTGGCCGTTTTTCTTGTATGAAAATTTTTTGATTGCTATTAATCAATGATATTTTACGACATTTTGGTAAGAACTTAGTAACCAGAAATTTTAATTTGGGATAGCGGGTAGGGGGATTGTCTATTTAGTATCCCCCCCTCCTTTTTGTTTATTTTTATTTAGTTCCATATATATGAGGCACTTGTCACTAGCAATATTGTTCCTAGTCATAGTCTAATTAAATTGGCTATTTTTCAGAGCATAAGAATCGCATTCTGAGATTTCTACGTCATCTAGTACCAGTGATTTTGTATTTTATTGTAGATCGTTATTGATGTGGAGTATGGAACTTTAGAGCATAATTTAAATTTACATGCTGGGTGCGATATTTTGTCTTTATTTTGCGTTTCTATGGTGATCTTTCATTTGTAAGGACAAGTGCATGTATTTCCTAACAAATTTACATAGTTCTAGAATATACATAGATGTTAGTGTCAGAATATTACATTCTTGAATGTGTGGCTTACATGAATCGGTTCCTCTGATATTTACAAGTATTCTTACACATCTCTTTTGTAATATAAATATCTCTTCAACATTAGTACTGTTTCCCCACAGTATCACACCATATCTTAGCATACATATCTATGAATGTGCGAGATCGACTCGCTCTTGACAAGTTTTCTTCCTTTTCTTGAATTTTCTCTATAAAACTGGAAACGCTGTATTATTATTATTATTAAAAATTCTTTATTGCACAAATAAAAAACATGTACATAGGCAAGCTTAATGCTAATTAGCATTTTCTTCCAGCTAACCTTTGGCGATGTAGAACTTGTCAAGGGTAGTGCTTCGATGAGGAAAAAGTATTATGACTAGTATTAATTTTAACTAAAATTATTATATATACGTTAAATACATAAATAGGTAACTTATAATCAAATACATATACTACATCTATATCCTAATACATACACTGATACATATAAATATATAAACACAAATAGTATTTACGAGAGGTTAAACAAAGATTATAACCTTAAACACGTATTTAGAGTTGACCCATTTGTTTATTTTGTAGATCAAGGTAATTTTGATATACCTTGTTTTTAAAAGTAGTCACCGATGTAGCCTCGCGTATATGAAGTGGATTGTATTCTTGTGTGAGTGTATGCTTACAGACCTCCGTTTTTCAACAGTATTTTAAATGATTACACAACAGCTCTTATTGGAACGCGTAGCTGTATCATTTGAATTCTGAATGCTCCATTATTCGATTCAGTAGCTAGTAGTTAGTCGCTGTAGAGCTGTAGGCTACGCAACAGGCGTCAAGTAAACCCCAGCAATCAATTGTTACCTTACTTATTAATTTTGCCCTTTGGGACGCCTCAACAAAGACAGGCGTGCGGCGCCGTAGGGTCCTTCGGGTATTCCCCATAATTATCCCAGGGTGGTGCTTATTTATTTAATAGTTTAGGTTTTTTTATGTTATTGTTTCAAAGGTTTTGTTTTTGAGCGATACACTGTTCCATAGCCTTCTCTATTACAAGCCATGTTGTAGATGTTTGGCAACGTCGGCGGTGAACCTAGTTTTTCTATCAACCTTTGGGTAGGTAATCCGATCTAGTTAAAAGTAAGCGGATGCTATGGACACTCAAGGGTATCTTGACCAACCAAAGTTATTGGGTAATATTATGCGAACTATTTGCGTAGTTGTTAACAAAGTATTATAAGCACGTATCTTCCTGCGAAGCAAATTAGTCAGATAATACAAAAGTGTCATTGGAGCCAAAAAGCTGTTTTGCTGCACACAAAAATGTGATTTCAGTGATATTTTAAGGCAGTTATTAATCAAAACTTGTAAAGCTTTATTAAATAGTGTGTGCTATCAAGCAAGGTAATTATTTTTCACAATTTCATACATTCTTACGTTAAAAACTTTTTTTAGTATGTGGAACTCCTTGGTAACAAATTAAATTTCCTTGCAGATGCCTAGACGTTGCTGTGTACCCGGCTGTAAATCAAACTATGATTCTACTTTGAAGAATGGAGAATAGATAAATGTAATAGAGATAAATGTAATAGAGAAGGCTATGACTGTTCCGTTTGGTGCCTTAGATATTATTAGAGAGCATTACATGAAGAGAAGATGTATCAGGAATCAAAATTTTCAAAACTTATATTGTGTCTGACCGCCTCTGTGGCCGAGAAGAAGAGCTCTCGGCTACAGAAGTCTAGGGTTTAATCCCAATTAATTTATTTGTGTTTGGTCTATGTGCCCTGGTGTTAGATGTTGATCCATTTGTGCCCGAATTATGGCGATAGAATTCACCACCCATTACGATTGGGACGTAAAAATCGTCGGTAAAAAGCGGGTGTACCGACACCGTTCAGCAACTGATGAGAAAGACAATTACTAAGCACATACATTCCGAAAAACATATGCCATACCGGGGGTCGAACCTGAATCTAGAGGCCAGTTGTGCTACCCCTGAGCTAGCGCTGCTACAATGCACATAATATGTCTGACAGCCAGTTGCAGAAAGGGTTTTCAAGTTTAATGAACCTTTAAAGTTGATGCCATCCCTTGCATTGTTCTTGACAAAGAAAGTGACAGCATTCATTTTAAAGTTTCATTAAACTTAAAAACCCTTTCTGCAACTGTCTTTGAAAGAGATAGTTTTTATTTAAACTGTGTTCAATTTAAGTGATATATGGCTCTTTCTGGGGTAATAAGAAACAATAATAGGTTTAACATGACAGGAACTCAGAGTTAGCATTTCGTAAATAGCTGCATTGCCTGCATTCGTTCCGATGACAAGTATATCAGTCGTTCCCTTGTTAGTTGTTACCGATAGAGTCGGTCAATGTGTCCCCTCTAACCATTTCGTAACAATCAATACAGACCTTCAGTCGAAAAGAACATGCTTTTCATTTATGAACCCGAACCTTTAGCCAAATATGAACTCTATAGTGAACAATCTCTAAAACATCTTAAACATTAGCTGTGTTACTACAAAACGGTATTTAACTTTAGACAGTGTTTAAATCTGTTGCTGTCACTCCTTTACAATATGTGACAAAAGGTGACAACGACAGATTTAAACATTGTCTAAAGTTAAACACCGTTTTGTAGTAACACCGTAAATATTCACTGAAAATATGAAAGAATTTAATTTTAAAGTTTACTGCGTTAGCGCTTGCAACAAAATGCTCGTACCTAGTTTTTAAAGCTGATGGTTTGAAACAAATTAATATTTAGTAAGCTATAAGCTTGACAGGAATATTTTAAACAGGATTTTTTTAATTCATCGCCTCCCTAGCAAAATTATTCATTTTTACATTATTATAATTAATCCTATTTTTTTCAAGAATCGTTGGTACTGATACTTCATCTTTTTTTATTTAAAAGTAACAAAACGTACGTACTTTATAAATTAATAGAAAATTTCAAGACTTTGTAATTCCATTCATTTCCATTTCAAATACATTTCATAATATTCTATTAATCTATCTGAAATAACAAATAAAATCGATAGAAAGCAATTATTAAAATTTACAAGAACAAATTACTTTCCTCGGCCTCTGTAATTACTATTAAATAATATTTTCTACAAAATTTACCTAATTAAGAAAATAATGTATATTTATTCGAAAAAGCTGCCCCTTGTCGAACAGTGGAGACCACATCAGGCTATACACTTGCAGTACGACATTAGCCCCTACAGAGAAGAATATAAGATAGGTACAAAGTCTAATCAAGTCTAATGTGTCTTGCTTGATGCGGTCTCCACTGTACAAGGTGCAAAGATTCCCATGCCGCTAGTAGCGTTGCCACGTTGAATGACTATGGAGGTTCTCTTTGCCAAGTACTATATAGAACCTGGAGGTAGTCGTGGCTGCAGTCAGCTTTTTTTTCCTAGCGCCCTTATGAATGACTTGATCATGCCATTCGTTTCATACTTTATTTATACTTTATACATACGAACGAAACGTTGGGTTCGTGGGGTCCCGAGGCGCGTAGTCTTTTTAAAGAAATTTCTGCGCGCCTGGTCAACGTCACGGGTGACCCTCGGGCTGGCACATTCCTCGGGCAGCGATTAAGCTTAGCGATCCAGCGTGGGAATGTGGCCAGCATACTGGGCACCTTGCCGCTGAGCAGCGATTTGGACGAAGTTTTTTATTTATAATACAGTTTATTTTTTTTAGGTGTTTTAGTTTATTTTTAAGGATATGTTTAGTTTAGATGTATTTATTTTAGTCCTTTTTATTTTAATTAATGTTATTTAAGTTAATTGTTGCAATAAAGATTTATAAACTATATACAACATGAATCTCCGAAGGGGGTCATAGATATTTCTAAGGATGGATTGTAAAATGCAAGTTACAGTCCACCCTCGTAAGCCCACGTTTCACCGACGATTATACGTCCCAGCGTGATGGTGAGCCCTATCATCGTACTTCGGGCACAAATATGGACCTTCCAAAGCACGAAGACCAAACACAAATGTGCCCCTACAGGATTTGGACCCGCGACCTACAGATTTAGTAGTCGAGTGATTACTTAACACCAGGGACACACATTCACTTTACAAGTAAGTGGATAGACCGATAGTCCGATGGCGAGACAATATCGTCAGGGCTGTTGGTGGCCAATGGATGAGGCTGGTGAGAGACTGACGAAAATGGCGTGGAGAAGTAGAGGTATATATGCCCAACAGTGGCTGGATGTGGGATAAATGATGATGATGGTGATGATGATGATGATGACAAGTAATTGGGATGGATAAAAACTATTTCAACTGTACTGAAAATGCTCTAAGAAGACTTTACTAATAGCCTTTAGCCATAGCCATGAAAAGAGCGGAAAGATATCCTAAGTTGCCTTTCCTCTTTTATTACCTTAGTGATAAGATTCAAAGTGGATTAAGCATGGGCTTCCGTCCAGAAGCCACTTCGATTACAAAGTACTGAAGACTGAGAAGCTTTAAACTTTGTTCTTCTTTTTTGGGTTCCGTACTTCGAAATGAAAAAGCGGAACTCTTGTAGAATCACTTTGTTGTCCGTCTGTCTGTCGGTCACGACCCTTTTACTCAGCCCCCGTAAGAGATATCAAGTTGAAACTGATACCTCTTACAGAAGACCATTATGGTGCTGTAAAAAATCAGGCGTCTAATTAGATGGAAAAAATAGTTATTGTACTTTACATAATCAATTTTATACAAAAACACTCGCAATCAAAACCTATAAGGCACTTAAAAATTATAAATATTTATTTACTTAGGAAGTTATATAAAACCATCTTAAATAGTTTAATAGATCATAAGTGTCAAGTTAAGCTGGTTCTTATAACTGCAAGTGGAATTACCATGTTTTTAGACTTTAGTAACGTATTGTGTGGTAGTAAGGAACTTTTTGTTTGCGAGTCCGACTCGCACATGGCAGTTTTTTTTTATCGTTTATCAAGTGTACCGTCGTTCACAGTTACTTGTGTAGTAAAATTTGATGTATAGTCTGCTTGAAAATAGAGTTCATTTGACATATTATTTTCAAGTTATGATGTGATCAAAGAATTTACCTGTTTCTTGTAAACCCGTTATAATATTTTCTAATTGCCTTTCAATTACATCGACGCAGAAGTTCTTGTTTGAGTTGTAACAAACGAAATAATTTATGTTATTTATCCGTATTTCCGCATGGAACATTGTTTCACTTCGCATATATGTGATTTTGCATCAAGTTTCTTCCTTATGTCATCTTCAGGTAAATTAACTATATATACACAAAAATATGTTTCAATGTATACATCTTAATACAAATACTAACGTTTCACCGGTTTATGACTTGAACCCCAAAAACTTGAAGCAATGACAATCAAATGTAAGCATGTAAGGTCCAGTTAGGATCAATAAATTAAAAAAAAATTGGTTTAAAAAGATTGACATTTATCTAAAAAAATATTCGTATCAAGTATTTAAAATACAAGATCCACATTAGAGACATTAAACTTGATAAATAAAATATTAAGAGGTCTCTTTAGGATTTTTTTTCCAGTTTTGATAAGTTTCAAATCATGTTTTTTAAGATAGTAAAAGGATTTCTTAGTAAAAGGAAAACAGTTTTTTTTTACTCAATATTTACATTTCGTTTGCTGAAAAACTTGATTTCTCAACGCCCACTTCGCCTTAAGAGTCTTGAACCGGAAAAACGACATCGTGACGATATGTATGTTCTATGAATGTGTAATAGAACCTACATAATAGTTTTAGTAACCTTCTAAGTAATTTTCCAAGGTTATAAAAGAGCATTTTCGCTATAAATTCTCTCTAATTTACTCATGTTAAGGTGAACAGAACCCAACATCATTAACTTCTTTGCAAAAAAAAAAGTTTTTTCCATCTAACATATTTTTGTAAAAAGTATAGAATGTTTTGAAGAACTAAATAATATCAACATTATTATTAAACTTGAAGACATTTCTGATTAAAGAGGTAACAAATCCTTGATAAATTGATAGTTGTCGTTGTTGGTTCTTGATGGAACATTTGCAACATATTGTAAATAAAACTAATTCATGGTAACTGTTCCTCTGTTTTTTTATTAGACTAGCGACTGGTTTCGTTAAAATAACATCTTCAGGATGTTATTTCAACTAAATCTGTCGCTAGTTTGCTAGATTGATGTTGATTAGCACAAATTATCAGAGCTAGATGTATATTCTTGTAGAGAAATTATTAAGGATTTGTAAATAAAACTAATTCATGCTAACTGTTCCTCTGTTTTTTTATTATACTAGCGACTGGTTTCGTTAAAATAACATCTTCAGGATGTTACTTTAGCGATATCTGTCGCTAGTACTAGACTATCCTGAAGATGTTATTTTAACGAAACCAGTCGCTAGTCTAATAAAAAATCAGTGGAACAGTTACCAAAAATTATTTTTTCAATGCATGTGCTCGTAAAGGCCCACTTTTTATGCATCAAAACCGAACAGAAAGTCGATTATTTTGCCCTAGGGCTTTATTATTATTATTTTTTTTTATTTGTTTGCAATGGTTGGCTAACCTGCAGCCTTTCTTGTGTACCATAGATGTTATACTTTTTTTCCACTGTTTAACGGCTCTGGATACAATCCTTTTGAGCCAATCATAATTTAAAGTTCACAAGATTATATTTGTTTTCATTTCCTCACACTATGCATTGAAAAACGTAGTATGATACACGGGCGTAAAAGCAATAAATTACTCGGTTACGTTTAAAACACTCGCTACGCTCGTGTTTTAAATCGTCCTCGTAATTTATTCCTTTGCGCCCTTGTAGCATAAACTACTATTATTTACAAATCCTTAATAATTTCTCTACAAGAATATACATCTAGCTCGGGCTAATTTGTTCTAATCAACATACATCTAGCAGACTATATGTAAGGTGTATATACTTATGTTGTGTACATATACATTTTCGCAGGTTCTGAATAATCTGAATATTCATGCCCCAGTAATGGGCACTCAGGATCCTTTCATCCAAATACTGTACCACGGGCATGATGACAACTTTCTAGAGGAATATGAGCTTTAATTCAAGGTGGGAAGGTTTGGAAAGAGATAAGGCGTGTTTGGAAACCTGTGACGTGATGACCACCGCGCTTCGTTGGACGATTCACTTATCTCCGGCGGTTTCCAGGATTTGTTTCGTGTTTTGTTCGCGCTCTGTGAATTACAAAATGCTGCTTTGGGTATGATTTAAAGTCAAATTTTCAATTTTATTCCGTCAAAATCCTAATACTAAAACTTTTAATGTTGAATCTATCAGACTGTGGAATGCTCTTCCGCATAGCGTTCGAGACTTACGTACTATAATTTCCTTTCAGAAAAAGCTGAAAGAACATTTCCTCTCACTGTCTTAATAGGTAAATATAATATTATATATATCAATATTTATGTATTTTATTATATATATATATATATTTTTTTATAAATTTGTATTTTGTTTATAGTAAGTATTTGAATACTATATTATTGCTATTTTTATGTTATATATATATTTATATTTTTAATTTGCATCAATCTCCTTGTGCACTTGTATGATTACTAGTTTAAATTATTATGTTTTTTTTGTTTTTTTTATTTCCTGTTGGTTTTGCTAGAAGAAATCTCTTCTTAGAGATAAGCACGCCAATGTGCATATTGTTTAAATGTAAATATTATATGTATCCCTGTTTCTGTATATGTGTGTACAATAAAAAATAAGAATACTCCATTTTCAATAACCCCTGTCTCCTTTAATTTATCTTTGTGTTCGTTTTGAGAACTTTCTTTTTAATAACTATCACATTCATGCACTACTTTTTTTCTGCGTGTCTAGTTAAATAATGTTACTTTATCTACTCCCATACTGCAATAAGCTTATTACAACATTAAAAGCGGTTTTATAAGACGTACCTACATTGCTTGACCGATTTTATAATATGACATTATTACACCGCAATTCTGCGCTGTGATTAGCCAAATTTATTACAACACCGCTAGAGGACCAATCACAAGCGAAAACGGTATGTCTTGATTTTTTAACACTCGCCCCTTTATTCTTCTCGCTTCTGATTGGTCTCAGGCACCTTAATACTAATTCCATGGGCTCATAGGTATCATGACGAGTGTTCTTTTTCAATTATTTTTTTTAAAAGCGTTTATGAGTATCGTAGATAAAGTATTATGTGCAACTGGACATAATTAGACATTGGGACACTCGTGTTGGACTATTACGAAACTCACTTCGTACGTTTCGTAAACAAGCACTCGTGTCCCGATGTCTCATATTATGTCACAATCCTTCTGATGGGAAATTGACAATCGTCAAAAATATATAAAGTAATTTTCTTTCATAATTAATATAAAATTAGTAATTTCTCTGACATAACTAATAAGGAGTTGAACTAATAAGGATTTGAAGCTTCAAAGTCTATGAGCTGGTCGTGACACATAGAAGTGCCATCAATACTAACTCTGCAAAGGCTATGCAGATTGATGATTCTCCGTACAATTTAGGTTGATTAGAATGCCAGGTATCAGAATTTCCTTTGTACAAACTTCGCAAAATGAAACAATTTCTTATACATTATTTCTACTGTTTTTATTGAATGTAAATATAATATCGACTAAAGCTGGACATAAATAAGTAGACTATTATGACAAGAGTTACACACGAAAATAATTTAAAAAATTACGCAGGCTTTGTCACGCTGCAACTATGATTCACCTTGAAAAATGTGTGTGTGGTTGGGTGGGGCAGTCGACTAATTAGGACTTACTAGATTAAAGAAAGTTTAATCGAAGAAAGGAAGATTTGTACTTATAAATCATGCTGAGACCTTTAAATTTCCTGTGCTTTAAATAACATAACATTAATGACTACGAAATAGAACATATTGGTGCCGATTCGGCTAAACACAATTTAACAAATTTGACAAGACTAACTTTAAGCGTTCTGTCTTTGTCTTTTCGATACGGAAAGAACAAGACAGAAGGCTCAAATTAAGTTTAGTTCTTGCAAATAAGTTAGCCGAATCGACACAATTATAACTTAAATCCTAAAGGCAGACTCCAAAAAATAAGTACACTCGCCATTCCAACGCACACCAAAATTTCGATCTTATTTTCTTTTTAACTAAAACTGACAGCTTTATTGTAACTTTCATAAAATTATTAGAATGTATTGTTTTCACCAACTAAAACTCAGTCGATAAATAAATACAAAGAATCTCGATTTAATAATAAGTGTTCCATCACTACGTTAGGAACTTAGAGAGCTGCCATTAAAATCAAGCTATAATATACGAAGTTATATTCAAAAATGTTAAAAACACTTTCAGATATTTCTCCCAAAAAATTATGACAAATGGAGGCGTCATTCGCAAACTTTTGGGAATATCTGAATGTTTTGTTATTTTCTCCCCAAAACTTTTGCACAGTTGGTGTTGACAATATTTCTTGTAATTCACTCTTTTCCAAGGAGAATTGTATGCGGAATTTCCGCGAAGCTTCTGTCCGCGGCAGATGTTTGGTTTTACTTTCGAAAAAATTTCCTTTCGGTAGAATAAATTGTGGGTTATTTGTTCATAGGTTTGTGGCACGCTTATATTGAATATGTTAAAATCACTTCGTGCATTTTCTTTGGTCTTGTTTTAGACACAGGGTATTTAACGTAGGAAACGTTTAAGACTGAAATTAGCGGTAAAATGCGGCATTACCTCATCAAATTGTTTTTTTTTTTTTTCACGAAGTTTAATATTCAATAGATTACAAATGACTCTGTAAAAATATTAAAAATGTAACGAACATTCCTTATCCAAACAAACACAAAGTAATCGTTAGTACAGTATAAACAGTATAAAATAGATATTACTTTTAAATGTCCTGTCTCAAAGACGCGATGGCTGCATGTACTTTCTTTGTGCATCAATCGATCAGGAAAACGGTTATCGCCTTTGTGAAACAGGATTCACTTTGTGAAGGACTGAGCACTCGTTAATAACTGAGAAGAATTTATATTCTTGTGCAAGTAATTGTTTCCAAATTGTTTAGAAATAAAATACAGTCTACGTACAAAGCTCTTGAGAATTGTAAAAGTTATTCACGTTTTATTTCCTTCGTAGACTCCACCGCAATGACTCTTATTGAAGCTAGAGTCCATACTTATTTTGGAAACAAAAACGTTCAGTCACGTATAGTTCGCGAAATATTTTTTTCACCTCACTAGCTTTTTTGCTTAAAATCAGTGAGCAAAAGTCAATACATTTTGCTCACTCAGATAGTAAACATCAGCATGTTGCCTATTTTTTCACTATATAAGCATTTCATACACATTGGGATGCTATACACAGTTCTGCAGCTTGTCGGATAACATACACAAGGTAAAATTCTCATAATCTTGTGTATAGCCTCCTAATGTGGAGGCTATGCACAGGATTGTGTGCCCTGCTGCTTGTCGGATAACATAGACAAGGTAAACTTCTCGTATTTCTGTGTATAGCCTCCCAGATACAGTAAAATTTCTGCGTGATGATTGTGTTGATTTCCGTTTTCGATCTTTTTATTAGAGATTTTCCAATTATCGACGGCTTTTGGGATTCAATTAATATTCCGTACATATATTTCATATGCAATATTTTGTATACAGTATTTTTAAGAAAAACCTATTAAATTCAGAATTCAAGAATACGTCTTGTGTATCCTCGCTAGTGAGGTGAAAAGTTGTATGTGTCATACGAGAGCAAAGTGATTTTGTTTGTTGTTCCTTTGAATCCCTCGCCACGCTCATCGCTTGCTAAGGATTTAAACTCGGCAATCGCAACAAAAACAAACTTTGCTCTCTTGTTGCACAAATGACTATTGCTGCGATGAATGAAAAAACAATAAGGTCTTAAAAAAAACCTCTTGATTTTACAAAATAGTAACGAGTTCAGGTGTTCATCACATCTAATATTTTTAAAATTGAATATTGTTTTACTTTTTCGTAAATAACACTGTGTGGATAGTTGTTAATAAAAATGTCGGGTATATAAGTAACTCTTCTTCTTACAAATATCTTAGGTGCTTCTAGGATAATTAGAAGTATCAACACTATAGCTCTTCACAGTTTATGTATGGTAGCTCACATACTCTTTTGTTCACTTAAAGATAAGATAATATTTCCTGCAGTACATAGTATCTTATGAAGATGTGAATTTTCTAGATCCATTTTTCGATTTACGCATTATACATATTTTTATAGAAAATTAAAATGTAAGTACGAATATTTTTTGAGCGCAATTCGAGACAAATCGAAAACAAATAGGCAAGTTTCTAATTAAAAATAAAACCTTGCTTCGGCGATGACTGACCCAATTACAGTTGCCACAAAATAAGAGGCCCGTTTTGACAGATAAGAACGACCATAGAATATAACTTTACATGTAATAAATGAAACGGTTAACAAATAATTATTAACTTATTGGGTTTAAAGAAAATAATTAAACGTTTTTTAATTATCACGGAACATATTTCAAGTACTATTTTCACGCATATTCCAAAATAAAATGCAATTTTGAATTACTACACAATGTCTCAAAAACAGTTACATTCTCAGTCAATTTTTTCTTAATAATAGTGTTGTAACCAGATAATCGCCTAATTTCACGGACTCAATTCGATTCCACGTGAAAATAATTAACTTGTTTTAATATTGATAAAATAATTGTAATGATCTGTAATTAGCTTTTGTGAGACCAGTACACAAAAAGCCAAGTTTAAATTTCCTTTTTTTTTTTGCAAATATAAACTTTTTAGATTTGAACATTTGCATGTATTTGTAACGGTGTCGCGTATACCGAAAAATTTTATGTAATAATTGTGCTAAATAATGTTACATACCACTTAGCTTTTAAACTTATAGTTTACAAAAACAAAATATATATATATATATATATAAAAAACATGCATTTATTGCTTAAAGTCCCATTTTCTTATTTATGAATTGGTTTTCCATAAATCATCCTATCAATAGACAGATTGGCTGGTAAGAAATATGGCAGTATTTTTTTTTATAAGGCATGAAGCAATTTTTTCATCTTGAAACCTACATATTTTTCTTACTGGCTAGTATTTTATATCTATCAACGCTCAGACCTCTATCTAATTTGAGGTCAGTGAAGTACAACATTACAAAATATTACTGGCACGTAAGAATTTCCATTTCAGATTCTTTTCGTAGAGAAAAAAAAATAAAAGCTGGTTTTAGCACCCGAAATATCTTTCTATCACCATATTGAAAGTCGTGCTCCCGTTTGTTTTTAGTGTTTTTTTCTTGTGACTTTAGGCTTTACTTTTGAACTGTTTATATTTTCTTTCACGTTGACTTTGGCAGTTATGTTTATTCTGGAAATTACAACCAATAAACTTGAAAATATTTCAAACGATAACAAACTCATAATATTTTGAATCGATTTCTCGTGAGAATCGGTTGACATAGTTACCGATTTGCATGGTTCACATCCATAGATACGTTGCGATGACATATGTCAAAACGGACCTATTACATTGTGACTACTTTAGAGTCATTGATTGCATGGTTAATATGAAATCTGGTTATCAGTAACAAAATATTTTTTATTTCATTTATCAACTCAATACGCTAATACTACATTTATTGCAATAAAAATAAAAAATACACAACATTGCTTTTCAAACTAATATTTATTCACAAAATAAATCTATAAAGCAGCAGCAACAACAGTAGTTTACAATAAATTCCTACCAGTAAAGTATCTGTAGACAAAACTTTAATTAAATTATGTTGTGTCTTTCAACTTGTACTCATAGAAAGAGAAGTTTGAAAGAACTTTGTTAGCTTTGGTCCGCAAGCCGCCAACCGTCTGCCAGATGGGCTTTAAAGCGTTAAAATTTCATATTACCCTTTACATTTTAAAATATCAAGCGAATGGAAACATTGGGAAAGTTTTGAAACTTTCAGGATTGTTTACAAGACTGGCCGTAGTTTCAGCAGCGGGGTTAAATTAAAAAAAAAAGGTTTTGTCGTAGAAATAACACAAACTTCACGGTGGATGGATTTTTAATTAAAAATTCTTGGTCGGAATGCCTTTTTCGAAGTCTATGAGTGTCGAGTGGAAAATAGGTAGTGTATTCTAGTATTTTTTCAATACAAATTTTGTGTCTTGCGTTTATTATACCGAAGTAAGGTGTGACAAAATGATGGAACCTAATTATAAATTTACAACACATTAAATAATGTACGAATTCCACTATATTTGTCATAATACTAGTTTTAAACTGTGATACTATACTAAATTTTGTTTTACATATAAGTAAAACGCTTAGCGCAAAGTGCATAACTTAAATTTGTTTTTCCTGTTAAGAAATAAAAATTTAAAACCGTTTTGGTCTGTGGCAGTTGACGCCAATAATTCCGTATTAGTGAGGTTTATAAAACAAGAGTTTGAAATTGTATACACAATTAGTCATGATCTTTTCAAAACCAACTTAAAATGCTGTTTTTACTTTGTTCCGACAATATCATGACTAATTGTGCATTAAATTTCAAACTCATGCTTTATAAACCTTACTAATACTCAACTATTATTGGTGTCAATTGCCACATACCAAAATGTTTTAAAATTTTTAACTTCTAAATAAGAAAAACAAAGTTAAGTTATGCATTTTGCGCTAAGTGACTGACGTTTAACCTTAACCAAAGGGAACACATGAAGTATACCTATTTATATTTTATTTAATAGCACATAATCTTATATTAAATACTTATATTAAATCGTATATACATAATAAAAACATATAGTGTTGCTTGAGTCAGTCATACGTCACACCTTAGAGACGCAACTTTTCATATTTTTTTACAGCCATTAAAAGCTGTAACTTGTAAAGATATTGTCCCATTGTGTAAAAAAAGTTATGTAGGTGAGAAAAAGTGCCTTGAATTGATCGTTCATGCGTTTTCAGAACATCGTGGCACAGTGCAGAATATCAACGTTTACTATCAAATCAGAATGTTTTGGGAGTATAAGCGCTTTTTACCTGAAATTCTTCTGAATGACTAACATCCTCATTTTTTCCGTAACACTACATTAACTCGTAGAATATTCTCATTCTGCAGTGTGACCTACATCCTAAGATTTGTCGTCCAAACGAAATTGTTTGCCAAAAGTATTAAGCGGCCATGTAACTCAATTTTATGTCGACAACGGGTTGGTGCCAAGAAAAATAGGGGAGTCGTGCGTCGCGTCGTGACGATTCGATGAGATTGCTATTTTTTCATTTTGTATGAGGAAATGAACATTGTATGGGAAAAATCAATTTGTTAGTGGATGAGAGCTTATTATTTTTCGGTTCTTTGTAGAAAAAACTCATAGGAATAAGATATAAAATGATCGGTCGATGTAAGTAAAATTGTACACTTTTTTTTTTTGGAATTATATTTTTTACTAGCTTTTGCCCGCGACTTCGTCCGCGTGGAAGAAGATAGTGCGGCCACAGTGTAATCTCTTGGGAATCACGCATTAAAAAGTATCCCAGTTTTTAAGTTGGATAATAAGTTATCCTTCCTTCTTTCTTTGTAATCCATGTCTCACTGCTGAGGATCGTACAGTGGTAACCGCATCAAAACCCGTTGAGTAGATTTTGCGTGATCCATGAATTACCGACTAAAATTCCGTATTATTTTGTGTTATTACATTTTAATAGTATTTAATATACATACCTTTAGAATTTTCAGTTATTATTATTATAGTACCTCGCCCGTTTCATCAAAGAAGTTATCACCATCTGTTATACAATTACTTCAACCAATTTCGCATTAAAACTTTTTATTTACCAATATAGATGACACTGTTTAAAGGAACTAACTAAATATTTATTTATGCGCGTTATAACAATAAAAACCTGCTGATTTTTTTACATATTAAAATTTTATACACTACATAATTCTAACCAAAGTTTTACTGTTTTTTTCTTTAAAGCAATCGTTCGTGTCGTCCGAAGGCCTTCATCGCCAGGAATTATTAATTGCTATGTAACTTCTAACTTGTAAAAGTAAAAAGTAAATTCCAAAAATCTTTAAATGATGATTACTCTTTTTGTTGAGTGTTGTTATTTGGGCATTAAAATTATTTCTTACAATTTCAAATTGACCTATAATAATGCTGAAGAAGTCGTTCTGTAGATACAATTTATCAAAAATTTGTCACAATTGCTTTGTACATCAAAGGTAGATAATACAAAACACAAAAACAAACATCCTCTCAATGATGCCCTCCAAGAAAATATGCCAAAATCAGGAACAAGCCAACCAAGCATACCGGTACTCAAACCAACTTGCCAAGTCAAAAAGAACTTTGACTCATTGATATAGGAATGATTTTGCCGGAATAAATTTGTCTTTTTGGCTTGCTCGTATTTTACCAGTAATCTTCAAAGCGAGTGATTCGAGTACCTTTACCGATAGCGTATTTTCTCAACTGTATTGAATTCATCACTTCCTCGCGACCGATTCAGTACGTTTTTGGAAACCAAAATGTTCCGCGTAAGCATATCGATTTCAGCCCCATCAGTAGACAAGATCAACACGGTTTTGCTGTAAATTTTGTCGTATTTATTATTTTCCAAAACCGTAACGGCTTAATTAATAGGAAGGGACTAAGTCAATAGGCTTATGTGTGTTCATCATGCAGTTTTGCTATTCCAAAAAGGTATCGATTTCGTCGTCTCTTAGCTTGATTAGGCTTCTTGTAGGAAAATGAACTTTATTAATTGTGTTTAAAAGTGTATTTCACATCATAGATATGCAGCATACGCTATTGCTTATATTTCACATCGTTGCAAAATCGCAAAGACGTATCAACTTTATTGGATTATTAATGATTAACTTTATCGCATTGTCTAACAGCAATTACGAGACAAAGTGGCTAATTTCTTTTATTTCTTTCACTTTAAACTGCTGAGCTTACAGGACGGATTCAACACGGTTTTTGTCAACAGTTTTCATATTGATAACTTTTACCAAAAAGTATTCTGTTAATCACCCCCAGTAGACAAAATCGCTACGTTTTTAGGAGATATCCTTTCATACTAAAAAATGCGCAAAACCATGTTGATTTTGTCTACTGATGAGGCTGAATTCGATACCCTTACGTGGTATATTTTGATTTCCAAAAACGTACCGAATTGGTCGCGACGAGGGGACGAATTCAACACGGTTAACAAAAATCGCTTACCGATTCACATCTGGGAAGGAAAATGTGTTCAGGTGTCCTACTTACATATAATAGATGTTCTGGAAATGGTGGTCGAATGTTCTGCTGAAGTATATCTCTGTGTTCTTTCGAAACCAATGAAACTGCAAAATATCAGTGTGTTCTATCAAAAATTTCATTTAATGAAGTCATATAATTTATAAGGTCTTTCAATTTAAATGGAAAGTAATTTAGGAGGTGATTCAGTATCGTTATACATCACATTCCACTGCAAACAGCTTTTTTTTGCGCGAACTTTTTCTTCACTTGTCTACAAACTGAGTCAGCTGATGGACCACTTTGTACTGAGAAGTGAAAAAAAAGTTCGCGCAAAAAAAGTGCTTTGCAGTGGAATGTGATGTATTAACGATACTGAATCACCTCCTAAATTACTTTCCATTTAAATTGAAAGACCTTATGCTTGGCCATTAGCGTCTGATAGAAAGTGTTTATAAGACCTAGATGTAAGGAGCTTGACTAGAAAGGGGGATAAGCAAAAACAGGCGCGGCGGTAATCAGTTCGTCCAAACTGTCAAAAAAGCTACGGAAGTCGGTGTCAGACGAACGACTGATACACTACCACTGCCTGTCACCACTCTCCCTACTTTTAATGACGCCATATCAGAACACAATCTCACTTGGTGGCAGAGTTTTGTCACCCGTTGATGTGAAAGGATTTGTCAGTTGGTTGAGTCTTGCTTGATACTGTCCAGGGTGCGCCATGCACATGCAGGCGTATTTGGAGTCATCAATGATTGTTAATCATTAAATGTTAATATCTCAGTCTATGCCACTCCACATGACATGGAAGCCTCCTCCTTTCACGAAATCTATTTTAAAATTACAGTATTCATTGATTTATAAGAGTAGATAAGCCCATACATCGCTGTCATTCGTAATGTATGGGAAGAGCTCGTCTAACCCTTATAAGATCTTAGAGCAGGAGTGTTTCAATATCTATATTTCTAAAACTGAAGAATCTATTAAAAAATAATCCTAAAGCATTCTGGTCTTACATTAAAATTAAATGTGAAACTAACGATTTTCCTAAAATAATTAAATTTAAAAATGAATCTGCGATGTAGAGTCCAGACATGTATGTATATGTAATATTTTTGCCAGATATTTCCAATCAACTGTCCAACAACAACCAAATGATCAAAATATGATGATAGTGACATTATGAAAAGTATGAATGTATGTATCTCATACAGCATCTACAGAGGTTAACAATGATGTGGTATATAAATATCTAACCAAATCGGGTGGACCTGACACCGATTTTATTGTAAAATTTGCCATATTATATCGTGGACATATTATATCAGACAGTTCACTAAAGGAGTTTTATTTTTTGACGAGACTCTAAAAACCAAACGAATACTTTATAAAGAAAGCTATGAATAATAAAACAAGTAATTTTTTTACCAAATAAATAAACATTACAAAGATTTATTTTTATCGACACTCATAAAATATCTTGCTACTTTTATTTGAAGTATTAATTAAGCTAATAAAGCTAATAGTTTGTATATTCTAGCGTTTTACTTTGTGACTACTTAGGGGTAATTTAATAGGTAATAATTCGAGGTAATACTCGAAGATTTATAAAAAAAAAAAATAGGTTGAACATATTTTTTTAATATTTATATTTAATGTCATATTTTTATAAAAAATACATTTGTCTTTTTTATTAACCTCTCATTTACGATACCCTAAACGAGGAAATATTGTTTAGATAAACACTCGATTCCGCGACGTAACTACATCAAAAGGGTTTTCTGTTTTCTCAAGGGCCCCTAAGAGGGTTCTTACGAGTTTACGAGATAGGTAAAACAAAACTTGCTTATATTACATTTGAGCACGTTGACCCAAATAAGAAGGAAAGTGAAAAGAAAGTCTAAGAAATTGTTGTCCTAAAAAAATAACAGATTGTGTCCCTGATAAATTTCAAACTTATACATATTATAATTATATTTATAAATTATATATAGCACATCAAATTGAACTATAATTATGATGATGATGATGATGTCCTCCTCGTCGTAGTACGACGACGGCAACCTCATGGTTTGTTGTACTTCTACGGCGATGAGCGCGGATATGACTCGCGAAACCAAGCTTGGTTTTAAAAGTCCGATTACAGCGACCGTTGTACGTGTAGGTATATGTGGGCTTCGGACGAGTCTTGCGCTGCTGCCGGGAGTCAAGGGTCTCGAGTCTGGTTTCCTCGAACTCCTTTTACACGATCATGGATGACCGAGAGCCACCCAATGCGCTCGCGAGCAGCTTCCTCCCAACTGCCAGGCGGAATGCCACAGGCGGTTAGATGCCTTTTCAGGATATCTATGTAACGAAGATGCTGTCCACCGGCTTTTCGCGCTCAGTATGACAGCTGAGAGTAAAAGACTTCTATGGGCAGTCTCGCATCTTCCATGCGTACCACATGACCGCACCACTTAAGCTAATTATACTCACACATTCAAACAGCTTTTTGAAGTGAAAATGTCTTTAGGCGGGTTGAGCTATTTTGTGGCAAGGGAAAATCTTATGGATTCGTGTCACCGACATGCTAACTAAGTGTCATTGCACCTCTTAAGGGGTCTTAAGGTTCCTGATTTCTTTATGATTTTCTCTATGACGTCAAACTTCAAATTGATAATTTGACAGTAAACTTTTAACTTCTGTTGGCAGTTTCTGTATATAATAATGTACTCTGTGGTTGGCAGTATCCACGGCTATCTATCTGTTATTTTATGCGGATTATACATTTAGGTATCAAATGTTTAGTTACTATTGCTTGCTGTTGAAGAAACAAAATGAGTGCAGAACTACGAAAAATTACTCACCCTAGAATTTATTCTCAATATTTAATCGGTAAGTAAAGTAAATTACTTAGTGTACTTATGCTGGTACAAAATACCATGTGTGAAATCACTTATTGTGGTACGAAATACCGGGTGTAGAATTACTTACTGTGGTACAAAATCCCGAATGTGAAATTACTTACTGTGGTACAAAATGTCGAATGTGAAATTACTTACTGTGGTACAAAATGTCGAATGTGAAATTACTTACTGTGGTACAAAAAGGCAAATACGGGGTGTGGAATTACTTATTTTGGTAGAAAATACCGGGTGTTTTAACATTATGTGGAGTCCGTTTACAAAACTTAAGACAACAACGACGTAGAAATGAGGTTTTGCAACATTAGTGCTCAGCCCATACATTTAAGTTTAGGTATAAACAGTTTTTCTTATGAAAAAGCAAATGGACACTGGACATTTGAAACATCCTTGGAAAGCCTACAATGCTTAAGACTATACACCCTACTAATAAGTCTATATCTGTATATACTAATTACCTTTTTTTTTATTGTTTTTTGTCTTGTTACGCATTTTTGGTTTTTGTTTTTATTTTCTTTAATTTAGTTATAAGCCATTTCTGCCAATTTTTATTGATTTTTCAATTTAGTAAATAAAATTGTTAACAACTCGTTAATACCTTATCAGGCAATTATAACGGAGGTAGCTGAAAACCAGCGCCAACCAAAGCATGTTTTGGATGGCACATAGCTGAGCTACATCCTTTTGTCGTGTTATTTTTATCTATAGATTACTCCTACTTAAATAAACTTATCTACTGTGTTAGCTATAAGTTCTTTTTATTGTTTTGTAAACGCGCCAATAAATTTATTTTCTTTCTTTCTTTCTTTCTTTCATTATTATTCCCACGCAACAACAAATAGAGTTCTAAAAAAAAGTATATGACAAGGTGGCCTTTTTCAAAACAATAAGAATGCCCAAAACCTGATAGAAAAAAGTTTGCTTGATCGAAAAAAACATGCAAAGTGAGGGCTATTGTTTCAGTTTAAATAATTCCACTTGCAGTTATGAAAGACCAACTTAACCTGAAACTTACGATCTATTAAACTATAGGTACCTAAAGGGTCTAATTAAGTTGGAAAATAATACTTCGTAAATGTTAAATATTTCTAATTTTCAGATTTTTTCCTATGTGTGTGCTATAAGACCTTCCTGTAAAAAAGTTTCTTCGCCGCCTGGAAGTGCCAGGCATAGGTTTTGTTCCCCTTGCGAGTATCAAAAATTTGAGCAACTTGATATCTCCTACGGGGGTCGAGCAAAAGGATCGTGACAGACAGACAGACGGACGGACGGATGAACGGAGAACAAGGTGATCTTATAAGGGTTCCGTTTTTTTTATTTTGAGGTACAGAATCCTAAAAACGTCAATAATGACTGTTTTAAACATTATAAATACATTATCAAAACAAAGGGAAAGTTTATTTCAAAAGTGCGCTTTTGAGTTGTTGCATTAAATTTTATTCATAAAAGAAACCATTACCATTCTCTTCTTAAATCACCACACTTATTAGCCACGCACTTTTCGGACATATGTTTAGCTCTTTCGTTATGTGATGGACGTAAAGGCACGAGCATTTCCGGCTGAAGAATTCCCCGGTTGTATGGTTCGCCCCACTCCCGCAACTAAACAATGAGTCAGAATCCAACAAATGTCATGAAACGGCGTCTACTCGGCTCACAGCTCATTGAAACAATTCCACCGCTCCTTTGAGCCACTCCATGCTTTGTTGGAAACTGAAATGATGTGCGAAATTACTCCACCGTTGAAAGCAAATGTATTAAAATTGAACGTGGATACACGCTCCGACTCGTTTTAGGGACATTTGGAATTCTTGTTAGAATTGAGGGAGTATTTTTGGTTTATTTCACAAAAGATTTATTCCTCAAGTACCTATTTACGTGCTAAAGAGACGGCATTACAACAGAATCATAATATGATTTATCCAAAGTGGCCTTTTTAGGGGACCAGGTCTCGAACTACATTTGTGCAAAGTTTCAGCCCAATCGATTCAGTAGTTACGGCGTGAAGAAGTAACAAATATCCATCCATCCAAAGTTTCGCATTTACATATAATATTAGTGGAATTCGTGAGTGAGGTTTTGTCTGTACAAGGGAATAATATCAAAAGGAAATTCCTTCGGGTCCTCATTGATCCGCTAAAATTATTTGCTTGCCTGTTAAGTATGTAAAAATTGCATTATTTTTTGGCTCTTTGTTTGTATACTTGCAATTGACGTTAAAAACTTCCGAACGAATTTGGATGGGGTTTTTCTCTTTTTTGGAAATACTAAAATAAAGTATGTTATTTATTACACTTTTGTACATTTACACGGATATAAAGGCAACCTTTGAGTAGAAAGAAAATAGGTATATTAAAAACCTAACATAAAAAACCAGCCAAGTGCGAGTCGGACTCGCGCACGAAGGGTTCCGTACCATTATCTATAATTATACAGATCGCGCCAAACTTCTAGTCCGCTCGGAAGTTGCTCTTCCCAAGAACGGCCCATACATTTTGTTCCTGCAGATGCGAATCGCCCGGCGCCCCGTGTTTAGAGGGGAGTAAAAGTTTAGCGTGATCTGTACTCGTGAATTTGTAAAGCCTACTTAGCTGTGATAGTTTTCCTTTTAATTTTGTTATGTATACAACTGCCGTGATTTTTTTCACGAATCCAAATACAAACGTTTTGCCGGCAGGGGGGGGGACACTGGACTCTAACAAAAATTAACACTTTTAAGTTTAATATTTCGCAAACGAAACCCTGGACCGAAAAATGGTCTTCTCACACCCCCAATATTTTTAAATTACCTATCCAACGACGCCCCACACTAGGGGATAGACAAAAAAGATCATCCCACTTTAAGTGTAGGGGAGGTACACTACATTTTTTTTTTCAAAATTTTACTGTACCACTTTATTGGCGTAATAAATATGTATACCCATGCCAAATTACAGCTTTATAGTACTTATAGTCTCCAAGCTAAATTCAATAAGATGACTCGTCAACATTTAATTATATTTGTTGAACAGTGGTGTCGATTCGGCTAAACACAACTACAGGACTACACACTGACAGAACTAACCCTAATTTAAGCGTTCTGTCTTTGTCTTTCGATACGGAAAGAAAAAGATAGAACGCTAAAATTAAGTTTAGTTCTGTCAAATAAGTTAAGCCGTGTTGCGCCGAATCGACACAAGTATCGAGTCTCGATCAACCAACACTGATTAATGACAGTTCAATAAGATGACTCGTCAACATTTTGTCATTTATCATTTTTAAACCAATAATCTTTTATTACATTTTAGCCACAAAGTCATAACATAAGAGAAAAAAAAATGTCTGTATGTTTTATTCAAACTAAATAATATTTATTCGATATCTAAAGTTAATACATACCTATATCGGGAGTAAATGGACAGGTATCTTTAAATAAAACCAAATATCTACTGATCGTACTACGCAACTTTCCCAAAAATATTTATCTACTCTCTTTCGGCAATAAAGTACTACAACATCAAAAGCGGTTTATAAGTACCTACATTGTTTGACAGATGTTATAATAATACATTATAACATCGCAATTCTGCGCTGTAATTGGGCAAATTTATTATAACACAGAGAGAACCAATATTTACTCTCTCGCTTCTGATTGGTCTCAGGCACGGATTTAAAACATTTAACATGATATGGGCTCGGGGTATTATAATGAGTGTTCTTTTTCTTATTTTTTGTTAAATTGTTTTTGATGGTCGTAGATAAAGTATTGTGTGCAACTGAACATAATTAGACATTGGGACACTCGTGCATGTCTATTACAAAACTGATTTCGTTCGTTCGTAAAAAAGCACTCGTGTCCCAATGTCTTACATTATGTTGCACAAAATACAATTTCACGTATTTATTTTGAAAAACCTACTGTGAATTTTGTATGAGGACGGCCGATTTTTTTTTATTTGCGTCTTCATTTTTCTTTGATAAACTAATGATGAGAAGGATGTGTGGGTTAATGATAATTTACCTGTCCATTGTTTATTAACAACTGGTATATGAAACGACACACCTATTTATTTCGTTAAGTCTTGCTAATTTTATTTTATTTCTCGTCTTTACTTCAAAGAAATAAATTAATATGTACGGGTGGAATAAAAGAGGATTTCCCAAAGTAAACGCGACAAAATTGCCTTCCAGTACATTTGTGAAACAACCGCATCAAATGTAGCGTAGCGTCGTCCGCCGTAACGCTATATGGAGCGTGAACGTGGCTTTGACTTTCGATGTCCGACAATTAATTTTTTTTCACGAACTTTTAATATTAGGAGGTTATTTTTGTTAATTTAAGGCGAATACATACTCCAACTGCAATTTGGACCTGTCTTTGAAGGCCTACTCCTCCCACACGAGGGATTCAAAAACTTTAAAAATAATATATGATACTCGTAAGTTACGATGAGGTCAAAAATTAATTTTAAGTTTAACATTTTAGTTTCTGTTGTTATTTAAATCGAAAGTTTAATATTATTTTTGCAATATATGTTTTACTCTTTCCAAATTCCTGAAGCGATTTTGATAATTCTTTCACCAAATTATATTAAATTTTTAGATCTACAAAATTATTGTTAAAAAAATGTTTCGCGTCCTGGTGAAAAATATTATTTTCTCCTATGTTGCGCTATCTGGAGACGCAGCGATCATCCAATGCAATGCGTGCTGATATGAACGTTATTTCAATGTAGGTTTGTCGATATTTATACCGACACAGGCCGACTCAAGGTCTTTGGTGGTTGTATGCCCCTTAAGTAGAATATTGGCAATGGTTACCATAAGAGCTGAAAATGCTAAAATAACTCGTATCTTGAAGGTATGTCCGGTGCTTCATTGCATGGATTTATAATCTTGAATTAATACCATACGCACATGTAGACGGAGAGCTAGCGACCAAATCGGTCATGCCCATTTAACAAAACCGAGAAATACATGAGCGATAGAGCGTAAGCCGTTAAGTATTGATGAATTACTAACTGGCTTTATATCCGGAAATATTCCCGCCATACCTTCGCTATATGTCCATTTGGGCACAAATTAAGCGGCATTCGTCAATACAAGGGGGTTACAATAGCGATTCATACACACCGAGGGGCTTAAAAAGCGATACAAGAGCGATTCATACGTCATTCGGGGTCCACTAACTACCTTTAATTTCTATTTGCGATTTTGTCAATATAAGAGGGTTACAATAGCGATTTATACCCACTGAGGAGTCCAAAACGCGATACAAGAGCGATTTATACGTCATTGGGAGTCCACTAAATACCTTGTATTTCTATTTGCGATTTCGTCCATACAAGAGGGTTACAATAGCGATTTATACCCACTGAGGAGTCTAAAAAGGGATACAAGAGTGAATTATACGTCTACCTTGAATTTCTATTTGCGATTTGAGTCATGTTCCATCTCTTTTTTTCCTTGAAATGTTTAATTTGCGAACTCTTTCATTTTAAAACTTAACCTAAAATGGTGTAAGATACAAATAAAGTGAACGATATGAGACGCAAATAAATTGGATGTTATTTTTCCATGGTATAGTATTATGTGTGTTGTGAGTGAAATTTCCTTACGAAGATAATTTTACTGGTATTCTATACATATATAGTTTTCCACTTCGTTTTTAATACGCCTTCCTAATAATGTGAAAGAAGATTGGAAATTAGAGAAATGTGCAAAGAGGTTAGGTTAGATATTTCGTTTATTTTCTAAATTATCGGCTGCAACTGCAGCAATATAGTACTCCTTTGTTCTTTTTAAAAATTCTTTCATTCTTTGTCGTCAATATCCGTAACGAAACGATAATTTCGATGAACCAATTCAACAAAATAAAAATAACAATGGCGGAATATTTCTTAGGAGTATGTAACTTGTCTGAGCATTTCATACGTCGTTAGGACGTAGAAAGTAGGTGACTAAGTTTTAGAGCGATATGATAGCGGTGTATAAAGCCAAATTATGGCCTTGATAGCAGTTGATCATAAAATTTTAGGGTACGGTAGCAAATATATAATGGTTTAAAATGAAATACACTGTAAAAGCTTTAAATATTTTTTGTTTTATAAATATAAATAATAGGTACTGATAGACATGATAATTTAAATATTAATACTGTTATCTCATTTATATATTTCAGGTGGATGTCGGTTATATAACGTATCGTATCGTACCGTACTGTATTTTACCGTAGCGTATCGTACCGTACCGTATCGTACCATACCGTACTTCTTCGTACCGTACCGTACCATGTCGTATAGTATCGTATCATATCGTACCGTATCGTACCGTACCGTACCGAACCGCACCGTATCTTATCGTACCGTATCTTATCGTATCGTACCGTACCAAACCGTACCGTACCGAACCGTACCGTACCGTACTGTATCGTATAGTATCGTACCGTATCGTATCGTATCGTATCGTATCGTATCGTATCGTATCATCATCATCATCATCATCATAATCATCATCATCATCATCATCATTCATCATCATCATCATCATCATATTATTATTTTAAATTATTATAAATTATTTGAAAAGCTAATCTAACAAAAACATGAATTTAATTGATAAAGTGTATACGGAACACTCAAGGCACGAGTCCTACTCGCACCTATGCGGCGATGTCACGTATAATAGAAATATAAATCGCTCTTGTGTCACTGGTCTAAAATGGCAAATTCTAACTGAATTAGGAGAACATAAACTCTAATAGACTCCATTTAAGCATTATGTAACTCTACGAGAGTATTTAAGCTCAACTGTACGTGCTTAATTCTTGTATCGGAGTTAGTAATATCAGATATACGGCTGCCATACATTGGCGTTATGATTACACTTTTATATTTCCTAAGCATACTATTACTGCCTATTGGAGTTGTAAATCGCTAAAATAGCATTTACTAACTCTTTTCGGCACCTCAAAGCTTCAACAATTGCTGAGAGCATTAGCTAACGTTTTTCTATGTCTACAAGTAAATTTCACCGCTTTTATAACCCTCTTTTGCGGATTTACAGAACTTAATAAAGCAGCTTGTGTGTTAGTTGGGTGTGGCTTCAGCTGTATTGAAACTCCGTTAGCTACTTCCCTGAACAACCTTTTCCGATAATCTTCGTGCTGGCAGGCCGCGGGCGGTGGGTGCGGGTGTAGTGGGGTGGGGAAAAAAAAGAAAAAAAAATGCTCATTTTCGAACGAAATCCAACGATTCCAACAATTTTTTTCGATACCTTCCCGCCGATATTTTTGCATGGCTATTTTTTTTGGGGCTTTCATATTAATTAATCTCGCGTCAGAAAAAAAGCCAATACAGCTGAGCCCACATGAAAATTATTATTATTTTTTTACATTTAATTAACGCTGGCAACCCCTTCTCAACACCCGACCGATTTAAATTTTTTTTTGGGTGCACAAGGAGTACAGAGCAACTGTTTGAAAAAAAAATTAAACTCGCTGAGCCCATATTTTTTTTCATTTTTTTCCCCACCCCACTACACCCGCACCCACCGCCCGCGGCCTGCCAGCACGAAGATTATCGGAAAAGGTTGTTCAGGGAAGTAGCTAACGGAGTTTCAATACAGCTGAAGCCACATGACCGATTTGGTCGCTAGCTCTTAGACTAATGCATTCAGGGCAATATTTGCATCCACTAACGACAGACACTCGCTCGCTTGAAAATGATTTTGGAAATCAATTAAAACATTTCTCACATCACGGGATAAATTTTATCTCATGTTTGTGGTTTTTAGGGTTCCGTACCTGGAGGTCCCCTGGAGGGGACCAAACGGTACCCTATTACTAAGCATCCGCTGTCTGTCTGTCTGTTCGTCTGTCACAGGGATCTACATACAGTTTCAGCCGTAATAGGTAGCCAGTTGAAATTTTCGCAGAATATATGTTAGATACTTAGACCTCTATAACGGTAAATGACAAAAATTCAAAAAAACAACTCAAGGGCAAGTTTTCATGGTTAATTAACATTATTGATGTAATCGTTTAAACTTTAGCTGTGCAAAACTTGCCAAGTTCTTCATATTCAGTAGCAAGGACCCTAACAAACTTTCTTTAAAACAAGTGAAGAACGTTGTACATTTTAAGAGTTATCGTATGACTGAAGGAAATCTCCATAAACCTCGGCGCCTAATTTGATCTCAATTAATTTTTCGGCAAAGCCGACAATTCTGCACTGCCTTTGTACTAAACTTGGCCTCTTTTTTAAATTTATGTTTTTGGTGTGATTATGTTTTAAGCAAGTCTTTTTCGCTAACATCAACAAGAAAATCATATTTTTGCGGTATTTAGTTTTCAATTTCAC
The DNA here is from genome assembly GCA_934047225.1 of Ypsolopha sequella. Taxonomy (NCBI): domain Eukaryota; kingdom Metazoa; phylum Arthropoda; class Insecta; order Lepidoptera; family Ypsolophidae; genus Ypsolopha; species Ypsolopha sequella. The sequence continues at coordinate 2,859,968 of OW203988.1, read as the reverse complement.
TCAGGGTATTAATTTTTACCAGCTCTGTGACCCGGCTTGCTATGAAAAATTTAATTTCCGACATGAAAGTTGGCAATTTACAATTTATACCTGAAAGATATTTTATGTTTACTGCATGGTGATAAAATATGTAAATTGCTTTCGAAATTTTACACCTACACTCCTACACACTCATTTTAATAAATAAATAATATAACAATATTTTATTTCGGATAACTCAGAATTCTTAGCATATTAGTAAGACCTAATTTTTAGGGTTCCGTACCCTAAGGGTAACCAACGGGACCCTATTAAGACTCCACTGTCCGTCCGTCTGTCACCAGGCTGTATCTCAGATCCGTGATAGTTAGACAGTTGAAATTTTCACAGATGATGTATTTCTGTTGCTGCTATAACAACAAATACTAAAAAACAGAATAAAATAAATATTTAAGGGAGCTCCCATACCACAGACATGTTTTTCATGCCATTTTTATAGATAATGGTACGGAACCCTTCGTGCGCGAGTCCGACTCGCACTTGGCCGGTTTTTTATAATTTTTTTTAATGCTTTTTTGTTCACATCTCGTATGAGGGGGCAAGTTCAAAACTTCTATGTCATTTCCGGAACAGTGATTTGACTTCTAGTTAGATATAACATACTGACTTTCTCCTTAACTTTAGTAAGTTGGTCGTGTAGGTTATTATCTTATATTTATTATATATATAGTATTAATTCAGTTTTATGTTTTTTCCAATGTTTATGGTATAGCACTGATACGATTTGGTATATACTTTCTTAAAATCCATTGACACTCTGCGGTAGTTCGCTCAGAATATATTTATACTTTTCCATCGTTACAGGCAAATGCATTAACATGAAACTCCCTCTCAATCCTCACAAGAGGGCTCCTCTGCCACTTTACGGGAGCCGCAATGGTTCACCAGTTCGCACTTGGGCTCACTAATTGTTGACAATTATGGCTAGCTTGTTAATTTGCTAGTTTCCCTCTATCTTGTCACAGAGTCATAAAACATAGAGAGAGAAAATTTATTTGTTTTTTTTTTAATGAACAACCCTTTCAAGATGGAGACTTACATTGAAAAGTTTTATTCTTTATCCATTTATCTGTTTGTCTATATGTCCGCGGAATAATTTAAAATCTGGCTAAACAACTTTTGAACTGTACGAGCTGAAATATCTATCTGTCCGTCAGTCTTTCTGCCTGCGGTAACACATAGCAATGGCATTCCCAATTGGGAGGGATTTAATTTGGGACTCCGGAAAATACGAAATATATTTGATGACTTCTTTATTTGAAAATTATTACCTTTAGCCCGCGGCTTCGCCAGCGTTGATTAAGTTTTTGGGTAATCCTATCGAATCTTATAGTAGGTAATTTTGTAGTAGACTTTGACTTTTAGTTTTCATGACTTTTTGTCCATGTTCCTAGGAAACTGCCCGTCCACAGGGAACAAACTGTAGCTTATACCCAAGTGAAGAGTCTAACCATTCCAGCAGAGAAAGAACTTCCAAAATCGGTTCAGACGCTCTGGAGAGTATACGGGCAAATTTAATTAATGGCCATGTCCCCAAGAAACTGCCCGTTCCCAGGGAACAAACTACATTTTTACAAAGGAACAGTATATCTATTACAACAGTAAAATAATTTTCAAAACTTGTTCCGTATTTATTGATGACTATATTTCAAAGGAACAGCCTGTTCACAGGGAAAAACCTATATCCTATATATATATCCAAGTAAAGAGTCTAACCATCACAACATTAAATTTTTTTAATCGTTTCGATAATACCAGAGTTTACCCGCGTGAATGCAATTAGTGTGTGAACGGGTAGTGAACCGCCCGTTCCAAGGAACAAACAATAGCCCATGGCACTAAGGAATAATGTAGTTTCCTATAATTGAAAGAATTTTCAGAATTAGATCAGTAGTTCATTACTTACCTCCTACATCCAAATTGACCAAGTCACTAACAAACTTTTTCTCTTTATTATATTGGTGTAGATGCGTTTCATGACCTTTTTAAACTAATTCTACGTTCACGGAACCACGTATACTAAGATAACATGGACGTACACAATGTTTTTTGAGAAATCCTATACAACTTTTTTTATATGTAATTTAGATATTGGATAAATTTAGCAATAATATTTACCAAAACGAAACAGCCACCACTACAAAAATTCAACATTACTACATTCCCTGGCACCTCACCAATACTCACCATATCGACGAGCGCGGTGCAAGACATGCGCAATCATTAGCACAGACGCACAAATTAACACACACCACACCACCAGTCATACAAAACTCCACCAAACTCCAACAGCAAAACACAAACTTGCATTTACCTACTAGAATGTCGACACTGCTCGGCAAGAGTAAAAATATATCAAGTTGTGAATTTTATAACAAGCGCTTAGATTCGAATACACACATTCAGACGCTGCCTTACACGTCATACACTGTTCGCAATTAATATACGAGTATTACGAGCTACTGTGATTTTTTCATTTGCAATTTTTTTATTTAAGTTTATGTAGGTACTTTTTTCGTGTACTTATACGGGAAAAACACATATATTACTAAGTTTATGTTTTATATATAGTATACATATAGTGTGTACATAAACATGGTATTTAAATAAAAAAGGTATTTTTGTAGCGCCTTTGTAGGTCGATATTGACGATATGATCCGATGTCTACTCGCTGTTTGTCTCTTCATGCGATGAGTGCGCCCTTTAAGGAGCTTCAGGAGCTTTTAATAACTAGTAATTTTGGCGCCACAGAAGCACCTGATTTGCGCTTAGGCAATAGTCTGATGCCGGATATGAATGAATCGGAGAAGATGAGCAGAGCATGTAGCAGGTCTTGAATTGTCTTCTTACTTCCAATTTTTCTCGTATACTCTCTATATGATAGACGATCCCTTATATGCTTGATTGACCAGTATATCACGAAATTGATATCACGAAATCAAAAAACAATTTTTATCCTAAACAATAATCCTACCGATACGTATAATAAAATAGCGAGGGTTTATTTTTTTTATTTTTGGTTGGTTCAGTTCCCGGGTGAGACAAGCGAATTTCAGAATATCTTTGAATGCAGTTTTATTTCTTTTAAAAAATAAAGGAATGTTTCCTTTCAATAAAATGAGCTAACTAAAGGATTTAAGGTAGTTCCCCAACAGGGCTCTTGAATTTTTTCCAACCTGTATAATCTGTATATATATATATGAGGACCAGGGTGCATAGATGGCTTTTCTTCACAAACAAAAATTTTTCTGATATTTTTTCATTTTTTATTATTTTTGTTCAAAAGTAGGTTACGCTAATTAAATAAGTCAAAATTTTATATATATTTTTATTTCATGTCATTCACTATTCAAACTTTTTTAAATTTATTTCAAAGTAAGTCGAAATATATCTCAAAAATAATTAAAGTGTTATTTCTCTTGTGTGTTTAGGTATAAAATTTAATCAGATTAAATAGATGAGACAAAATAAAGGGCAAATAAACTCACTGAATCTGCATACATCTGTGAAGAAGCATACAAACGTAAATTTGTAGGTAGGTAGGTATATCTATTTTAGTATATAACATATCTTTCTATGTCACATATTGTGTGAGATGCATTAAACTTAAATTAAATTGAGAAATACTGCGATGACACTTTTGGTGAATTAATTGGATTTTGGCTTCATTCATCGTATATAATGAAATATTATGTACGAGTATGTATGTAGTAGAATAAAGTCAGAAAATATCACGAAGATTGTGTATAAGGTCTTTCAATTGAAATGGAAAGTAATTTAGGGGGTGATTCAGTATCGTTCATACATCACATTCCACTGCAAAGTACTTATTTTTGCGCGAACTTTTTCTTCACTTGTCCATACAAACTGAGTCAGCTGATCGGACCACTTACGTAGTAATACTTTATATTCTCTGACTTTGTACTGAGAGGTGAAAAAAAGTTCGCGTAAACAAATGTGCTTTGCAGTGGAATGTAATGTATTAACGATACTGAATCACCTCCTAAATTACTTTCCATTTCAATTGAAAGACTTTATATAGTTTGTTTGCCTGTAATTTACATTAGCCGTTTTAATTAAACACACAAATGAGTAGGTTATCGTTCGACATTTATATATAATAATATATTATTTTTTCTCTAATCTCTACATGAAAATTTGCAGGCCTCTTATTAATTTGTTTGTAATATCTCGAATTCGAATGATGAGGATTAATTTGATATAAAAATAAATAGGTATAGTTCAGGAAATATAATTTGCACTGATGAATACTTGGAACAGCTTATCTTTTGTGCTATAATAGGGTCATTAAATCTGAACTCCTCTTTACAAAAAAAATATAAATAGAATAAAATGTCTTGATACATTGTAATGAGTACTAGTGCTCATCACATCTGAACCAATTAGCGAATATTTTCAATATTTAAAAATGTTTAAATAGGTATTTCGTACATATCCATGTGCGGGTAGTTTTAAATAAAAGTGTTGGGTATTAAAGTAACAATTTTTCTTACAATTCTCTTGGTTACAAAAGAATTAGAAGTCTCAAGATCAACTGTTCACAGTTTATGGATAGTCGTGATAGTGAGTCGTGACTATCCGGCACGTGCCTCTATTGTTCAATTGTTATCCAAAGTTAATCCGATAATCCCAATTGGTGCAAATTATATTACCTAAACTATAACTCTGATACCGAACCTAAAATTCCGGTTTACAGCAATCTTCTGTAAAATTTAACACAGGGAAAAATTGAAAGTGTTGCCAAACGCAACGTCACTATTTTGCAGTGCGAAGTCATCAAGTACGGATATTAATTCATCCCCAACACTCCACACAAGAGAAAACCAAATAACCAACTGTCACTTTCACCCATAACCATAAAGCTCATTTTCCTGTAGCAAAGTGAAGTTATGTGGCAATAAGAGCCGATCAAATTGAGATACGAAGCGACATGTGCGGGTTATTGCGTCCCAAGTGTTTGGCAAGTGGACGAATATTGCTTATTTTGCTAGAAAATATACAAGAGTTTCATAACTCCCTGGTACTCAAACTTCGGTTGAGTGGTGGCTGGCCCCTAAGACAGAGATTTTTTTTGAATCCACCACAAAACAGATCTATTTAAGTATTAAATAATGCTTGAACTCTAGACCTTTTCTAAGTTTCACTGTATTTAAATAATTGTTCGTAAATAACGTAATGCACTCGGTACGGCTATTTAGCCATAATTTTAACTTTACTTGGAAATCAATAAATATATTTTGTCTACTACCTATATGAAAAACTTCCATTTAATACTCGAAATTAGTTTTGAAAATCGAACTTTCCGGGCCCCGTTGTGGAATGACTATCAGGTCAGTTTGAAATATCGTATTAAAATCTCATTTATTGCAAAATTAGGTTCTTTTTGACGTTTGTCTTAATTTCATGCTAAATTAGGTTATTTTTGACGTCCTTAGTTTGTCTTTACAATCGAAATTCCCTGCGTTCCAATTCACGACATAATCGATTATATCGCGTCTGACACTCTTTTTTCGCAAAATGATACTGGCCACAAATAAAAGGCGCCGGCTGAAGTCTGAAAAAAAAAGGTAAAAACCGCGCCGCGCTTTGCAAAGTTATAAAATACATTAAATTTGAAAGGAAAAATCTTCATTACTCGGGTAAGAAAATCCGCCATTTTATACTCGTCACGAAATATACCATTATCTACTCCCATAGCAATTACAACATCAAAAACTATCTTCTGTCCAACTGTTGTGACGTTGTCTACACATTAGTATAATGAACATTAATGTTGCAAAACAAAACGCGTATCTAATCTAAATAATTAATTCGAGTAAACGGAAGCAAATTCTAAATGCTGCTTCGTAAATCATCGGTTTAACTCGTGCAAACTCGTGTTCGAAATTCAAATCTCGAGGACGCTTCTGAGCCGCTAGAGAAAACGCATTCGTCCGTGACCTCTACTGAACGTTTTGTGGCTGATTTAAAAAAATAATATTATTTCACTTCTACTACATAGTGAATACTATTGTAGTGTTTTATTCCAACTTTGGGTTTCACGAACCGGAACTACATAATTACCTGAATCTACAAATTCTACGGCTAGAGTACATCTACTGACCTCTGCAGCCGGTGCCTGCCTGGAGAGTGGAGACCTACCGAGCAATACTCCATTTCACGAACCGGAACAGTCGTGCCAATCCTGCTGCACGACTTGGTCAACTATAGCTACGAGGGAAGTGGGGTATAGTGCCAGGACGGGTAAAATCAGAAAGACTTTAGACTAAAAACCACCCTCACCCTGAGAAACTTTTTTTTACCGTCTCACATCATGTTTTTTTTTTTAATTACATACTTCTTAACTCAACTACACACGTGACACTGTATTTGTATAAGTATGTATTTGGTCGGCCGCCTGGATTCGTTCTGGGGGCTCGGTTGGTGTTAGTTGAAATTATGATTTCGAAAAAAGCGATCATTGAACCTTGTTCTTGATCACTGGCCGGGTCTCCGGTATTCGTATGGGCAGTTGATTAGATTTCACCTTGTATAGTTATAGATTTTAAGTATCATTTGAATCGTATATAATATATATTGCTGCAAAAATTAAATAAACATTTAATTTAGTTCATGTACGTTTATTATTTTATTAAATATGTATTTTATTAGATTAAATTTGACTCGTAAAAAGTGTATAATGTGTATGTGTACTTTACAAAATAAACTATGTGTTTGAATTTGAACTTTGACAATATAATTTGCTATTGGCACTCGTGCAGCCTATAACGAAACGAAGCAAAGACCGTCAAAGAAAAAAGCTTACAGAGAGAGAAAATGCATTTTAACATTAAACTCTGTATTACATGTACAACAAACAAACCCTCTTTTAATTTCCGGTTAAGAGGATGGCCTACCCTAGCAATTTTTTTATTACCCGTCCAGCACAATCAGTCCAATAGCAAATACCTTATTTGCTTTTGATAGAGGCGATTTATGTTTGCTCGTTGGCCTCTTTTTCTTGGACGCGTAATAATAATGATCACGCAGCGAAATAACTATGTACCTAATTGGTGTAGTTTTAGTACCGAAATACTTTGTAGGGAAAAAATATTGGATTTAAGTAGAATTCTTTCATATTTCTATCACCTTATTTATGAAAAAAAAAAAAAACAAGTTAACATCTTAACCCGGTTCTTGAAACGGACAAGACGGTGCCACGGCATACACAGCGCGCGACGCTATGGACTTAGTGTCCCTCACTTTCTCTTAGTGTCCCTTTCCAGGCCGTGTCATCTCCTGTTTTGGCAATTTGCATTGTCCTGCAAGATCGCCCGATCTGACGAGTCCAGACTTCTTTATTTGGGATTATTTGAAATCTGTGGTGTCTGTGAATAAGCCACAGTCTCTCGCAGCCCTAAAAGAAAATATTCATCGAAAAATAAGGAACATATCACAAGTTACGGAAAATGTCGTAAATAGGGCTCAAATGTGCATCAAATCCAGAGGTCACCATTTAAAAGACATCATCTTTAAATCTTGATGGGACGAAATTTGATAGCCAAATATATATATTAAAAAAATAATTAAAGTTTTTTAATGTAGAAAAGTATATGTCGCTAAACGAAATAGGGTCATTACTTTTACGTCACCCAGTAGAATGAGCAATTTTAGATTCATTTTGTTTAAGAGACTACAACGAGGATTTATTGCGATAAGAATAACTTCATCGACTTCTTTCAGGTGTGAAAGACACTATAAAAATTCGTATTGTAGATTATTAATTTACTTTTTATAGTTCTTTAGGTTTTAAACGTAATTTACAGTTAGAGCACATAAAATAAGAAGTTAAAATTATAAATTTAAGTGACCAAGGAAACATTTATAAAAAAAGCCATTTTCATCACACCTCTTCGAAAAATCATTGGCTTTAGAGGATAACGGGAGCCAAAGTCATTTTTATTCCCATGGGAGTTTGCGCTTTCTCTCTTCTGATTGGTTCACGTTCGTTCTTCTGATAGATTAGCGTCATTTAACCAAAAAGGGCGAACGCATAATTTATGAAAAAGTTACTGGCTGGTTAGGCTTTGGCGACCACGCGATAAAAATAATCTACCTATATGTGTAGTGTTGGGGTTCAATTCAGTGTATTCATTGTTTGAGGAAGCTATTATAAACATTTCTTTAAGGTTTAAATGTTGATCTCTACCCGTATTTTAATTTAAGCTATGTCAACTATTAGGACCATCTAGGTCGTTGAAATTTTTATCAATGGCATCTGATTCTTAGTTTTACATGACCTGATGAGTGAAAATAAAATTAATAAACAATTAAAAATGATGTTAGACGTGTAGCAAAGGTACCATGTAAAAGTAATTTTAATCAGCAAAGCTTTCTTAAAACCCGTATCGTATTTTTTTCTAAAGTACCATAATTTTGACAGGCCGATTCCATAATTTCGAAGCTGAAAAATCTGTCTAAGCTGTCAAGCATTCTAAATTTTCAGGCTAGTCTTCGCAAAGTTATTTCAAATAATAATTAAAAATGAGTTCGAGTAGTGAAAGTGACATATTAACTCGTGAAAACATAGTAAACGGTGCAGCTATAGTGGTTCAACTATTATTACCACAAAATACCAGGTACTCATAGCTTTTCTTTGTCTCATAGTTAGTGATCAAAAATAGTGGCGTATATTGAATTCCTCGCTACGCTCAGGATTCTATTATTGAATCCTTCGCTTCGCTCTGAATTCAAAATAACGCCCTCCACGTACAAAATATTACTTGGGCCCCTTGTAACACAAATAACTATCGTTGTTCGATTAGTATTGACATCACACTACTTTACATTATTTACCATGTGCGGTACAATTGAAAAAAAAAGGAATAGTATCAGTAGTCTAGTGGTCTTCTTGGTCACTTATCCAGAGGTAGCGGCTTCAAATCCCATTCGTACGTTTTTGTTCGGCCTGCGTGCTTCGGAAGTAGAAGACAACAGCAAACTAGAATGGGTTCCGAAACGAGGGAATTCTGAATAAAATTGATAGTTGAGCTGAGGAAAATTGGATCCTGTTTGATAATCAGAATATTTTGTAATGGTTAAACTTAGTGGTAGCAGCCAAACCATATCCCAAACGAATCTACTCGTTTGCTCTTAAAAACAAAAAAAATATATATATACAAGGTGACTTTTTGAATATCGTCCAAATCCATACTGGAGGCTTGGTAAGTGATCAGAATCATGAATCGATAACAATTTTTCTGAAATTCGTATAATGAAATTTCGACTTCCCATAGTAATTCACTCCCAGTCCTGAGTGAATCACTATGGGGAGCCGAAATTTAGTTTTATGAATTTTACAAAAATCGTTATTGGTTCATGATGCTGATGAGTTACCAAGGCTCAAGTATGAATTTGGACGATGTTTACAAATTCACCTTGTATACTTAGGTTTATTTAAATTTTGTTAGTGACATTTTCTCCGAAAATCGCAATCTTTTCCCCCTATATTTATACCCATGCCTTAAAACCTTGTAATAGCCATAATTTAATACGTGACTGAAGGCTTTAAACAGTTTAAAGCGATAAATTGATACGCAATTACACGGTTATTGCTCGGCATAATCGCCGAGTGCGCCTACGCATTGCCCGTCAACGTACACTATTTAATACTTGCACGCTTGTCTTTTTTTACGCTTTTACACGGGCAATAAGTTGCCAATAGAGTGGTAATCTCACTTGAGTTTAATGTTCCCGATCATAATTTCTAACATAGAACTATTTTTATTTTGAGTTTCTAACACGTAAGAGTACCTGACAAAAGCCAGAATCATGCAGGATTTTTATTTTGATTATTTGGTTAAAAAGACTACACGAATTGAAAAATTATATCGTGACAAAAGTAATGTATTGTGCTTATTTTGTTTTAAATTAGGGTTTAATATATTATCAATATGATTTCTGGCGAAAAAAATATAACAATAAAAATGATTATTGCTTTCGACCATTTTGGACGGATTCGTTCGTTTGTAAGTAAGCAGGATAAGTATGCTAATATAAGTATTATATTAATTTACGGTTCTGAAGTCATCTTCACTTGTGGCAACTCGAACCTTTTACAATTCTATTAATCTCATTCCATCTCTTGCAATTTAAAATTATATAAAAAGTTCCTTTAACATTTAATTAAGAGTTTGTATTGCGTGAGCAGTGTGAAGATCTATAAAAGTTGATAAACTTCAAATATTTTGGTTTCATTACAACTATCTTTTGATGTTTAATAGAACTCACATCCTAAAATTGTTAAGATAAAAGATTTAATATGTATGTGTAAGTCACCGAAATATTGTGAATCTTTTTCTGACCTATGGAGGAAGACAATACTCCGATCGGAATGAATTATGTGGGAATATTATAATAACCCACCCAAGGAATATTGAAAATAACACAGGTTTTTGTTAAGTATTTTATAAACAACCCAACAAAATCTTGGAATTCTAATACGCACAAGTATCGAGAATATTCCAGAGATTAATTGTCCGTGTAACAGATGGCTTTCATTCCATGCCTGTCTTTTTATATAAAATGACGGACAAGCGTTGCTTGGCAACTTTGGACGAGGGTTTTAGAAGTATTCAAAAAGCTATTCTAGTTCCTTTTCCTACTAACTAAATTTCAATACAATTCTTTAGTGAATATCTAGAAATAATATAAATAAATAAACTCAATAATAGTATGACTTCACAATGCCTAATAAATTTGAAAATTAATGCACAACAAGATTGCGTGGTTAAGCTATAAATTCTATTTGTAAAGTGAAAAATATAATTGTTTGTGAGGGTACATTTTTTTGGAGAAGTTGTATGTAAGGTTTATAAAGCAAGAATTTGAAATTGTATACACACATAGTCATATATGACCTTCTCAAAACCAACTTAAAATGCTGTTTTAACATTGTTTGGACAAGGTCACGACTAATTGTGCATTAAATTTTAAATTCATGCTTTATAAACTTAGCTAATACTGAACTACTGGCGTCAACCGCCACAAACCAAAATGTTTTTCAATTTTTAACTTCTAAACAAGAAGTACAAAGTTAAGTTATTCACTTTGCGCTAAGCTACTGACTTTTAATCTTAACTCATGAAATACTGACACGTTACGTATCTCCTAAAAGGTGCTCGAAGTGTCAGTAACTAAGTGTTGACTATTCAATTCTACAACCCCTATTAGCGATCGTATTCTCCAACGTACCTTACGCCAAACCAAACAGCGCCAAAACAGTGCAAATCTGGCGTTAAGGCGAATGACCACGCTAAATAAGCAACTCTATGTGTGTCGGTACAAATATCAACGGAAACGACGTTGAAATAATGTTCATTTCAGCGTGCCTTGAAAAGTGGCTGTTACGACAACCACTGCGTCTCCGGCTAGCGCAAAATAATAGTTTTCACATGGACGCTATGAACGAAAAAAAAAAATTTTGAACTTGAATTTTTTAGATCTAAAAATGTCATATAATCTGGTGAAATAATGATTAAAATCGCTTTAGGCGTTTGGAAATAGTAAGAAAATGTTTGTGTTAATCATGTGAAACTTTCGATGACTTTCAATTTTTTTTGTCAAAACTATCAATAGAAAAACAGTTTATGAAACTTAAAATTTATTTTTGACTCTATAACGCCTATCATATATTTTTATGAAAGTTTTTGGACCACCCGTGTGGGAGGAGAAGGCCTTCAAACACAGCCCCAAATTGCAGTTGGCGTATCCATTCGCCTTAAAATCTCCGCTCAGTGTCATGACTAAAAAAACAAGTTCTGCCCGACCCGATCGGTGTGGTTGCCACTTTATTTCGTCAATACTTACATGAAGATAAAATCTTTATTCACAAATTATTGCTTAAATAAATTACGAGTATTATATGAATTTTAGAATTATGACATGCAAAAAAAAACTAAAATTCTCTCGTTTTATAAGTTTATGGTCCATTTTGTCATGATAACAAGTTTGTTTTGGTGAAGTCGTGTCAAGTAGGAGTGGAAATGGTTGTACTTGGTGCAGTATTACATATTATACCCTGCTGGGTGTCACGTACTCGGGGCTTATGTAAAACGCGGTTGTGTCCGGCACACGGCATACGTGCTCCGCATACAGGTGCTGATAACATAACCTTTGCGCCAGAAACTGGCGAAAAAAAAGCGAATACTTGTCCCATTACGCGGACTGCTTACCTTAACTACTTAGGGCCGATTTTTCAATTGCGAGATAAAATTTATTTCTAGGAATAAACTATTTTGATTTCATAAAACAAAAAGTGTTAGAGTGAAACCAACGTAGTTTATTTATAGGAATAAATTGTATCTGTCAATTGAAAAATCGGTCCTTAGTTTACTAAGAGTAAAAAAGTGTCAGAATATTGGAGATAAAAAAATACATCGTCACGAAATGAATCGCTGAGGGAATGTCCGTGTATAGACTGAAACGGGTCACAGTCCACACTCGTACACCCAAGTTTCACTTACAATTACTATTTTGAAAACAGAAAAAATCAAACTCAATGGGAGTCCTAATTTTACTCTTATTAGAGTTATTAGTTCCACTCACAAAATAAGAACTTCACTTCTATTATGTTTTAATATCAATGTTGGGTAGATGTCCTGGTAAGAAATTTAGGTCTATTCAAATAAAACATATTCTGTTTTTTTGAATAAAAATTGCTGTAAGAAATCTCTTATTAGAGATAAGCTCACCCATATGTACATACCTTTTACTGTAACTGTGTTCGTGTTTCTGTATACAATAAAGAAAAAAGGATCAATAAAGAATAAAACCTTGAAAATATTTTCAATTTTTGAAATTGAAGAGTACCGTCACAAGGATTGACCCCAACAGTTGTTTTATGAACATCTTTATTTGTATACGCATGAACATTCGAGCTTTGCAGATATTGACCACGATGATAAGTAACTTAGCCAGGCAAAAATAACTTTTATCTCCAGAGCATAAGATTTTCTCAGTTGCCTGCTTGCGTGGATTAACCAAGTACTTCGATTTTATGTCCGTTGTATTGCAGATTTGGCAGGTATTCAATTTCACGATTTAAAGGTAGATTTTGCAGTATTACTTGCTTTTATTTTGTTTGTAGTAAAAATTAAGCTGTCGTAGTAGGTACTGTGACGTGTAAAGATTAATTGCCTTACCCAAACATAAAATAAGTAAGGTAACGGTATTTTATTACACTCAGAAAACGTCTCTGTAAAAATGTATTACTTTTGTGCTAAAGAGAAACAATAAATACAGCCAGTGCAGTTTTTCTATTCGTTTCTAAGTAAATAACTAAACTTTACCTTTAACTACAATTAACTCACGTTAATTATGACTAAATCAGCAAAACAGTTACTTCATTACAGATATTCTATCTCGCGAAGTCTGTTTGGCTATGTTTGTAGTGGTGACGTGTACAGATGAACGCGTTTTGTGTGTATTGCGCGTTTTGTAGAGCTCTCCCGCAAACACGCAAACTATAAAAAAGTGCTTGGCCACGCACTACTATCAGAGAATATAATACTATAGACAAACGGACTAAGTAAGATCTATCATCTATTTTTCTACTATGTCTCAATTACCATAGCTTAATTTTATTTTTTTTATTTTTTCAGGGATCGTACGCTATTTTAGGACATAGTTTTAATTATTTTGGTATATAAATTAACCATTATTTTTTTATGATTATTTAAAGAATTGTCCGACGACCTTGGCACTTGTGAATTTTAGATAGTATACTGATTGTGAAATGTGATTGCTTATAAAAAAATTGGTCTGTCTCTGTTTATCAGAGACATCTGTCAGATAGCAAACTACACATTTCTAAATAGCCATTACTCAACTGACGTCACACGAGGGAAAATGGAAGTTGCAGCCTTTTCGTAAAAATATTTATTATTTAATTTAGGTATTTTAGACCAAAACTTCGCAAATACGGTTTATTAAACCTAAATCTCGAAATGGTTTTCGAATTAACACACCTTAACATTATTTAATATATGCCAATTGTCATTAAACTTAGGATTTAATTGTAATTTAATTGTCTTAAACTTAGGATGTCATTAAACTTTTTTAAAGAATATGAGCAGCAGCGTAAATTCGAGAGCTTATTCAAGTTTGTTGTTTAATTATAAGTGCTTTTTTAACCGACTTTATCTCAAGCTCTGTTACAGTCTTTTCTCTGAGTGTCCGGCTTTACTTTACCAAAATAATTTAAAAGATTATGCTTCATCAATCAGTCAATATTTAGAAGTGTAGCCTCCCCTGTATTAAATTAGGTAGTGTGATGTATGTTCTTGAGCTATGTTTATGTTAATATGGATATGCCCGGGATTCGGTTCACTATAGTATTTCGGTGCTTAGAGTGTGCATTTCTGTTTGCAAGTGATAGGTATGTTATTTTTTTTTTCGTTTTATTGTGTATTGAACCAGCTTTAATTGATTGACCCTAGCCATAACGAACCGTTCCTGTCAAAACTAAAAATATAAAATTGTCATTCATTCACTCTTTATGTCCAAAAAATTTGGTGAAACGCGTTTTTGCTTTTGTTTGCTGAATATTTCTGTTTAACTTGTTAATTAAGCGTGTGGCACATCCCCCTATTGTTTTATTTATTTATTTATTTATTTAGTTTTATTAGGGACATCAACAGCAATACATAAAACTTAATACAACATTAACAAAAAATACAAGAAATAAAGCCAATAACAGATATCCACAATAGTACATTAACGAAAGTACATAGAACTATTTAACTAGACACTAAATATATAATTGAAAAAGACAGACAAATTAGCTAATAATTAGCACTGTTATTATTTTTACATGAATACTAAAATAAGTGCATAAAAGTGTGCGTGTAATTTAGGTATAATATTGTTACTAAGCTGTGCGTTGTTGTTTGTAACCGTTTTTTAGTTATCCGGACACTAAAATTAATTTATCCATATTAATATTCCAAATTCAAAAATCAAAATCACATTACCTAATTCCGAGCTCTGTTAACCCCACAGAACATTTAAATTAAAAATGTTCTGAGGTTAACCCTCGGTATCATTTATTATTTATAGTTGAGACACTATCAAAGCTTTGATGGATAAATATAAACATAAGCTACAAGAAGCAATCTTTTGTTCCATAATTTAACCAATCAAAACTAATTTGAGTATCTTATACTCCTCAGATTTTCCTTGCGCACGATTTCCTAAATATCGGACAATTTAAGGGAACCATTAGCATACTCCGCGGCGGGTATTATATTTCAAATTAATTCTTCCTGCAGATACGTTAGCGTTAGGTTTATGGATGTAGGATGTTATATGGTGTCCACATTTTTATGAATACGTTTTATATAATATTTTTTTCTTTGTATGCGTTTGTATAATTATTAAAGGAATGCTGAAGAAATCTCTTTTTAGTGGGAAGCTCGCCAATTCACATTGCTGTTCTTTTTTTTTGTTAATATTTTTCTGTAGAAAGTGATTTTTTGTGTGTAAAAATAAAGTAGGTATAATAAAGCTCATGAAAACTAAAACGATCATATATATTCAGTAAATCGTTAATCGTAAATTCAAACTAAAGGAACAGAAATAAAGGACTGAGAATTTGCATTTACCCGTTGAACGCTTCGATCAAAATAAAATGAATGGACGGGCCTTGTCTTTAGAGTTTCGTCACTCATAACGTGTCTCAGCAATTGGATATATACTTCAATACCTAATCTTTATTTTTATGTTTATTTTGCTTTTTGCACTTTGTAAATGCACAAGAAGGTATTTTTTCGTCAGTTATTTGGATGGCATGTAATAATAAGCGTACGTGTCACTCTTCTAACAGTCAGAGACAGAGATGAAGTGAGCGCCGGCGCTCACTTTACAGACTTCAAAAATCTGTACGCTATGGCCCGTCCATTTATTTTATTTTGGTCGAAGGTTGAACGTGCAAATGTTATAATAATTATTCTAAGGTGCAAATTATGTTCCTTTATTGAAGTTATTTCAGAGTTTTGCTGCAACTTGCGGTCATAGCGGTCTTGAAGAGAGCTTAAAAATGCATTAGTAATGCAAATCATAAGCATGGACATTCACTTCTAGGAGTGAATATCTGTAGTCATAAGTATGAAAGTGACCACGTAAATAATATTCTTGAAACCCAAAGTGTTTTAAGGCGCTTGATCCCTTCAAATACCGCCAGATGGGTACTTTCTAAAGTTTACGGCTGGACCAAATGGCTTGAAAAAAATATATATATGAATTATTAACTCTCAGAAAATATTTGCAACATATTATGTTTTTATATTATGTTAATTATGTTTTTTTGGCTTGAATTCAATTTTTATCTACTCCCGTACTGTAAAAGTTTAATTACAACATCAAAAGTGGTTTTATAAGTACCTCCACTATTTGACCGATGTTATAATACTCGTATTAAATTATAATCGGCATTTATAATATTACATTATAATAATATACCGGCTGTAATAACGACTTGCTCAGAAAATTAACCTCCCAAAGAAAAACTTTTTAAACAACCTAAAAAAAGAAATATACTTCGCCATACATTTTTTTCATAGCTACTAGTCATTTTCTATTATGGACTTCCCGAGTCCACAAATTTCACGAGCGACCGTTTCGCCATCTGCCTAATCATGGCCAAATCGTCTCGCGACCATCTGAGTATTGCTGGTAAGTACGGTATACCCGGCCCCCATCTACTGTCATCTAGCAGCTCGGTAGCTAATTTCAGGCTCCTACCTTATACATATAGCACAACAACGCTGGCAATTTTTTCATAATCTATGGCCTTATCTTTGGCCACCATCGTGCCTGATGAGACTAGAAAATGACTGTTTTAAGACTGTTGAAGCTACCAACGACCTTGACTCGACCTGCGTCGGTACAAATATCGACAGAAACTATATTGAAATAACGTTAATATCAAAGCGCCCTGCATTATGTTACTGGGTCTCCGGATGGCGCAAACAAAATAGGCGCTAAAAATACTTGATAAATTTGTAAAAAAGTTCGTAGCTAAAATTTTTCAACAATAATTAAAATAACACATTTTTTGTTATAATATCGTCAATTTAACAATGTTTAAATTTTTTTCTTTGCAAACTTATTAATTTTAATCGAACTTTATCATTAAATAATAATTAGACCATGCTTTGGTATTTATTTTGTTAAATTATAGACAAAAAATTTAAATTCTAATCAAAGCACATCACTCCACATATTCTGTAGTAAATCATATATTTTCCAATTTTTTACTAAATTAACATCTGATTAATACAAATTCACAACCAGTGGACGAAACATAGTCGTACCTCCACACCAAGTGTAGAAATATTAATTAAAAGCGACGGCATCGCGGGATTTGCAGTCGCTTTGCATATTTCTAAAATCGTGGCCGCCGCCACGTTTTGTTTGCCAGCATATTACGTTTTATCGCTGTGGTGACACCTAGGTGTCTGTAGCCGTGTATGTTTTGATGTCCAGTTTCACGCTTAAATTATAATATAAATTTGAAATTTATTCTTGTTTTGTTAAGTACGTAAATAGGTTTGAAGAAAAGTTGTCATCCCTTGTACATTTGCTTTTTAATCGAACTTTACCCTTGTTTGATTCAACTTCTTAGCAGAATTATTAAAGATAAATAGTAGTCAAATTTTGTTTATCAAAACCTTTTGATTCTTTGTCAGATAATATATTTTCTTACGACAAAAATTGTCATAAGCCCAAAAACAATCTGGTCAAGCGCGAAGTGAACCAGCGTGCAGAGGGTTCCGCACTTGCCATATAAGTATCATATAAAATACTTATATTTATGTATTTCATAGTTTTGAAAGCTTACAAATTATAATATCTTTTAAATACCCGAAATATTTCAAAAAGCTTATCGAAGCTTTATTTTCCTACAATTTAAACATAATTGCGTCTTATCTTGAAGATTTTTGAAAAAAATAATAGCAATATCGTGTTTTTTCAAATTTTTATTTTCCTGCTATCCAAATGTAGTTAAGTAAATTAAGTCTCTAGTTTAAACAGCGGAAAAATAATGAAATTGTGTGTGACATACGGACGGATGGATTAGCGCTCCATAAAGAAAAAAAAAGCTAATAGAGCTCTATTAAAGCTCTCTTTTTGTTGCTGTAACCCAACAGGATGTCATGTAGTACCAACATCTATTTAAATGACATATTTATGGCAAAAAAGACCTTGATACTTGAAACTTGGATTTAGTGTCCCCGTGTGATATTGTTTCTTTTTTACCCTTCTGGTTGCGTGTGAAACCCAAAAAACTTCAAATTGAACATTTTCTTTTTGTAAAGGAGCTAATCAGAATACAGATAATGACCTTCAAAATGGCCGCTCTGTGACCAAAGCACTTTATAACTTATATTCAAACAAAGTTCGCTTAAAATTTAATTACACAAACACCATTTTGCTGTAGAGGAAGTTTTAATTGAGAAAACTTCCAGCGTTCTATGTTAATTCAGAAAGAAAACGTGATTCGAATGTAGTTTGTGAGGAAAAAGTGGAGTTACATTCTTTGTTAAGGCGCAATGAGTCCATCACATTAGGAAAGAAGTCTGGAAATGTAATTATTACAGTATAAATTAACTCATATTAGTAAAAATTAAGTTAATTTTTCTTCATAAACATTTACCTACACGACCAAAGATAATGTATAAAAAGTACCATGGGTTGTATCTGAAAGTATAGTGCGTGATCAGATCATCTACATTTTACACAAAATTTTCCCTAAATTATATGCAAATACATACGAAGATGGTGTTTGCATGTAATTCAGGAAAGATTTTTTAATGAAAATGTACCAATAGTTACGATTCTACAGGAAACAGCTCCTTTTTTACTTCATTTGTACCAATTCCTTTTGACTTTGGTTACCTTTATCATTTTTTTAATGAAATGAAATGAAATATATTTGAAATGAAATATATTGAAATTAAATTTTATAAATGAAATGAAATCAAATGAAATATTTTTATTTATGTAATATAGGTATAACAGTTACACTTATTCCAGGTCAGTATTAATGTAATATAAGTAATTAAATAATCTATGTGTAAAGGTAATAGTTTTATGTAACAAATAATAATATGAGGATATACACAGGGAAATAATAAAGGTTGGGTTTAATTAAATTAAATTAAAAAAATACACTTGAATAAAATAAAAATATAGGAATAAGGTATAAGTAATATTATAAATATATGCAATTGTTTGTGCCGTTTGGCGTAGAGACGTTCGGGCCATGGGGGCCAGACGCGCTACGGCTCTCTAAGGACATAGCGTCGCGCCTGGTCGAAACTTCGCGTGAACCAAGGGCTGGGGCTTACTTCAGACAAAGAATAAGCCTCGCTATTCAGCGTGGTAATGCCACCAGCATTATTTAAGTTTAATTTATGTACCTGTTAATAAAAATTACATAATATAAAATAATACTAAATTCCTTTAGGAGATATAGTCAAAAATAAAATTGGCGGGAAAAAAATCGTCCATAATTCTACAGGTTTCGAAACTGAATACTAATATTCAAAATTTACCTTACTTTTTTTTTTATATTTGAACGGCTCTGGATTCTTGGTACTACGTTGACATGACAGACCATGATGGCCTAGCTGATCGATGCTTATGCCACACTGGCAGCGATGCCTTTCGTTGGTTTTAACACCGAGGGGCTCGTCCCATGATTTTTGGTATTCGAAAATTTAAATACGCTTATACTCAACACCTCCTGCTTTTATTAAGCCGGCTTAAAAACGTGATGATACATTATTATTTACTATTAATTAGGTATTAAATAGTATATTTCGTGACGAGTATAAAATGGCGGATTTTCTTACCCGAGGAATTTACATTCCGAGAGTAAGAAAACCCATATTTTACTCGTTGCGAACGATACTTTTTCTACTACCTGATTTATGTATTTAAATATTTAATTTTTACTTTCAAATTTAATGCAATTTATGACTTTGCAAAGCGCCGCGCGGTTTTTACCTTTTTTTTTTCAGGCTTCGGCTGGCGGCTTTTATTTGTGGCCAGTATCATTTTACGAAAAAAGAATGTCAGACGCATTATAATCGATTATGTCGTGAATCGGAACGCAGGGAATTTCGATTGAAACATAAACTAAGGACGTCAAAAAGAACCTAATTTAGCATGAAATGAAGACAAACGTCAAAAAAAAACCTAATTTTGCAGTAAATGAAATTTCAATACGATATTTCAAACTGACCTGATAGTCATTCCACAACGGGGCCCGGAAAGGTCGATTTTAAAAACTAATTGCGAGTATTAAATGGAACTTTTTCATAAAGGTAGTAGAAGCATATATAAAGGGCTTGGAAATCTCTTACGGAAACGTCCTTGTCCCCTGTCAAAAATTGTTAGGTAAAGTTACCAGAAATAAGCGATGCGTCGAGGTTACGGCCCCTTTATTGTTGTAAGAGCAATAAGCAAACGATATCGCGATGCACAGTCGAGCAGCGCCATCTAGTTTTTCAACGCCACACTAAACATGACTTCTGAAATTTGTTTCGGTGAATAATGATATAAATGGTGGATCTAAAATATCTCAATAAACATTAATATGTACAGCATGATATAACTTTAGTTAAGTCCCATTATAAATAAAATCAACTACAACTTTCGTTAAAAAGGGTACAATATATTTAAATCAATATTCAATTTTGTAATCTTGGTGAAGCACGATTTAATTTGAAATCAAAATACAACTTAGATCACGAAATTGGATGAGAATTTTTTTGTTGAAAGGAGATTTAATTTGATAATGGTATCGATTCGGCGCAACACAGCATAATTTAGTTGACAGGACTAACCTTATTTTGAGCGTTCTGCCTTTGTCTTTTCGATACAGTAAGAAAAAGGCAGAACGCTAAAATCAAGTTTAGTCCTCTCAAATAAATTAAGTCGTGTTGCCCCGAATCGACACATTTATGTCTGTAAATAATGGAAAAAATAGACGCATTCGTGAAATCAGACATGCGAGCGGGCGAACAATTTTCATTGAAAAAACACTTGGATGAATTTTTTTTCTCGATGAAAAGAGGTTAAGTTTGATTTGCATCCCTATTCACTGAAACAAGTAAGTCACATTCGTTATAAATCCAACCCGGTGATTACTGGAAGTATAAAGCTAAAACAGTGAGCTATCCAAAATTAAATATTCGAGATACTTTTCTACTGCAGTAACTCGGGCTTCATGAACTAAGCTCCTTGCTTTTTAGGATTCCGTACCTGAAGGGTGCCAAACGGGACCCTATTACTAAGCCTCCGCTGTCTGTCTGTCTGTCTGTATGTCTGTCCGTCTGTCACAGGGGTCTACAACTTCAGCCGTTGTAGGTAGCCAGTCACAGAATACGTGTTACTATGGAATCTACTCGTATCACGGCAAATTATAAAATCTTATCTCCTATCCATATCATATACAGGTGCTTGGTAATTCGACCTATTCCTTGAAAGGGGTTATACTATGGATCATTTCGAACAAATAATGCCTATCAACTAGGGGTCGAAAATGATATTTTTTTAAAGTAAAACATGTCAATATTTCAAAAATTACAAAATAAAAAAGGTTTTCTTTCCACTTAAGACCTTTTAATTCTGAGATTATGGGAATTCAGGGCACGTATTTTTTTTTAAATGATCACTCATCTATCATTGATCAAAAATATAATAAAGAAGTGCTGAGAGAGGAATAGTTATTTTTAAACTATTTATTTTTGGTTATTAGTCTGAAAGTTTGAAAAATAATATAAAAACCTTCGTAACTCGGAGACCATTCATTTTCGACACCTAGTTGATAGGACTTAATTCGTTAGAAATGATCTCTAGTATAACCCCTTTCAAGGAATAGGTCGAATTACCAAGCACCCTGTATACGAGATATAGATCTTATACACCCTCCTTACCCAAGAAACTAGAGCACTAAAAAATATTGAAAAAATTATGGTAAAAGGTGATTACGTAAAGAGTACAGAAAAATATTGCGGGTTAGATATTAGGGTGCCGTACTCAACGGCAGCTGTGAATTTTTTGTCAGGCGCTACCATTTTAGTGTTTTATTTGTGTCGCCTCAATTTAGCTATGACATCTATATTGTTGTACTTTGTTATGTTTTTAGGGTTCCGTACCCGTATTGTGTGGTCGTACGGAACCTTTTGTGCGCGAGTCCAACTCGATCTTGCCCATTTTTTTATTATTTTTTGCCGCCAAATTTTGCTCTTTTTGCTCTCCAGCAAAATCAGTATTTGACACTTATACCGTTATTCACCGGACCCATATATAATCCCACACTGAACTTCATATATTTATGATTTTTTATCTAGATAGTTTATTTTATTTTCATTTTATTTTATTCAAATGGTACAGTAACAAATTACAAGCAAAAAATTCACATTGACACTTTGACAACCACATAACAAGTAATGTTCATAATTAGTTGATAACCGTACACAACATTCGAAATAACAGATATAACAAATGACAATTTTGAACACAAAAAGCATAAATAAAGTTACTATAAAAAAGACTAGGAAGATATACGTTAATATTATATATAACTAAATATATATAATTGCATAAATTTTAACATTTACAAAACATGCAAGCTTACATCCAAGAACTTTATGTGTTCAAGCAATTACAACTGAATTTACACATTATCCATTACAATGTTTAATAATAATAATTGTAAGAACGGGACCTATGCCCCAGGTTGGAAGTGTAGGGGTCTTGTGCCCCACAGACTCACCTGTCAACAATCTTAGCTGGTTAAATAGTGCTGCCCCCTTGCCATCTCATGGTGACTAGATAGGGGGGCCACAACGGCTATCCTGTTGGCTAGTTATGAAGCAGCAAGTCATCGTCTGCCATATTTAAACTTGTGAGAGATTTTCCAGGCAGATGTCAGTTACCTCACTCTATCCTGTTATCCGGTCAACTTACCATCCCATCCTCGTAGCCCACTCCATGCCATTTCCTTCCGGCAATAGTTTGGCAACTATTGGGGATTGGCCGTTAGTGTATCTCAATGATATATTGAGGAAGAGTCCTTCATGGATGGAGCCATCTCACTTTTAGATTAAATTGTACCAAAGGCCTCTTCAATTTAGGCTTCGGCCCGACGATTGCCTTTCAAATGACCGAGTTCGTATGGGCCTGTGACTGAAAAGTGTACCTACATAATTGAACGAGTGAGCGAAGCGAACGATGCGATATTCTCCAAACCTACTTGAACAATCCGGCATTTATTGTACGTATGAATGTTTGTCCGACGATAACTTGAGTATCGTAGATCGGAACGTCATGAAATTTTGTGAGCGAGTAAATGAGACAAAAATTATTTTTGAACAAATGAGCGAAGCAAATATAGTATTATTGAAATAAAAAATTACTAATTACTAGTATTTTAGGGAAGAGGGGTTTAATTTTCAAGACTCTTAAAAATGTTCCTATTTGGTACATGAAAAACAACATTTTGCACTTTGCGAAACTGAAATATTTTTTTTTGTAAACTTTGTGGAATATTTTAAATAGTCTTCAATAATTTCGTAATAAATATATCTCCACCATAAAAAAGAAAAAAACTAAATATGACCGATAGTTTCTTTTATCTGCGAGATGTTTTAATTGCAACCGAGTCATTAGCATTTAAAGCGAAGTAATAAAAGGTTTTAAACTAATAAAAGTTTTTAATTAAACTGCCTCCGGAAGAAGTTTTATTACTTTTGTCTTGGTACTTGTTATCTGTTAAGGTAACGCACACTCGTGCGTTTATAAAAGTTTCTGTTAATATATTTCACATACTTTAACCCAACTGCAGCGGCTTACTTTCAATCTTGAGACCTTGACCGCCAGATTTGAATCCTGCCACTCAAACGGGAACCAATGAGATTTTCAGAATGTATGTGCTTAGTACTAAATTTTGTATACTTACCAATTGCAGTTGAAAGGAAACACTGTGATATACAGTAAAGCAAAGGGAAGAATCCATTTAGGGTATGTTAGCACGTAAAGTGTTTTCAAAAAATAGCGGTAACTTTAAATATTGTACCAGTAGTGGCACTACTGGTGGCACCACACAATAACACGATTTGTTAAACATAAAATACTCTAAATTCGTGGACACCCTCGCTGATCGTTGACCTCTGATAGTTTTAGTAGCACCAAAAATAATTTTTTAATGTGTATACCGGTTGGGACGTTAGAATAGTCGGTTAAACGTGGGTGCACTTTAATTAAGTATTAGTCCTAGACAGAGCCTTAATTTTGTGGCATTATTTTTATTTGATTATTTTTGGTTAATTTGGAAAATGTTTACAAAGGAAGAGTTTCGATCTGCATTACACCTAATCCTGTCCTGTCCTAATCTAACGTCTTGAACAGTTAGTGTCGACACCGACTAGGAAGAGATATTGGAGTGGTCAAGACTCGCAAATACGGAGTCAAGCACGCACCCTCGACACAGTGTCTTTCCGTCACAAGTGCGAGAGGCACTTTGACAAAGGCTGTTTGCGTTAAAATATAGTAAATAAATTAAATCAAGCCATCAGAACCCAACCACTACTACGCACAACACAAAACTGAGATTTTCAGCGCAAGTAGGATAGATAGACACTTTATCTCTAGCGCATGCTAGCCACAGGTCTTAAAGTCGTATAGTTGGATTTATCCGCCATTTCAGCTGAACTTTAATTGATGTGCGTTGGGTACATTGAGTATTCATCCATTTATACCCGATCTTTACCCGAGTGGATAAATAGTGAGGCAAAATTTCTACATCAAAAGTGTCAAAGTTGGAGCAGATACGGTTCAAATAAGGCCGATTCTCTTTTAAGGATAACAACATTGTGTTAAAGTTTCTGACCCTTTTTTAATTTTTCTATTGGTTTGACGATTTCATAGAATGTATGAGGTTTATTCAACGGCATTGTCGTTGGGTTTATTAAATAAATAACTCTACAAGTTATCGAGGTTCTGTGGTTATCGAAAAAATACTTGCAGGCCCACTTTTTGGTTATATTCTAATATAAATTAGAATGAAATGTGGTTTAGCGGCATTCTTTTCAATGTTATATATAATTCTGTATATATGCAATAAATAAACAGTAAGCAGCAACAAAAATTCAAACTTTTTGTTAGAAAACACTAAGTATGAGTAAGTCCGTAGTTTATTAATTTATTTCAAGTAACGAGTAACAGTACAGGATTATCAAGTAACGAGTAACAGTACAGGATTATCAAGTAACGAGTAACAGTACAGGATTATCAAGTAACGAGTAACAGTACAGGATTATCAAGTAACGAGTAACAGTACAGGATTATCAAGTAACGAGTAACAGTACAGGATTATCAAGTAACGAGTAACAGTACAGGATTATCAAGTAACGAGTAACAGTACAGGATTATCAAGTAACGAGTAACAGTACAGGATTATCAAGTAACGAGTAACAGTACAGGATTATCAAGTAACGAGTAACAGTACAGGATTATCAAGTAACGAGTAACAGTACAGGATTATCAAGTAACGAGTAACAGTACAGGATTATCAAGTAACGAGTAACAGTACAGGATTATCAAGTAACGAGTAACAGTACAAGATTATCAAGTAACGAGTAACAGTACAGGATTATCAAGTAACGAGTAACAGTACAGGATTATCAAGTAACGAGTAACAGTACAGGATTATCAAGTAACGAGTAACAGTACAGGATTATCAAGTAACGAGTAACAGTACAGGATTATCAAGTAACGAGTAACAGTACAGGATTATCAAGTAACGAGTAACAGTACAGGATTATCAAGTAACGAGTAACAGTACAGGATTATCAAGTAACGAGTAACAGTACAGGATTATCAAGTAACGAGTAACAGTACAGGATTATCAAGTAACGAGTAACAGTACAGGATTATCAAGTAACGAGTAACAGTACAGGATTATCAAGTAACGAGTAACAGTACAGGATTATCAAGTAACGAGTAACAGTACAGGATTATCAAGTAACGAGTAACAGTACAGGATTATCAAGTAACGAGTAACAGTACAGGATTATCAAGTAACGAGTAACAGTACAGGATTATCAAGTAACGAGTAACAGTACAGGATTATCAAGTAACGAGTAACAGTACAGGATTATCAAGTAACGAGTAACAGTACAGGATTATCAAGTAACGAGTAACAGTACAGGATTATCAAGTAACGAGTAACAGTACAGGATTATCAAGTAACGAGTAACAGTACAGGATTATCAAGTAACGAGTAACAGTACAGGATTATCAAGTAACGAGTAACAGTACAGGATTATCAAGTAACGAGTAACAGTACAGGATTATCAAGTAACGAGTAACAGTACAGGATTATCAAGTAACGAGTAACAGTACAGGATTATCAAGTAACGAGTAACAGTACAGGATTATCCTAAAACGTTACAATGCAAGAAAATAGTAACAAAAACCGGCCAAGTGCGAGTCGGACTCGCGCACGCAGGGTTCCGTACATTATCTATAAAAACGGCAAAAAACATGTCTGTTGTGTGGGAGCCCCCTTAAATATTTATTTTATTCAAATTTTTAGTATTTGTTGTTAAAGCGGCAACAGAAATACATAATTTGTGAAAATTTCAACTGTCTAACTATCACGGTTCATGAAATAGATTTTTGGTCAGAGCTTGTGATCTTTATAACAAAGACTTTATTGATCTCGACATATTGCATCTTTCACTGGGTCAGTTTATAGGAAAATTATTTAATACTTTTAAAAACAATTGTTAGTTTTAATTTTATTAATTTTGTATTTTTGTATATGGTTATCAATATTTTTGGGGACAAAAATAATACATGGAAAAGCAACATATAGGTACATAATAACTATTAACAAATGAAGTCTTCACACACTTTTATGTTCGTTTGACGAATAGGAATGATATACAGAACTCAAGCTAGTTTTATTCAATGGGTTTAAATAATATCTAGACATTTGATCTTAAAAATTTTGCAATTCGTTTTAGTTTTTTTATATGCATATAAAAAAAACTAAAATCAATGCAATTCTTTTTCTCTTTCGCCCTGAATCTGCCCGTCTCATACTACGCGTTTTTTTGCTTGGAGTAACAGTGACAAAAATAAAATTCTCATAGCCTCTCAAATGTTACAAAGCACAAGGTTGTTTTATTATTGCCCGGCAAATTTATTCAACGAGCACCATTTATCATCTTTCTAGTATGAAACAACAATTATTACGAAACCTTAATGTAAATTAGTCTGAAAGACCAACAAATCAAACTGAGTCCGCCGTCATTTTGCTAAGTCCCTGGTTAAACCAGAAGCACTTGGGTGCAAGAAAACTAGGTCACTTCTGCCAATCTTGTTTAAAATAAGTTTATTTAAAAAGCGATTTACACGGTCACGCTCTTGTCGTACACAGTGTATACGTCTCTCATCGAGATTGACGTCTTTCAGGTAAGATAATGATTTTTTTTTTCTTTTTTTATTTGTTTTATTTTAAAGTTTTCGATATATTAGCGAAACTACAATCGCCATAATCACAAAATTTTAATAACTATGATAGAATTACGTTTCAGTACTTGAAACGTACTGTGAAACGTGAACTTTACTTTGAATCGGTTTTGGTACAAAATTTTGTGTACACAAACAATTACACAGCTTCGTCCAGCCAACGGTAAGGTTGTACTATACAATGAAACAATAAAGTTTATCGACTTGCTAAAATACCTAAAAATATTAAAAAAAAACTCACTATAATGTAAGTGGCACGGGTCTAGCTTGACTCATCATCTTCAGGACACTATCACCGGAAGACCGGCACGCGTGACATCTGACCTAGTCCTGATGATGATGAATAATTATTATATAATTATTATAATGCCATCAAAATCTTGATCTGTGACCAAAATAAATATAATTTTAGAGTAAGTTTATCTGTTTTTAACATTTATGATGTCAATTCAGTGTTATTTCAATACCTAAACATTATTAGGAGTACAGTACTAACCGTGTAAGCTTTTAAATTTTCCCGAGTTTTCGGCAAAGTTCAGCCCCAAGTAAAAACTTATATATACGGTGAGTTTTTACTCCTAATAAAATCTTACATGATATAATACCAAGAGTGTAAAATTGTATTAAAGGTAAAGTTCTACAGTTTTCATGCAACCCAGTGTACAGCACAGTGTATAAAACATCAGAGTCTGTGTTGACAGAGACTTAAGCCTCGGTTATCTGGCAATATATTTCTTTGGGGCAAGTTTAATATTTGGCATCATCCGGACTTAGCCCCCGCTATGAATGGGTGTCTGCAAACTTTGAACCGTTGGGATATTAATAACTGATGGTTTAGAAACTTCCGTTTTGGTATTGAATGGTACAAAGAAGTGAAATGTAAAATAACTCAGCTTTATATTAAGCGCTGTTGGTGTACAATACAATGTTCAACACAATTTTAAAAATATTTTAAAATAAATTATTAAGGATTTAAAATTAAATAGCTATATAGTCAAAAGTATTATTTGCGAAAATTGCGTTGCGAAATGCCAAAGTTAGTTGCAAAAAAGGAATCAACCAGATATTTTATTTAGGGACGAGGCACAAAGATGGATTTGGCGAGGCACAACTTTACCGAACTAGGCTGGCAAAAACATTCTCAGCCGCTAAGTATCCTTTTTTTACTCGAATTTTACTTGCGTTTCAAAACACACTGACCGAAAAAGTTTTTACTATGTTAGCTTATAAAATGGTTCACATTCCCTTAATAAATGTTTTACAAGGAACTGTTTACTAACAGTCTAATTCTGTCCGATCCAGCATCGGTACATTTTCAATAGATAAGAATGTTAAAAGAAAAGGGACGTACCTATACATACTGAGTCGTATACATAATATTACTAGTTCACATAGTAACATGTTGAGTGGCTTTAAAAATATGTGTATACTGAGTACTCGCTGGAAAGCACGAGCCCGGCACGCACACATTCACATCACAGTAAGTCTATGATCCATAGTTAGTCCACTCACACACTTGTTAACCGCCGCCATTGCTTAGCAGTGACTCCGTCTGCCTTCTTTTGTACGTCTATGTGGAGTGTTTGATTGTTGTCTGATTGATTACCGTAAGGCTTTTGCATGTTAAAGGAAAGCAAAGGTAGTTTCTCAGACCGAAAATTAGTTTATATCAAAAAGCTTATGTGTGTGTTTGGAATATCAATCATTTAAATTATTATTACATGCGGCTTTAGCACTCCCGTTTGACTGTTGTTGACTATATGCCAACTGTTTCACCGATAAAATTTCAGCACAATCATTAGCTTCGTGTATTTTGCGAAGAATGGTAAACTTCTCCTTCACTAATTATCCGAACTTAGTGCATGTTCTGCTACTGCTAACCCGTTGATGTCCAGTTTCTTCATGGACCGAATATATTCGGACAGTCTTGTGGTCACGTTGCGCTTAGTCTCTCCTATGTAGCTTTTGCCACAATCGCACGGCACTTTATAAACTCCAGGTGTGTTGAGAGAGTCTCGGTCCTTTGGAGATCTCAACCAGTCTTTACACTGTACTTCTAGCGAAGCAGGTGTCCAATCCTATCAGTTACACCTCTCACAAAGAGCAAGTAGATCGTAGCCGTCTCAACCACTGATGGCCGATATGGGTTGATGGAGTCGCAAGTAGTACATGTATGACGTGCGTCAATCAGCATTAACATATTGTGGGTCACATAACCCAAACGCTCGATTTATGAAAGTGCGAGGCACTGACGCAAGATGAGAAGGGTGATGATGGAAATCTGCTTTCAGATAAAGATAAAGATAAAAATAACTTTATTCAGAATAATGATCCGTGTGTATGGGCTTCCTGTAAACGGTATGCTCTAAACAACCGTTGGATCCACGAATGATTAAAACATCCGAAAATGCTAATCTGCCATCCTTCTCACACTTAACCGTAAAGGATATTTTTGGATGGATGTTACTCAAATGTGCTGTCAATCCAGCTAACTTATTTTTATCTAATACTGCGAAAATATCATCTACGTACCGCCACCAGTGTCTCGCTTTATCACGTGCACTGTGCAGCGTTTGCTCCTGAAATCAGTAGGTGAAACGGGTGGTATATTTTCGTCAATCATTCGTTATGAAACAGTCTAAGGACAAGCCACTATTTGGCTATGGCGTATAGCATACTTTTTGTTATAAACATTTTAAAATGATTAGTGAAAGTGAAAGCGAAATCATTTATTTTCCCCAAAAAAACACATAAAAGAAAAAAAGAGTACAACATAATGCAAAATGGCAAAAAGGAGCAAACTCAGCAAATATTACAAGTTAAAGCAACTTGCAGCGCTGATTTTCCGGTTGCCCCTTTTTTTAAACATATAAAACAAAAATACAATGGCAGGCATGGGTAACAAAAAATAATGAAGAAGAAATTGTATCTATTTACATTAAACTAGTAGAATCATTCATAATTAAAATATAACAAAAAATAATTAATTTAACAAATAATAAATTGATGAAAATGTTGAATGTCCACCAAAAAAAAACAAGCATGTTCTGAATTGAAATTAATAAAGTATCCTAACAGTACATTAGTAGCGTAACGTATAACATTGATTAATTTTTTTCAAATAAATTTTTCACATTCTTTGAGAAAAGCACGATATTTCTAGCGAAAATTGCATTTTTGGACTCGTATTATTAAAAATATGCGCCTCCATCTCGGAGTTCTAGCTTATACTGTCTTGTCTTTTCCATGCTTTAGGGTAATTCTCGCTCTGTCGGTTTAGCCTTCTCAACCGAAAAACCTGTTATATCTGTCATTCCATACAGTTTTAGAAATCTCGCTTCGACTGTTTCGACGGAATAGCCCCCTGGTCTTTGTAATAATGTAGATACTATTAATTAAAACATCATCGTCAACTATGGGACGATCATTCTAGACCTAAGCTCTTAACTATAAATAAAATAAATAAAAAAGTATTTTATGTACAAAAACATATTATTTTTTTCAAATAATTTAAAAAATTTGTCTTTTGTTACTCTGTGTTTACTACTTATACTGTGATATTAATACTATTAAGGAAAATTTACTTATATTGATCTACAAACAAAATTTAAATTTTAGATGAGTAGTATTTTTTGTAAGTACGAGTATCTTTAGTTACATATGCTTACAGACATTTCATTCACAATCTTAGGTAATTACTTGATATTGGCTTGTAACTTATTCTCTTTTTAACTTTAATCAAGGTCTATTATGATCTCTATATTCATAAATGAAAAATATCGAACAAAAACTTGAACGAAATACACAAAAAACAAAGCAATTTCTCAAATAAATGAAAATAAAAGACCGAATTATTCCACCGAGTCTCCGACATGATCTTTAGAAATCGATCCATATTCACAGAGAACATATCAATCGTGCACGTGACGTAGTTCTTAAATCGTATATTTACAGAACCGTGTTTGATACTAACTGATAGTTTATGGCCAAGCTTATTCTGTTGGATGAAGTAAGTTTGTTTGGTACATCATCGGATAAAACAAACCCAAGTCAGAAAAAAATAATAATATGAGGAGAATTATGTTGCAATAACCGAATGAAAACTGTGTATAACACAGTTCCGCCTCAACAAAATATTTATATGGGAGAAATGCGCACTAGAGAAAAACGCTGAAATTTGTCCACCTGTCTATTTTTCTAGGTTTAGCAGGCAAGGTTTTATAGTATTTAGTACTAATTAAAATACCACCAAATATGGGAGAAATGCTCACTAGAGAGAAACGCTGAAATTGGTCCACCTGTCTTTTTTTCTTTTGTAGTATTTAGTACAAATTAAAATACAAAGATAAACTGTAAAAAATGCAGTCAATAGTCAGGGTATCAGACTGATTAACGCACTCAACCGCAATTCTATTTCAGTTTGTAGTGATATGTTGGAATTTTTATCCATATTTTGACAAAGAAAAATAAATTATCGTACAACATTGTGGTGCAAGGAAGGGGCCTATCCGAGGGGCGTTATCTGTGATACAGACACTGATTACACCAAATACATCTGGTGCACTTTGCACATGTTAGATCAACACTGACAAATCCTTTCACTTCAACTGGTGGAAAGCTTCGGCCGTGGCTTACCTTTAAGAAAAAATCGCTAGCAGTTTTCAACTTCCGTAGATTTTGCCGAGGTCCCTGGATGGACTGATTAACGCCTTGCCTAACCCGCCTTCTTTCAATTTCTTTGGGTCTCATCGGAGGTCTCACACGTCTCCATCAGGTGCGATTGGGTCCTTAGTGTATGGCCAATGTTAATAAAAACCTGTATAAACCAAATGTAAACATATTACAGAATAAGGCGCCAACCTAAAAGACAAATCTTGGACGGTGTCCTGCAGTGCGACAGCGGGAAATGCCATCTCTTATCTGAGGTATCATCAGGCTTGGTGCCGGCCCCATATTTCAAACGTCTGCCGTGTCTGTGCACGTAGGTGTTCTCTGTCAGTGCTCACCTAGAGAACAAGGGGATTTGGCACGAATACAGTACCTTCAATCACGATTTTGTAACTATTCTCTGTTACAGGTTTTTGTTTTTTTTTTCAATTTCTTTATTCATGGTTTAAAAACACATATATAGGTACACAAGTAACACAAAACACAAACCTTGTAGGGTTTATCTGTCTTAAGTTGAGATTATCTTAGCTCGATACAATGTTATGTACTCGACACAATGAATAAACCGTTAATTTAGTTCATGTAAATTTATTATTTTATTACATATATTTTCTTTATTAGATTAAATTTGACGTGTAAAAAGTGTATATATCTATACCTGCTTTGCAAAATAAACTATTTGAATTTGAATTTTGAATTTGAATTTGTTAGGTGAATTGGTGGGTAAAAACATAATATATCGTCACGACATTATATCCCCAAATAGGTGCCAGAAATCTTCCAGAGTGTAGACCATCTTTAGAATAATCAACATTTGCTACATTTTATTGTCACTATAGTATATTTTAACGTCCCAACATTAAGGCGATACGTAAAAGTTCAAGCGTCCCTGTTACTTCACATGCGAAAAAACCCTCGTTTTTTAAACATACACTCGTGTTTTAATAACCAATATAAGTGCCAGTTTCATAAATTACCAACATGACATAACAGAAAAGCAAAAAAATATTATTATTAATAAAATTTGTAGGTAATTTGTGGTGCTACAATAACATTCAAGATCTAATTCTAAAACTCGTCACAATATAACCCACGGAACGCTCTCTCCGTTCAAAAATCCGCGCCGCAGTGTGGCGCCCCAAAACACCAATTTGAAGTTTTCAACGAGTCATGAATCTTTCCCGGAAACGAGAAAGTTTTCCCGTAAATTATCCGCGATGATCCCGGACACCTCGCGCGTCGTTAAACGGGTGAAACTTTTCAATTAGTAGAGCCTTGCAAGGCTTTTAAGCTTTGTATTGTATCTCGGTGTTGTGGTAATTACCTGTTTAATATAATTTTATTATAAAATCAAATCATTTTGTGGTTATTAAATTTACCTTATGTCTAAGTAATAAGGAATCTTGTAGCAAATCACTGTATCTGTAGATCAGGGGTAGAACGCTGGCCTCTCAATCTTGAGATCCAGATTCGATTCCTGGAGCTGTATTTTTGAATCACTCGCCGTGAATCGTATATTCACGAACGAAAAAAATTCACGTGCGAAATTCAATTCGATTGGTCAGAATTTTACGTATTTTTGAATCAGTAAAAATCAATGTAAACGGTTTTCGTTTCACGCAGAAAAAAGTAAAATCGGAAAGCAATATCTCATTGATTTTAAAAACCGGTAATGAATGGAGGTGAACGGAACGTAAATTAAAAAGTTATAATGTCTTATGTCTCATCAATGCATCGACATCAACATTTTCTTCTTGTCATTCTTGCATAGTTTCTACTAGTAGAAATCGGAAAACGAGTGGGTCAGACCACTCGTTGCAGAATTCACGGAGAATTTTCAAAAATACTGATTTCAAGTTTTCGTATGCGAATCATGCGGATTCGTATGCGAATTGAAATTCGAATGATTCAAAAATACAGCTCCTGGTCGGACGTTCACCAATGAGTTTTTCCGAATTTATATGCATAGTATTTGTAATACTATAAACTTACTACTAGCTGAATGGTGAAGGAACACATTTTGAAGAAACCTGCATACCCTAAAAAGCGTGTATTGTACCCGAAGTACGGCGAAAGGGTTCACCACCCATCACGTTGAGACGTAGTAATAGTCTGTGAAACGCGGGTGTACCGGGACACTCGGGAACACGTCTGACACCCCCTTGGGGATTATTATATTATATAATATACGATATATTATATCATATTTATATAGTTTGACTAAGTATCTTTGTGTTTTTATATCGATAAGATGTATTATTTTACACTGAAGTTTTTTAAGAAGTTCGATACATTAAGGCGATATGCGAAAAAATTACGGGTGTTTCTTTTCTGTGTATTTCATGAAATACAGGGAAAATTTTAATAAATTTCTGGTATATGCATTTTGACTATATAATCTAGGGTTTTGAAATTGGAAAACATGTTTGGATTAATTTTCCTCGATAGAAATAATTGTTGAAATGAGGTCTTCAAACACACTTTTTCTCCTCGTTTGACGAATAGGAACCATATACAGAACTCAAATATATTTTATTAGGTGTGTTTCAACAATATCTAGAGATTTGATCTTTGAAATTTAGCTAGCTATTTTAGTTTTTTTAATAAAAATATAAACCAACTTTTTTCCCTTTTGCCCTGAATCCGCCCCTCTCGCACTGCGCGATTTTTCGCTTGGAGTGACAGTGACAAAAATAAAATTCGCATAGCCTCTTAAAGGCGTATTTATTGCAGCCTTATCATACGAAAGTAATTTTGTTTAACAATTTTATCTATTTGCGACAACGTTATATCGATGAGCTAATACCCAGTTTATTTAAAAACCTTACCTTCACGGTTAATTTAACTTAAACGTATCCGCTTCCTTACCATTGCATTTAACTTAACAAACAATTAAAAGACAATTGTTACATTTAGTTTGTTATTGTTGGAAGCTGAAGTGAACGAAACACATGTGTTTCACGAAAAATAAGTGAAGGCTAAAAATCTTTAAAAAAAATGTTACAAAAGTATTTTCAAACGTTCGTGTTGTTAATGATTGGACGCAATGTGTGTTCTAATTCAGAATTCTACGATTCATTTTACGGAACCCCAATAACATTACAAGAGTTAAAAGTTCGTGATAAAGCCAACACTACATTGTAAGCATAATTTTCATTTTAGTAAATTAATACGCACCAAGGGTTCCGTACAACCACACAATACGGGGACGGAACCCTAAAAATGTGGTAAATTACAACAATATAGATGTCACAGAAACATTAAGGCGATGCAAACAAGCCGCTAAAATGGTGTTATACAATTTGCGGCTCTCTCTGAATACGGAACCCTAATATCTTAAGGGCTATACAATGTTAAACATCAGTTTTACATTGGACTCACTTCCGTCAATGAAGATAGTAAAAATAAGAAAAAAAACCGGCCAAGTGCGAGTCAGACTCGCGTACCTAAGGTTCTGTATCGTGGATGATGAATTTAATTTAGTCATTTTTATTTTGTGAATTTCTTAACCGCAATAT
Source organism: Ypsolopha sequella (assembly GCA_934047225.1). Classification (NCBI taxonomy): domain Eukaryota; kingdom Metazoa; phylum Arthropoda; class Insecta; order Lepidoptera; family Ypsolophidae; genus Ypsolopha; species Ypsolopha sequella. The sequence goes on along the minus strand of OW203988.1, from coordinate 2,824,133 downwards.
TTTTTCGTAATCTTGACGTAAACACATATTACCATGATTTTTTGATATTTTTCGGTCTACCATTTTTGGAAATCAGGATGGGGGACTAAAATTGTTTATTAAAACTAAAACTATATGAAAAGCAAAACTAAAAATAAAGAATTAAAAACTTGAAAAATCTATCGCAAAATATTTCAATCCTTTGCAACTATCTTACGCAACATATCGTCCTCTTAATTTATTCCTTTTCGCCATAGTAGCAATAATCTACTATAAAAGAGACTGCAAAAATATCCACTTGACATTTTTTTACAAGACTGTTGTGATATGTTGTCAAATTAATGCTATTTTTGTGCCGAATTTCAAGTTTTTTTTATCTTTGACGGTGCTAAAGTTATGAGCCTGTGACATACGGACGGACGGACGGATATAGTCTCACCATAAAGGTTCCTTTTGTACCTTTTAGGTACTACGGAACCATAAAAATGATGTGGTTTTGATTCAAGACATTTCTTAATTACATTTTAAAAATAAACATACCTTCAATCTTTATTTAATTATAATACTTTTAAAAAGCATGTATTTCACGAAAAATACGATTCAGTTTCCATATTTAAAAACCGGTTGAAACGAAACCAACACAAGTAAATACTAACTAGAAAAAAAAACATTTTTATAACATACAGAAACTATAGTTAATGTCGTAATGTAGCCGCGATTTCAAAATAAATTAAGTTTTGCGTTTAGAGAAGGACAGGAAGTTAAAAAAAAAGCGTTAGAGCAGGACTGAATTATTGGTTTTCTTGTAATCTGTTCGTTATCGCCTACTTCCATTTTTTTTATAATTCTTGCTCATCTTTGTTTGGATACATGATAAAAAATGCAACTTTTTCGCGGTTTCGCTATGATAAAATTTTGTGTCAATTTTTATATTTTTTTATTTATTACAGTTTTGCTCATTTACATAAATATTAAAAACACATTTTTACAAAGAGAAGAAACATTGTGTACAAAGGCGGCACTTGTTGCTTATAGCAATATTTGTATTATTATCCGCGACAGAGTCCCACTAACAATTGTATTCTCTGAAGGTTTCAACTGGTTACCTCTAACGGCTGAAGCTGTATACCCATGTGACAGACGGACAGACAGAGACACAGACGGACGGATGGCCGATCATGGCGAAACTACAAGGGTTCCTTGTTGACTACGTAACCCTATAAACGGAGTTAAGAGGGCTCCCCTAGCCAAATGCAGATTCTTGCTTCTTTTTAGCAACTTTAAGCTCGTTTGTGAAAAGAAATTAAAATAAATAAAAAATACAGCACTTATCTCCAATATCTTGCCTTGAAGTTCCACAATGAAATTATTTTTTTACGTTATTAATGTCTTACGACATCTGCTTTCAAAAGAATGACTGTGGTTGAAGATTCCATGCATCTACATCTCAAATTGACGTCATTTATTTTCGAACAATACACTAATGGTTAGATAATTTAATAACTTAAATAATACACAAAAAAAAATATTGAAAATACCATTTTTTAATTTTTCTTTCAAATAACTACATCAATTGGTACGAATTCTAGAGCAAAAGTTGTGCGCGAGAGCGGCCGGCAGTGTGCCGCTGGCTGTTCGACGTGGAACCCGTGTCGTTTGTGCTCGCGCCAGCCGCTCTGCACCATTGACCATTTCTTTTAGTAGGTATTATGAATGGTATATCGTTGTAGTGGGTAGTGAAGACGAGAAGATTTATGTTATGGAACAATTTCATAGACATATATTATAAAGTGCGAAAAGACGCTTTGTTTTGTTTTTAATTTGTTTTTTTTAAGGACATATTGATAGTGAATTTTGTGTGCGAAAAGACGCTTTCGTTTTGTTTAGTTTAGTTTTTACCTAAGTAAATTCTGGTCAATTTTGTTTATCATAGTGGTAGATAGATACTGACTGCACTACGAGTATTCCAGTAATAAAACCTGTGTTTGTGCAAAAATGCCGAAATACAAAACGGATAAGTTACATTAATTTTAATAAATTTAAGTTATCAGTTTTGCTTAAGTGAGATTTGGCAATGAAACAATGAAAATATGGCTCGTCTCTTATAAGAGTATATGTACAAAGGTACCTTCATTTTTTTTCCAGAATAGCTCTTGTTATTGTCAATAATCTCACGAAATTTCAGTTACCGGAAATCAATAGTTTTCCCAAAAAAAAATGTTCAAGTTTCGTAAAATAACCTCAAAAATTGTCTTAAGGTGCAATTTTAATTGATTTTATGACTTGATTTTTTTTTTGTTTTGTTTCGAAACTGCTGTGAGTCACGCAATAAATTGACGTAATTTAATTTTTTTTTGTTGTATTTCGCTAAAAATTGGCTCAAAGGACTAGTATAAAACCAATGCAGGCATTTTGTTTTCTTTGTGATTTCATTCAAAGTTTATAAAGTTTATGCATGTCTTTTATTTAGCTTACCAAAAATAATAGGTTGCCTTTTTGTTGTATTGGTGCTGATTAGTGATTTAATAGAAAAAATAGGTCGAATCTGTTGCAAAACCAAATCAGAGCACCTGACTCCATGCAAAAAATAGGTTGAACATGTTCCAAAACCGAATCAGAGCACCCCGAATCTATACAGTCTTGTGGGTACTACCCCTAGAGTGTATATAAAAAGCCGTAGGCGTGGAGGAAGGGCAGCCCTCGCCTGTAATTATTGTTGTACAGCATATTAATTATAATTATATTATATAATTATATAAGCTGCAATGAGCTGCTAAACTGTAAGTAAAAAAATTCTTTTTCATTTTGCAATTGCTTCGGCGTTGCGGAAAGTGCAGCTCCTTCGCCCTTGCGTAACAAAGCTACAAAGCTCACCTTCGCAGCTTCGGCTTGTTGGTCGCCTTCGGCGACCAGCCTCAGCCGCTACGGCTCGCACGGGTGCCTATGCTTTGTTACGCAAGGGCGAAGGGGCTGCACTTTCCGCAACGCCGAAGCAATTGCAGAAGTCATTTTGGGTCTATAAAGTTATAGAGACAAAAAAGTGAGGTTATGTTTTGTTTATTTTTTTCAAGAAACTAGTTTCATTACCCCCCCCCTCCCACTATACGTATACTTAATATTCGAGTTATTTCATCCTACCTAAAATAACCTAGAAATTTTTTATTTTGAAAAAAAATTATAAAAAAAAAACTATTGATTTCCGGTACCCCCCCCCCCCCTTGGGGGGAGGAATTATACCCCCCTTCCCCCTCCCCTCCCCCCCAAAACATATACATAGGTACATATACTTATATAAGAGTCCTTCCGAAAATATACCATATTAAATAAAATAAGTTTTAATAAAAATAGGTTACTAGATTATCTACCTGAAAATAGGTGAACATGATTAAGTCTAATATTTAATACTGCCGCCTCTGTCGCTTCAAATGCTTGTGTTGTACGACTGTAATGCCAGGCTACTGACCTAGACACTGACAGCGCGTCATTGTAGTTTTGCTGCGAACTTATAGATGTCGCTGTATCATTATTACGATGTTTTGTAGAGGTGTGGTGCGGTGCGGAGGTAGCGATAGCTCAAGGCCGTTGGCTCTCGGAGCCTTCTTAAGAGTGGTGACTGAACTCATCACTACATATAACAAAGCTTAGGTGTCTGTGACGAGATGTCCTTTATACATTTTTTTTCTTATTCATTCCTTTGACGTCTATATGACCTTACTCTTTTGAAAAAGACTACTTACAGAGGATGGCATACCCTAGCAACTTTTTTATTACCCGTCCAGCACAGTAAGTCTAATGGCAAAGACCTTATTTGCTTTTCATAGAAGCAATTATATGTTGGCTCTTTGGCCTCTTGTTCTTGGACGCGTGATACTAGTGATCACGCAGCGAAACAACAAATTGGTGTGTTTTTAGCTAATAGTGAAATATTTTCTAGGGAAAAAAATATTGGATTTAAGTTAAATCCCATCATATTTCTATTTTCTATTTTATTAAAGAGAATCAAGTTGATCTCTTAACCGCGTTTTTGAAACGAACGTTTGAAGACCAACAAAAAGAGGGTGGAAAACATGTTTTTTTTGACAAAAGTATAAATCCTAAAACATTGTTTATAGGTGTAATTCCTTGATAAAAGATCGATAAATCAAACATATTTTCTTCAATATGAGGAGAGACCTAGTTTCTTCCAATGAACCCTTGAAAACCTGGTGTTGTTGATGTTCTAGCTTCAGGTGTCCCGTTAAAGAAAACTTTTTTTATTAATTTTGCCTGGGAATGATAAAAAGATTCACCGTGTTGTATTATTGTAAAATTAGGGAACACAATTCCTCACTTTACAGCTGGTGTGTAAGTGAAATGCAGCCGTGCGATCCGTATGAAGGTAGACGTGTCGACGGATCCTGCAACAACCTGAAGCATCCCACCAGAGGTGCATCGCACACGCCATTCTATCAAATGTTACCTCGCACGTTTGGCCCTGGTAAGGTTTTTTCTTTTTGTTAAGGCTTCCGAGACTCTCGTTTCCCTTTATTATACCTCTAATAATACCAATACGGGTGAAAATAAGTCCATACATTAAGTAAATTAGATAGCTGCATAAAAACATAACAAATGCATTTTCAATAAAATTTCCCAGATTTTGAGCCAAGGTCTTCAAAGAATGGCACCAGTTTACCACTGGCTCGGTCTGTGAGGACCAGTCTCCTGGCCGAGGGTAAAGTGCCAGATCACAAATTCACTCAGTTGTTGGCATATTTCCTTGCATTTGTCACCTCGGATATCACTGCCATACATGATACAGGTAAATAAATTTTCACTCTCGTAATTTCATAGCATTCGTCGTTAAGGTTATTCTATGTACTCGTAGTTTCATTATTTTGTAGAAAACCAAACCTTCCTTCACCATCTTCCCGAAAGCCTTCGTCATCATCTATTCTCTTCTAAGAGAAAAGTAAATACCAGAAGAAAGATGGTGGAAACGTTTGAGTAATTTTCCACTCGTTTTCATGTTGTTTTAATTAAGAGACTTCTTTACGCCCAGATTTTTCTTAAGAATTGTACAAAAGGGGAATAAAACTGAATGTGAAGTCAACAGCTTATTTTCTTATAATTATTATCTAGCAACATCTCACTACATCTCTATATAGCCCAAAAAGCAAAATTTTATGAAAAACAATCATAATAGCTGTCAGGATATTGTGAATATTGCCTCCTTTTTACAGCAAAGTTTAGCAAGTTTTATAATTTATATCTATACTGAAAATAACAAGGGAGAAATACAGACGTCGTTCATCTAAAGAAGACCAAGTTTATACACTTTTCTATAAATAAAAAGTTACCGTTTCATGGAAAACAGTTTTTACCTGAAACCATTTCACAAATGCGGCGCATTTTGAATATCTCGCCATATTGCACCTCTTGATGAAAGAGGGGGCGGATTGCGGTAGTAAGGGAGATGGAAAACATATATAAAGATGTGTGCAAAGTTTCAATTAATCAGTACAACACAAGCACTTAAAGCATTTCTATTAAATATATATTCAACTTTACACGAACATAAGTAATTTAACGATGATGATGATGATACCTTAGTAAATATGTTGTTATTTAATTTATTGTGACGCCATAAATGACGATGTTCCCAACAATAACATTTTTTCTACTATATATAATGTGTAATAGGAAGGCGCAGTTATTATTTGGATATCATATTCATTCAATACAACATTCAAAACATGCATACTGATGTAGAACAACTTTTGCTTCGAAGCTATTAATGAAATCCCAAAAAAAGTCAGACGTTTCATAATTTTCCGTCGAATTGACAATTTTCATAAAACAACAGACTTTTCCCCCGATTCTAGTTCCATATGAAAACATGTTTTACCATACCATTTTTAACCAGGTTTAAACATACCATTAGCTGAATGGAGTATTTAAAAATGACCTTACCACCTTCTTTTAACTAATGACAGTAAACTACGTCCTCTGGAAACCCTACTGTTGTCTGCCACAAGGGAAGAACGACCCTGAGTGTACTCCAAACGAAATACCATCGGATGACCCAGTGCACCGGTTTTCTGGAATACGCTGCATGAACTTGACAAGACCCATCTCCTTCCAGTCAAGTGGCTGTCTCAGTAAAACTACTGAACCTGAGCGAGTGAGTACCAACCCAACTAACACACAAGCTGCTTTATTCGCTTCTGTAAATCCTCTTGGACGCAAAAGAGGGTTATAAAAGCGGTGAAATTTACTTGTAGACATAGAAAAACGTTAGCTAATGCTCTCAGCAATTGTTGAAGCTTTGAGGTGCAGAAAAGAGTTAGTAAATGCTATTTTAGCGATTTACAACTCCAATAGGCAGTAATAGTATGCTTAGGAAATATAAAAGTGTAATCATAACGCCAATGTATGGCAGCCGTATATCCGATATTACTAACTCCGATACAAGAATTAAGCACGTACAGTTGAGTTTAAATACTCTCGTAGAGTTACATAATGCTTAAATGGAGTCTATTAGAGTTTATGTTCTCCTAATTCAGTTAGAATTTGCCATTTTAGACCAGTGACACAAGAGCGATTCATATTTCTATTACACGTGACATCGCCGTATAGGTGCGAGTAGGACTCGTGCCTTGAGTGTTCCGTACACACTTTATCAATGAAATTCATGTTTTTTGTTAAATTAGCTTTTCAAATAATTTATAATAATTTAAAATAATAATAATATGATGATGATGATGATGATGATGATGATGATGATGATGATGATGATGATGATGATGATGATGATACGATACGATACGATACGATACGATACGGTACGATACGGTACGATACGATACGATACGATACGATACAGTACGGTACGGTACGGTTTGGTACGGTACGATACGATACGATACGATACGGTACGGTACGATAAGATACGGTACGGTACGGTACGGTTCGGTATGGTACGGTACGGTACGGTACGGTACGATAAGATACGGTACGGTACGGTACGGTTCGGTATGGTACGGTACGGCACGGTACGATATGATACGATACGATACGACATGGTACGGTACGGTACGGTACAGATACGGTATGGTACGGTTCGGTACGACATGGTACGGTACGACATGGTACGGTACGATACGGTACGTTACAAAGAAGTACGGTACGGTACGGATACGGTACGGTACGGTACGGTACGGTACGATACGGTACGATATGATACGATACGATATGACATGGTACGGTACGAAGAAGTGCGGTACGGTACGGATACGGTACGGTACGGTTCGGTACGGTACGATATGATACGATACTATACAACATGGTACGGTACGGTACGGTACGAAGAAGTACGGTATGGTACGATACGGTACGGTACGGTACGGTAGTACGGTACGATACGATACGTAATATAACCGACACCGACCCGAAATATATAGATGAGATAACAGTATTTATATTTAAATTATCATGTCTATCAGTACCTATTATTTATATTTATAAAACAAAAAACATTAAAAGCTTTTACAGTGTATTTCATTTTAAACCATTATATATTATATTTGCTACCGTACCCTAAAATTTTATGATTGATTGCTATCAAGGCCATGATTTGGCTTTATACACCGCTATCATATCGCTCTAAAACTTAGTCACCTACTTTCTACGTCCTAACGACGTATGAAATGCTCAGAGAAGTTACATACTCCTAAGAAATATTCCGCCATTGCTATTTTTATTTTGTTGAATTGGTTCATCGAAATTATCGTTTCGTTACAGATATTGATGACAAAGAATGAAAGAATTTTTAAAAAGAATAAAGGAGTACTACATTGCTGCAGTTGCAGCCGATAATTTAGAAAATAAACGAAATATCTAACCTAACCTCTTTGCACATTTCTCTAATTTTCAATCTTCTTTCACATTATTAGGAAGGCGTATTAAAAACGAAGTGGAAAACTATATATAGAATACCAGTAAAATTATCTTCGTAAGGAAATTTCACTCACAACACACATAATACTATACCATGGAAAAAATAACATCCAATTTATTTGCGTCGCATATCGTTCACTTTATTTGTATCTTACACCATTTTAGGTTAAGTTTTAAAATGAAAGAGTTCGCAAATTAAACATTTCAAGGAAAAAAAGAGATGGAACATGACTCAAATCGCAAATAGAAATTCGAGGAAGACGTATAATTCGCTCTTGTATCGTTTTTTAGACTCCTCAGTGGGTATAAATCGCTATTGTAAGCCTCTTGTATGGACGAAATCGCAAATAGAAATACAAGGTAGTTAGTGGACTCCCAATGACGTATAAATCGCTCTTGTATTGCGTTTTGGACTCCTCAGTGGGTATAAATCGCTATTGTAACCCTCTTATATTGACGAAATCGCAAATAGAAATTAAAGGTAGTTAGTGGATCCCGAATGACGTATGAATCGCACTTGTATCGCTTTTTAAGCCCCTCGGTGTGTATGAATCGCTATTGTAACCCTCTTGTATTGACGAATGCCGCTTAATTTGTGCCCAAATGGACATATAGCGAAGGTATAGCGGGAATATATCCGGATATAAAGCCAGTTCGTATTTCATCAATACTTAACGGCTTACGCTCTATCGCTCATGTATTTCTCAGTTTTGTTAGTTGGGAATGATCTTCTAGTAATACGCTGCATGAACTTGACAAGACCCGTCTCCTTCCAGTCAAGTGGCTGTCTCAGTAAAACTACTGAACCTGAGCGAGTGAGTACCAATGATCTTCTAGTAATACGCTGCATGAACTTGACAAGACCCGTCTCCTTCCAGTCTAGTGGCTGTCTCAGTAAAACTACTGAACCTGAGCGAGTGAGTATCAATGATAACCAATGAATACGCTGCATGAACTTGACAAGACCCGTCTCCTTCCAGTCTAGTGGCTGTCTCAGTAAAACTACTGAACCTGAGCGAGTGAGTACCAATGATCTTCTAGTAATACGCTGCATGGACTTGACAAGACCCGTCTCCTTCCAGTCAAGTGGCTGTCTCAGTAAAACTACTGAACCTGAGCGAGTGAGTACCAATGATCTTCTAGTAATACGCTGCATGAACTTGACAAGACCCGTCTCCTTCCAGTCAAGTGGCTGTCTCAGTAAAACTACTGAACCTGAGCGAGTGAGTACCAATGATCTTCTAGTAATACGCTGCATGAACTTGACAAGACCCGTCTCCTTCCAGTCTAGTGGCTGTCTCAGTAAAACTACTGAACCTGAGCGAGTGAGTATCAATGATAACCAATGAATACGCTGCATGAACTTGACAAGACCCGTCTCCTTCCAGTCTAGTGGCTGTCTCAGTAAAACTACTGAACCTGAGCGAGTGAGTACCAATGATCTTCTAGTAATACGCTGCATGAACTTGACAAGACCCGTCTCCTTCCAGTCTAGTGGCTGTCTCAGTAAAACTACTGAACCTGAGCGAGTGAGTACCAATGATCTTCTAGTAATACGCTGCATGAACTTGACAAGACCCGTCTCCTTCCAGTCTAGTGGCTGTCTCAGTAAAACTACTGAACCTGAGCGAGTGAGTATCAATGATAACCAATGAATACGCTGCATGAACTTGACAAGACCCGTCTCCTTCCAGTCTAGTGGCTGTCTCAGTAAAACTACTGAACCTGAGCGAGTGAGTACCAATGATCTTCTAGTAATACGCTGCATGAACTTGACAAGACCCGTCTCCTTCCAGTCTAGTGGCTGTCTCAGTAAAACTACTGAACCTGAGCGAGTGAGTGCCAATTATAACCAATGAATACGCTGCATGAACTTGACAAAACCCGTCTCCTTCCAGTCTAGTGGCTGTCTCAGTAAAACTACTGAACCTGAGCGAGTGAGTGCCAATGATAACCAATAAATACGCTGCATGAACTTGACAAAACCCGTCTCCTTCCAGTCTAGTGGCTGTCTCAGTAAAACTACTGAACCTGAGCGAGTGAGTACTGTGATGTGCACACCGTGTACTCGGGATCTCGTAGGGATTTTGTTGAATTACACCACTTTGTATTTTTAGTTTATCTTCTTTTATATTTTCTTTTCATTTGATGCACCCTAATTATCAAGTATACATTAAGGGAGGGGAGCTCTAAATCTCATAGAGCACTCGCTTGTTGTATTTCTTCAAAAACTCTAGAAGGAATATTTGTAGTAGGAGAACCACGTTCGCACTGATAGGACTCTCTAAGGAATCTTTCTGGAGAGCCACCTTCACATCGATGGGACTCTCTAAGGAATCTTCATGGAATCTTGCTCGTGTTTTGTCTGAAAGATCTTTTATACTCGATCTGTATTTATTTTTGGAAAACACGAAATAATTCAGTCAATGCGACATATTATGTCGATCCATAAAGGTTATCGATTGCCAACTAAACACGAACAAATAGTTCTTTAACCTACCTATAAAACCTAGCCTTACCTAAACCTAACATATTGCCTAGCTATATGTTACAGTACCAATGATCTTCTAGTCCTAATTATTTACATAATCACCATTAGTTTAATATTAATAAAAGTCTTCTTGTACGAGTTCCACTATTAGTTTCGTCTATTTGACATCATCGGGCTAGCTGGTAGAGGAAAAAAAGATATTAATATTAGAATGAAGTTCCATTAAGAAGTAACACCTTATAGTACAAATTATCACCAGCTTACCTAATTATTAAAATAATCATCATCATTAGTTTACCTAATTTTTTACATAATCATCATCATCAGTTTACCTTAAAAAAGTGCTATAAAATGGTTATTGAAGATTGACGACCCTGATATATATGTATATATATTTTTTAATCTAGATAACATCAGCAACTCCACTTTTTGACCTATCAATGCTGTACGGGAATACACTAAGAGACTTGCTGGAGAAGGGAAGGTTGTTCAGAGGTGGACTTTTGAAGTTTGAAGAAGATTCCAAAGACAGGGTCTGGCCTCCCAGTTCCAGATCTGAGAAAAACGTGTGCCTTCTGAATGAAAAGCCCTTTGAAACGAGATGTCATGATGGACGTATGTAATACTCTCTGTTTGGAAATGCTTATTGTTTATATTTTATTTTTTAATGCAAGTGCTCGTAAAGGCCCATTTTTTATGCTACAAAACCGAACAGAAAGTCGATTATTTTGCCCTATTTGAGAATTTGACTAACCTGCAACCTTTCCTGTGTACCGTAAATGTTATACTTTTTTTTCCACTGTTTAACGGCTCTGGATACAGTCCTTTTGAGCCAATCATAATTTAAAGTTCACAAGATTATAGGTATTTGTTTTATTTCCTCACACCATGCATTGGAAAACGTAGTATGATACACGGGCGTAAGAGCAATAAATTACTCGGTTACGTTTAAAACACTCGCTACGCTCGTATTTTAAATCGTCCTCATAATTTATTCTTTTCGCCCTTGTAGCATAAACTACTATTAAATATACATCTTTGATAACGTCACCTTATTTAAAAAGACATTACAACTAAATACATCTGTATCTTCTTGTTTTGTAAATAATTTTATTATAATTTTTTTATTTATTTATTTATGAGAAGTTGGCTAACCTGCAACCTTTCCTGTGTACCATAAATGTTATAATTTTTTTCCACTGTTTAACAGCTCTGGATACCGTCCTTTTGAGCCAATCATAATTTTAAGTTCACAAGATTATATTTGTTTTATTTCCTCACACTATGCATTCTTTCGTTTGGATGAATTCTACCGCCAGTTTCCGGCTTCCGCAATTTCATCTTAACACTGTATAATATAATAATAATTATTGATTGCTATATTTGTTATTAAGTTTTTTAAATTTTCCTAAGGAAAAAGTTGGTTTCTGTACAGTTTTCGTATAGTGACGACGTAAAACGTGATACTGCAGCAACGACAAAACGCATTCCAAAATCCTGTGTACATCACAAAATTTGTAGAACCCATTTTGCGTTTTGTTTCAGCAAATGCCGGTATGAACAGCCTACTCGGAATCAACTTATTTGGTATTTGGTTTTGGAGAGAGCACAATCGAATTGCAGATAAACTTGCCACTCTAAATCCTTGTTGGACTGATGAAAAGCTATTTTACTACGCCAAGGATATCAATATTGCTACTTACTCACATATTCTTTATCATGAACTTTTTCCTGCACTAATGGGTAAGCGTGAACATTTATAATGAGCGGTTTTCCAGACTGAACTTGATCAAGCTTCAGAAGTAAACACAGATGGCGTTACCCTGCTTTCAAGTGTCAAAAAGCAAAGATTATTTTTTAATCTGTGGGCAGCAAGATAAAAATTGTCAATTCAATTGTTAAATCCAACAATGTTGTTTTCTATCTATATTACTTACGTTAATAGCTTGGTATTTCATTCAACTTTCAACATGGTCAGCCCATGCGTTGTAGCTAATTGTAAAAATTTAGGAACACACAGTTTAACTAATTACGGAAAGAACAATGGATCTTAGCAATAATACATTTGACGCATGGATTGACCATAAAAAAGAAAGAAGCAAAAAAGAAGTGTCAAAATCAAAAGAATCCAGTGTTGCCAGGAAGACTTTTTTGACACTTTTAGTACAGGCTGCGCCATCTATTGTGTCGTTCGGTACTACTTTTTCTTTTTTAATTTGACTTTGAAAACCCTTCATTTGGTTATGGAACAAAAATAAATTACATAGACTACGGGTTGCCTCTGTGGCCCAGCGGTAGAGCGCTCGTCTTTTAACTTAGAGGTCTTGGGTTCAATCTCCGTGGCGCACATTACTTTGTTTTAGATCTGCGTGCTTAGGAATGCAAGTTAAACAGTTCGTTTTGCCTGAAGTACGGCACAAAGTACATTATTACGTTTGAGATGTAATAACCATCGGTGAAAAGCGGGTATAACAAGACTGTGGCTTGCATTTGACAGTGTACACTTAGAAACACCTCTGACAACTCTTCGGAGGTATATGTCGTGACGATATGATTATGTTTTATATTTTTTCCAGGTCGAAAGAACTTGATAAAGGATGGGGTAATATCGACATCTCTAGAGTTCAGAGACTTGTACAATGAAGAAGTGGTTCCGCAGTTGTCGGCAGAAACCTTGGCTGCTTTACGATGGACACATACATTTCAAGAAGGAACTATTAAGTTTGTAGATTTTTTTTTTCTCTGTTGATGATGCCTTTCAAAAGAAAGGAATGAAAATTAACGTAAGAAAAACAAAGGTTATGGTACCAAAAAGGGATGAAGCGGTGACTGAATGCAAGGTTAAGATTGGAGACAAGGAAGTAGAACAGTTTCTGTAAATTAGAAATTTAAAACAATTTGAATATAAAGAGTTTTTAAATTCTTATTTACAGAAATCCATGAAAACTTTGCGATGGCAAAATACACAATACATAGGTAATAAGATTTCAGTGAATTTTGAATTTAAGTGTTCTGTTTCGATTAATTAGAAAAAGGCGGGTTTTTCACAATCTGGTTGCGAAACCGCTCTTAAAGGTATTAATACAATGATATAACCTGAAGCAGTCACCACACCGATTTTTTTGTTTTAATACCTACATACTTAAATATAGGCACCTATGTTAAAAACATATAATAGGTATTCTAAAACAACTAGGTATTTATTTACCATGGTACCATAGTTACATCTAATGATAGATAGATAGATAGATATAATCTTTATTTAATGATTTATTTATTGCATTTTAATTTTTTATTTTTTATTTATTTCTCTTATACCAGCCTATCTTAAGCTTATAATAAATAAATTAACAAAATCCAATTGAAAGTTATTAGACAATTTTACACAAAACCTTTCAATCCTGTGGTCAAGAATCCTTTCTTTTCTTACTAAAAAACAAGAAACTGTCCAATATTTATTATCTGATTTAAAAAAAGTTATATGACGCGTATTATTAGAAGTCTAAGCTAAAACAATAACCCTTACAGAATGTACGACGAAGCCGGTCGGGAATGTGGGGAGTACCCGATAGTGAACATGACCTTGAAGACCGGCTACCTGGCTACGGAGAAGCACCTCGAAGAGATAACGCAGGGTAGCTTCAGACAGGCTGGCGCCAAAATTGACAATGTCGTGGACCCCGACGTAAGATTTTGTTCATATTTTCTCAGGAATTCCAATAAATAAGTTCTAGGGTACCTTTTGTCCAAAAATTACAGCCATGCTGATATATGTTCTTCTAGATGTGTTTCTTTCAAAAATGTATGAACGGAGAAATTTTCGACTTAATTGGTTTGTTTCTACTCTGGGTTATTTTTATGTGTTCAATACAAGTGCTCTTAAAGGCCTACTTTTTATGCATCAAAACCGAACAGAAAGTCGATTATTTTGCCCTAGGGCTTTTTTTTATTTGTCTACGAGAAGTTGACTAACCTGCAACCTTTCCTGTGTACCGTAAATGTAATACTTTTTTTCCACTGTTTAACAGCTGTGTAATTTTTTCCTTTTCGCCCTTGTAGCATAGACTATCTATATCTAAACATCTGTATCTTCTTATCTTCTTGTATTGTAAATAATTTTGTTAGCATTTTTTTCTTATTACCAGTTGCTGAACGGTAAAGGAAAACATCGTAAGGAAACCTACATACCCTAAAAAGCATATTCGTACCCGGAGTACGGTTATAGAGCTCAGCAGTCACCACGAGTCACGTTGGGGCGTAATAATCGTCGCTGAAACGCGGGTGTGCTGAGTATGGACTGTGACTTGCATTTCACAGTTCAGACTCAGAACACCTTTGACGCCCCCTCAGCGATTTATCTCTTGACAATATATTTATATATTTTATTCATATACATATATTATATGCATATATTAAGTATATATTGCTAACTAGGTTATTGGACTCCCGTCAACCCCCAGAACAGGCAGGATTTCGACCTGGCTACTCTACCACAGACAATCTCCACACCCTCAATTAAATCATAGAAAAATTTAATAAGTTTAACAAGCCACTTATTTAGCTTTCGTAGACTACTCGAAAGGATTCCACAGCATCACACATTCGTCTATATTTAAAGCACTTAATAACCAAAATATTTCTTCCACTTACGTTGATTTGATCAAACTTGTTAACAATAATAGCACAGCTAAAATTAAACTCCATCTATTTAGCCCATCCTTCAAAATTTAAATAGGCTTAAGCCTTACTTACGGAGATCTTCTGACCCCCACACTTGAAGAAGTGTTCCAGAAACTGATGGATCAATGGCATAATAAGGGCATAGACGTCGGTGGAAGGAGGCTCACAAACCTCCGCTTCGCTGACGATATCGTCTTGTTCGCTTTAACAGCATCATAGCTGGAAAACATTCATATTTTTTATATTAGGTACCGAAAAAATGTGTAAACAAAAACTGACAACAAAAATAGACAAAAACTGCCAAGCAGATAAGTAGAACGGTTGTTAGATATTAGATTTAAAATAATATATTTGTAAAAGTTACAAAACAAAAATTTCTCTGTCTGATCAATTGATCATTTATCAGTTGAGCATCTGATTAAAATTTCTGAGGATGTCTTGAATACACCTTATTCATAATATGAACATTTTTGAACCATGTAGCTTAAAATAAGCTTATTTCAGATGGCAGAAATGGCTTTAGGTCCACATCAGAGAGCTGCAGATGTGCTAACTAGTGATCTAGCGAAGAACAGATACTCAGGGTTTGCGCCCTACGTGAAGTACCTGGAGTACTGCAGGGGCCGCCCTTATGGAAGTTTCGACGATTTATTGGACGTCATTGATCCAGAAGTACGTATATTTAATAAGTCACTGAATAAGCGTTACGTCACACATATTTATATATTTTTATGTTTCTGGTAAATAAATAAATAACAAAATAAATATTTTTTCTGGTACCAGAACATAAAATAAAAAATGAACTTTTTTTGGCTATCTATCTCATTCTAACGATATTTTAATGTACGTCTTTTTGGCTCACAAACAACAATAAGCTTTTCTGGTCTTAGAGAAATAGGACGACAAAATAGATTGAAGCTAATTTTAAAATTTACATATATTATAATGTAATTTTAAGGTCAAGCAAATAAAAAAAAAATCACTCGTACTCCTTCATTTGTATTTTTGTATAACGAGATTTTTTTAAATCGATTTTAGTCATAATAGAAAGTAGTATGAAACGACTGCTATTGATTCCGTTAAACAACTTTTTCTTTAGGTTTTTTATTGATAACAGTATAGTAACAATTAAAATTTATTGCAGTATCAGGCTATGGACCTAAGTATGCGATATTAATTTCTACTTGAAACTTCAAGCTGTTCTTTAAAAGAAGGGCCTTAACACACGGACAGACAGACTGATGAATAGCAAAGTCATCAAATAAGGGTTAAATTTAACAGAATCATCACTCAAACCTTAGAAAACACCACTTAAATATTCCAAACATCAACAGAGAGTAGAGCAGCTCAAAGCAGTGTACCGGCATGTAGAAGACATCGACCTGACTGCTGGTATTTGGGTAGAAAAGCTCATCAAGGATGGCCACGTTCCTCACACGTTCTACTGCATCATGGTTGACCAGCTGGTCAGGTCTGTGGTGTCTGACAGACACTGGTTCGAGAGATCCGAGAGACCTCTGGCTTTTAGTGGAGGTAAGATTACGCCCTCATAAGCGTTCAGTACGTGCATTACAGGCTGGCCTATCGAGTTCCTGGTTACAAAAATCACCAATCCAGGTAAGAACCTTGGTGATGCAGTCCGTAGCGCGCTTACCTTATAAACAAGAAGTCGCAGGTTCGAATCCTGGCTAGAGGATTTTTTTTTAAATATTTGTGTTGTTTTTTTTTTTTTTACTTTGTAAATTCTAATAATCTGACAATTTACGTGCGACATATCCATCCCTGATTGCAGGGCCTTATATAAAACAGACTGCTAACGGGCAGCGGCGTTTGGTGCTAGGGTTTTGGCACCGCGCTCACCAACCTGCCTGTGCAGCGTGTGTGAGTATGGGCATTTCTTCCAGAAAGACCACCAAGGTTGGCAAAATCTTGGAAAGACATATGACCAGCACTAGATGAACCAGGCTTATGGAGGGCTTGTCTAAAAGGGTTATAGTGTAGGTTACCTTTCATGAAATTAGGTATATGAGTTTTTTTTTTCAGAACAATTACGTGAAATTCGAAAAGCTTCAATAGCTCGCATATTGTGTGACAACGGAGACTCGGTGACACAAATTCAACCTCGGCCATTTGAAAGAATTGCAGTCGGGTAAGATCTTATGATTCATTGAAATAATGAATATCAAAACAATATTATAAATTATAGAATTAAATGAGACTTGAGGATAATTCATGATTTATATAAAAACGGCTCACCTCAAACCGTGTTATGATCGGGAAAGCCGACCAGTTTCAGCAGATTTAGACTGCCTTCATCTGGGCGAGTAAAGACGTTTACGCGACGACGTTACGCCTCACACTATTTTTATATAAATCAATATAGCCGAGTGGTAGAGCGCTCACCTGCTAACCCAGAGGTCGTGAGTTTAATCCCTGCTGTGCACATTCATCTGTTTTTGGTCTTTGTACTTTATGGAAGGCATGTCATGCTGTTGGTCTATTTATGCCCAAAGTACGGCGATAGAGCTCACCACCCATCACGCTTGGGATGTAATTATTATCGATAAAAAGCAGGTATAACAAGAGTAGACTTGTATTTCACAGTTCACACTTGGCGTACGTGACGTAATTTATTTTTGTTATTTATTTTATTATATTTTTTTATTTTTTACGCTTAGTACATTTACACAAAAACATGAAAAAAAAACATTAAAATATTTTACAGTGTACAAAGGCGGCACTTATTGCTAATAGCAATATCTTCCAGGCAACTTTTGGGTGAAAAAGAAAACATAGAAAAAAATATTATTTAAGGTTAAATCAAATGGTGGATTCCTAAACCATAAAAATTAAAATAAATATAATTTTATTTCAGAAACGAACTAATCGATTGTAAGGAGATTAACTCGATAAATTTGAAACCTTGGAAAGACTACAGCAGCTGTTCTCGAGGACAGGACGAAGCTTATGAATATTGGTAAGTCTTCATTACATTTTTCTAATTTCGATTAAAAATGTAGTAAAAACCTATCAATTACTTATAGCAGTGGTGTAAAAAAGAATGACATTATTTGCTTTATTTTTGATTTCCTATTCGAAGTCGTGTTTTAGTTTTTTACACTTTCTTACTAGTCATACTTGACATTCTCATTGCTTTTGCAGGAAAAAGTTCTGGGCACGCCTTTCTTTCATAATGTAACTTTCAATGTCTGTAGTTATGGAATCCAAAATATTGTTAAAAACAAATAATGATCCTCGATAAAGTTAGTAATTATTTATTTTTCATTACAGGTCACATAATGCACCGAAGAATGCTATGCGGGGTTGATATAAATGCACTTTAACTGTTAATCAAAATAATTGAAAAAATAAACATAAAGTTAAAAATGTATTGTTATTGTTTTTTTATTACCAAAACTTAATTAAAATACAAATTTTAAGGAAATATCAGATATGATACTATTTAATATGATGAAATGGATATAGTACACGTTATAACTCCGCAACATATAAATATTTTAAATTATCAAAATGGTCCTCAGCAGCATTCTTTCTCTACAAAAAATTATCATGAGGTCCTCACGAATTCCACTCCTTCTTCACTGGAACCTTCCTTGACCTTTCATACTTGACCGCCATTGGTGTTGCTTCAACCATAAAATATTATGTTGTATCCCGATGCACCTAATTCCGCACTTCCTTTTTTGTTGTCTGATACTCTGCAACTTCCTTAACAGCATCTCTTTTGCAGCATTGTCTTCATTCACAATGTCTTCAATCCTTAAATCCAGATCGACCCAGTATCGAACGTAGCCAATGAAATTTTCTCAATTCAACCTAGCTTGCAACTAAGTTGTCTATATACTTTAAAAAGTTGTACAGAAACACTAGTTAGACACGCCAAAAAAGTTGCAGTGTTGTCTGTCTAATTTTTCGGCTGGCTGTGATGATTTGTGAAGAGACGTTGTGAAGAATGCTGCGGTATGCCTCTGGTAGTTAGGAACCCCAGTATAACTGCTATTTGGTCGTGTCACGCATGGATGGTTGTAGACCGAAAACCTTCGCATGGCAAGCGTTGTCATCGGAATCTGTAGGAAAAAGTACTCCTGAATTATTTGAAAAGACAGTTTAGTAGGGCTGCTGCTGGTGAAGCTAAAATATATTTTTGTAGGAAAGCTGCTAGTAAAGCTAAAAGGCTAATTTTGCTAATACTAAAAGGACGAACGAAATAAAAATAAAAATTAGTAATCCTTCCTTACCGCAAACGCATGGCTGCACTTAGAAATTGTTGAACATGGCGTGACTTTAAAGCACAACACACGGATATGCTGGAGATTTATTAGTGACAGAAGTCTGCAATTAAAGTTAGTGAAATTGTAATAATTGATTTCAGGTCAAAATTACCTTCAGTAACGGCCGAATACTGAAACGTCTCTCAAATACACCAATCAGTTGAAGGGTTCTTAAATTTAAACATCTCCTAAATTTAAGTGGTATACACAACCACTACTCAATCGATAAGTACGCATGATCAGCTAAGCAGCACTCAAATATTTAAGTCGTGGCAAGTCCATGGCAACATTATCTACGTCTCGATTTACGCAAACTTGCTTCATTAAAGAATATTTACTCTACTACGTAATTCCCCTAAAAATTGTATCGAATAGTAAAAGTTTTGATAAATAAACTATTCTATTCATATGCACAATGTTCTGATATTTAAAATAAAACATATCAATTAAATGAACATCAAACAATCTAGAAAAGATTTCGTAGAATGAAACGTCTAGCTGAGAGCGAGTGACACTTTGCAATCGCGCGCGAATTTTTTTATTTTACTTGAATTGAAAATATTTTAGAAAACTCAGATTCTTACTGTAAAATGATTTTAATTTATCTTCTAGGTATACCTACTTACTTGGTTATTCATTATTATGTTCCAAATAAACTGTAAGTACCTATGTTTCTTTTAGGTACCAGAATATTATCGAAAACAAGGAAACCAATGCCAGCATGATTTTAAAGAAGCGTGAAGTTTGGGACTCTGTTTGTCAGCAGTACAATGCTGTCGCTTCCAGTGGCTTGAGGTCATGGCAACAACTCCGGCATCTTTATGAGAACCTCAAACAGCGGTCTAAAAAGAATGTTGCCAAAGTAAATGTAATTTATCCAATGAGTAGGTACAACTGTATGTTACAAAATTTTAAATGAATCCACTATTCTTAACTGAAATTATCTTACTTTTAGCGACTTCAATATTATGAAAAAACTAAAGATATCAAAATGAAAGCATCCGTGGACAAGGTTTGTAATTTGACTATCTAAAAAATAATAGTTTGTACACCTTACCTAATTTATCTATTTATGTTAATATTTTTATAGACAGAAATCAATCGCACTGGTGGTGGGTCTTACAGGAGCACCCTTACTGATCATGATGCTCAAATATTAGCAATGGTAGCCCCACAAATACAACCAATACCAAATCCCTATGATGATGCTGCACTATACTTTGGTAAGTGCAATGTTTAGTCATAATTAACTATACATGATATTATGAATAACCATATATATGCTTTTTCAGATGAAACAGACATAAATAATAAATATGAGAGTGAAGTTACAGCATCATACAATATAATATCAAACCAAACTGATGATATTAGTAAGTTTCTTTTTGCTTATATGATATGAGAGTTATGTATTAATCACATAATATGTACATATAAATATATATTTTTTTCTATGTTCATTTTAGATGATCAAGTTGTAATAATGGAAGACATTACCATGGCAGAAAGTAGCAAGCCTTGTACAGTTACATCTAATCCGGCCGGTAATTATATTATGTATAGTTACAAGATTTAATTCAACACTTTTTTAATAATGTCACTATCATCAATAGCATTCAATTTACTTCCCTGCAATTACTTTCATAGATAACCAGGAAGTTACAATGACCACCACCACCACTACCACCAATTATCAAAAGCCTACGACTGCCTTCAAAATCACTGGTAATAAAAAAGAATATTATTTTATAACAATTACTTTGGGTAGAAATTCTTTAAATTGAGATTAATTTGAAACTAATACTATTTTTCAGATCGTGTGAAACCTAAACATAAGAAACCAAGTACCAAGGAACAATTTTTTAAGGCCAAGTTACGAAATGCAAGATTAGAAAACAAATATTTGATCAATAAAAATAAGATGGAGATAAACAAACATAAAATAGAAATGCAAATTTTGAAATTGAGGTTAATTAAGTTGCAATCTTCTAAAAAACATTAAAAAGTAGTTTTTGTAATAATTAGATGTAAGAATATACTACATTATAATAATTATATTAAATTTATTTAATTCGAAAAATGTGTATTTATAAGGGCTGTCCTAATAATAAAATTTTGATTAAAATTAAGCCCTATACCTATAGGTTGTGCTATGGGCTCCTCTTCCACACTTTCTATTATGGGTTCCTCGTCCAATACTCCATCATTTCTAGAAATTGCAATGTTATGTAGCACTGCACATGCCACAATAACAGATGGAATATTGTTAATTTTAAGGCCCATTCCA
This sequence comes from Ypsolopha sequella, assembly GCA_934047225.1. NCBI lineage: Eukaryota > Metazoa > Arthropoda > Insecta > Lepidoptera > Ypsolophidae > Ypsolopha > Ypsolopha sequella. The sequence continues at coordinate 2,802,469 of OW203988.1, read as the reverse complement.
TTTTGCAGACAGGGAAATCTTCTTTTTAGTACACCAAAAAGCCTTTCCACTGGGTTTCTAGTACTTATTTGGGACCGATTATAAGCTTCTTCGGCAGGTGTGTGTGGGTTTAGCAATGGAGTTAGCAAATAGGGCCGACATGGATATCCACTATCTCCAAGTATGATCATATTCCCAAAATCTTCACGCTCCAATTGGGCACACAATGGTGAATCATTTAAAATAGTACTGTCATGTACAGAACCAGGCCATCTAGCAATGATGTTTCTGATGTGTAATTGAGCATCACACACCATTTGCACATTCAAAGAAAAGTACCCTTTTCTGTTGCGGTACAGTTCAGACTGGGCCCCTCCTGAAAATAAAATAAAAAACTTTAACATAACAATCCTGTCCTGGGGCCTTATTTTCTAACTTTAGCATGTTTGAAGTGTACTCTGACAAACTTTTGCCTGCATTTCGTTTGATACGAGTTGTCATTTCCAGTCTAGTTCCAAACTAGGGAAACCCTATCCTATGGTAACCAAGCAAGGACACCACTAACAGAGAAATACACCCAGACTGAAGCCATTCCTTATATAACATGTAATACAGCAACCTCTGCTTTGATAGCCGACCGGTATTGCCACTAGACCAAAGAGGCAGTACCATCACATCTGTGGTATATCAGTTTGATAGTACCTAAGATAAGAATAAAATAGTACGAGTAGGTTATGAATTTATTTATTATGGGTAGACATAGACCGTACATACCTGGAGAATTGATTTTTATATGTGTGCAGTCCACCGCCCCCACTACTCTTGGAAAATTTGCTATTGAGTAAAAATCATTTGCAACATCAGCAAATTCCTGCGCTGTTGGCATATTTATGAACAGCGACTTCATACCAGCTATTTTTGCTGTGATTTTGTGCACAATTCGGTGAACAGTTGGCTGTTCAACGCGAAATATATCACCTATTACTCGTTGGTAAGATCCTGTCGCGTAAAACCGTAGAGCTATGAGTATTTGGTCTACTGGTTGAATAGCCTTATTTCTTCTTGTAAGAGGTTTGATACTTTATAATATATATAATCGGGTCTACCGCGATCAATTTTTACCTTTTTACGAAAAGGGGGACGCCCGACGTTTCGAGACAGTTGCATGTCTCGTGGTCTACGGGAAACGGTTTGATACTATTACCAAATACAGAGTCCAGATACATAACAGTTTCCTTTGATACACGGAACCGCGCACGAAACTCCACATCATCGTATTTTTCGAAAGCATTTAATTTCACTTCATTTCGACGACTCACAGTGGGTCTTTCATCATCAGAAAGAGAAGATAACGACGTTAAAGACATTGTTTTATAGTGTTTAGATGATTTGGGATACCTTCTGACCACTCTCAAATCTTGGCGCACTCAAATAAGTTTGACAGTTCATTTGACAGCTAAGTAAGATTGAGCTGCGTTTCAGTATACAAATTGTCTACGAAGTAGCGTTTGAGCGTTACTTATTCTAAGGTCCTCTTAGATTTAACACATGTTTAGAAAAGACGTTTGAGTATACGAAATTTGGGTTTGAGAACTACTTAAATATTTAAGCAGTCGTTAAATATTTGAGAGACGTTTCAGTATTCGGCTGTAAGTCTTCTACAGTAAAGTACTGTTTAAATCTAAGTACAGATTTAAACAGATCCCCATTGTTATACTATTTCAAGTAATTGTGGTTTATTGACATTTGCTTCTTAATAAATTCATTATGTAATTTTCTAACATTTGGTAATTAATTTGACTCCTCTCACAATCTACAATAATTTAAATTTATTCATAATGATGATGATGCCTCCTGGCCGTTTTCTCGGTCATAGTGACTGATCAAGGCTCAGAACTTCGCTGGTGAGCTCTCCAATGGCTGACATAGCCTATTTTGGCCTTGAAAGTGCGATTGCACAGGCTACATGTCAAAATCCCATTTACATAATTATATGGGATGGCCGCAGATGGTCTTGCGTGGATCCTATCACGTTTGGCGTCGAGAACAGTTTTACGTTCTTCTTCAAACTCAAACACAAAGAGTACATGTCATTATATATCAAACACCTTCTTTTGAACAGTGAGCCTCCATCGATATTCATAATATGTAAGTACTGACATTTGAACGTTACTCTGACTATAATATACTATATTAGGTGTATAATTTTTAATTTTAATTTACATGACGCTTTTTCATAATTTTAAGGGAAAAATTTTTGCTGCTCAACACTGAGTTTTCCAATTACCCGATTTATAATTTGGCACATGATTTAAGTTTACCCTCTTCGAAATTATTATTCAACATCTTCAATGTAAACAACCACTTCACATTTATTTATTGTTTATTATATTTAACAGTGTTCCTTGATAATGCCGTAAGGCGAAACCGGTTGGAGTAATAACAAGTGATATTGTGCAACAGTACAAGTGTTTTTATCAAGATTTTGATGATGTTTCACCAAGTGCCGACAATCGCAAGTTTTAATCATACATTCAGTAGTTATTTGGTCATTTAGGTGCTAATCCCCATAATTTTCCAGTTATATTGTGTAAGAGCTAGTTTACCTTGCAGTTTAGTCATACCTGTATAGTGTTTATACGCATGACGCGACTTAGTTGAATCACAAGATAGGCTTTGTAACCTAATTATTTTTAATCCTTTTGATTTCTTTGCAAGTCCTTCAATCCACACCGTACCATTTTAGTATCGGAATTTTGTTTTATATAAAAATCACTCGAAGCTGTCAAGAAGCTGCTTTTGTTTTTGTTATCGGAACAATATTATGAGGTTTAGCAATTATTAACAATACTGGTAAGGCAGGACCATCTTGATCATAATATTTTTTATGTCTTAGCCGAAAATAAAAAGGCTCATTAAAACTCAGGTGTACGTCTGTCCGTCACACAAAATAAAATTAAATATGATGATTGATCTGTCAAGATAGCTGTAAGAATGATAAATTAATAATCCACGACACTAAAAGTCTTTCTGGGCATGGACTGAAATGAAGGTAACTCGTATGTTCGTGTTTCATCGATGATTATTAAGTCCTAGCAGCGTGAGAAATGGTTTGCCCTATTGCGTTTTTCAGGCAAAAATACGGAGCCACAACTTAACTTGTCTTCCGAAGCATGCAGAACAAACACAAATATCCCCCTACCCGTGAACAATGAGACTACAGAGGCAAAATAATAAATGTCATTTCGACGTAGATTTATCAAGTTGCCACGAAACGCTAACCGCTACGTTATTTATGAAGTTGCCACGGAGCGCTAACCACTACGTTATTTATGAAGTTGCACCGGAGCGCTAACCACTTCGTTATTTATAAAGTTGCCACGAAGCGTTAACCACTACGTTATTTATCAAGTTGCCACGGAGCGCTTTCGTTATTTATCAAGTTTCCACGAAGCGTTAACCACTACGTTATTTATCAAGTTGCCACGGAGCGCTTTCGTTATTTATCAAGTTGCCACGAAGCGTTAACCACTACGTTATTTATCAAGTTGCCACGGAGCGCTAACCGCTACGTTGTTTATGAAGTTGCCACGGAGCGCTTTCGTTATTTATCAAGTTGCCACGAAGCGTTAACAACTACGTTATTTATCAAGTTGCCACGGAGCGCTAACCACTACGTTATTTACTATTTCTGCTTGGGACACAGAAAGGTAAACTAAAAGGAGGTGAGTTGTGATAACTAATTAAACTCGCCATTGTTCTGGCTATATTCAATGTTGCTCGAAAGTATCATAAAAACGGATTTCCAACTGACACACTGTATGAGATAGAATGCTACTTCTCATCGATTCTGCGGATAGATCATAAATACAAAAGTTTAATTATTTGGTATTTTTTTTATTTAATATTATATTTAAATTTTATTTAATAATAATATATATAAAAATACAATACATTGCATAGCATCCCTAAAATTTTAACTAACGAATAAAAACTATTTTATTAATGTTACATTTTTTACATTATCATTGCAATTAATGCCTTAAATATTCTTCAATATGAAAAATAAGTACAAAATTACTCAGAAATTTTAGATCGTAAACCTTTTTTCGAATTCTTCCGCTTCTTTCTTCATCTTCAAAAACTTGGCATAAGGGCCACGTGTCACCCAGTCTCTCCTCGCTGGTTTCTCTTCAGCCTTGATTGGTTTTTCTGTTTCTGCTAACCCAAAATACGTTGTTCCCCGAAGTTCACAAGTTTTCACTTTTCGGTTACCTCCATTTTCATCAGCACTTTGAAACTTCTTTAGAAAAATCTCTTTCCGTTCTTCCTTATCAATTTTAGTGATTCTCAAATCTAAATCAGCCCAGTTGCGCAGGTAGTAAAGGAAGTTTTCCGTGGAGACTGGAATGTGGACTCTCTCGACATACTTCATGAAGTTCATGAAAAGGACTTTAGTTGGTACCCTAAGAGTTGAACAAAATTGGCTGATTTCCTGGCTGGCTGTGAGGATATCAGGAGTGATGATGTCTACAGATGACGCGGAAGGCAGTCGTGTTGAAATGTTAGTTGCGCTTTCTTCAACGGAAATGGCTGAATCGAATGATGGAGTTCGACTTGGGTTCATGTAAATTGGAAAACCTTCCAAAACAGGAGTTGGTTGAGGGACCTGCAAAAAAAAACAAATATTAATAACCGTGAACTAAACTAAGCTGTAAACTATAGGAAAACAATAAAATAAACATATTACATATCAAAATAATGCTTACCAAGTATTCAGGGTAGCAGACAGCAGTTCCAAAAATATAGTACGACATATTGAAAACGTAAACTGGTAATCCACAATCAAAATATCAGAGGAGCTCCACCAAAGACAGGCGTCAGTAAGCTAATGTGATCCAGAATTGCAAGTTAAACTTTAAATAGTATGATGCAGGTAAAAAACTACCCTAGAACTGAGGTATTTAGTGAAAGGGATGCCTTTACCTAATCAGCTAGCCCTATTGTTTTATCGTTCCATTGTAAATCTTTTTACAACCTTGCTCACGGTGATTCCTGGAATGTTAGATTAAAAAAGCTGCTGTAGTTTTATTTTAACACCTTATAGCCCGTGGTTCTGCCCTTATTTATAATTATATATTTATTTAACAGCAGAACCGTTATTACAGTTAAATACTCGCTGTAACTACGCTGCTAGAACCTTGAACTCAAAGGTATTGAGAACTCACTCAAGTTATTGTTGTTATTTCTGTGCATTATATATTACCAATACATGGTCATAAAACCTGCTTACCTTTTCCTTTTATTTAAGAGAAAAAGGTATGCGGGTTTTATGACGATGTATTGGTCAAAACCTAAAAATTACAATTGTAAATTTGATTTTCAGACCACCAAATTATGTTCAAATTTATAACTACGAGAGCCCCCTGACGTCCAGAACCAAAAAGGCTAAAATTACCTCGATAGAAAAAAATCAAGAACTTACCTCTAATTTTGACGGAGTTTCTATATGTACTTAATATGGTGCATATTACAAAGCAAATGATTAGGTAAATAATTTTACGTTTATATAAACAACAGTCCTGTGAAGAGATTTCATAAACATAACAATATTTTAAGAGTTATTAAATAAAAATTTTTAGTGATCGCGGGTTTTTCAGCTGTCGTAACAGCCACGGTTCATAGCGCGCTACTTTGAACGAAAAAGAAACGCTATAGAGTTCAATTCTGATTGATTCAAAATGAGGAGCTCAATCTGTCTTTGATTGCGCTCTCTCAAGGCGATTATTAGACCCAAATGTAATGTTCTTTAAAAGCATTATACTAAACCCAAATTGTCGGAAAAATATGAATAAAATATTTGCACCCACACACCTCAAGCTGCTAATTTAAGTCTGACAGGCGCCTTATTCTGTAATATTAAACCTTCGTGAATATGAAGAGCGTCAATTAATTATACAGGCTGGACATTTTGTCCTAAAAAGTCAAAAACTAAGTTGTGGGTCTAATTGTGTTTCAAGTGTGCCCGATAGTGCTCAGCACCCATAACGCTGGGACGTAATAATTCTCGATGAAATGTGGGTATACGATTGTGAACCGTGGCTTTCATTTTACAGTCTACACACGTAAACCTCTCTGACACCCCTCGGGGATTCATGTCGTGACTATGTGTTTATGAATTTTATCTCGTTTATTTTAAGCATATTCTGACTGTACAAACATTATAGATGAGATAGGACACAGGAACGAAGCGACGATCTACCTAAGGTATATTATTTAATTTCATAAAATTTTTGCTTGACTATCCCAATTTCTCTTGTATTGTACCTTTTAGCTCTTCATCCATCCATCCATCAGCCTATTCGTCCACTGCTGGACATAAGCCTTTCCAGGACTTTGCCACTCCCGGCGGTCATCCTGGAAGAATTGCCCATACTCACACACGCTGGGCAGGCGGGTTGGTGAGCGCGTTGCCAGAACCCTCGCACCAGTGACGCCGCCGCCCGTCACCAGTCTGTTCCATATAAGGCCCAGCTATTAGGGATGGATATACCGCCGTCCATCGGCCCCAGGCATGGTGGGCCTCCTGGTTTTTTGCCTGTGAGTTTTTCTTTTACTCTCCCCCGAATTACTTCGAGGGAGTCTCCAAGTAAGATGGTGGTACCTCCACAGTCGAGCCCGGCATCAGCTCTGTCACCTGCCCTGCTTTTTAACTCTTATGTTGAAATTCTATTACCAATATGATTAAGACAAAAAACATTACTCGCTAAATTTCTTGCCCCCGTTTTCGCAAGTCTCACGAAGTGTTCAGATTTTTTTTTCCAATATTTAAAATTTTTCTACATCTACTTTTTTATTTTTCTTATTTATTCATATAATTTCTCTATCTGTTACCTATGGAAGAGCCGGTCCTATTACAGGTATATCTTACTGAAGGTGCCTCTTCCAGCGTCATCCGAAAATTACTCTTACTGATAAAGATATTTCTCTTATATGAGATATTTAAAAATTGTGAAAAAAATATAAAGTGTTATTTAAAGTAAAAGGAAAAAAAATGTATGTCTAAAAATTATTTTTGCGTTAAAAGTACATTTTGTTCAAATTCAATCTGTTTTTAGACTAAAATTAAGTAAAATTGATTATTTATTTTAAACCACTAATGGTAATTGTATGCATTAAAATACAAGGAAAATATTGCTTGGAATAATTATCTGTGGAATTTTTTTCCGTACATCGCGTCCATGTGAAAAGTATTATTTATCCCTATTTTGCGCTATCCGGAGACCCAGCGACGTCGTAATTAGTTTTTTGTATTTATTTGATTTACCTATAATACACACAACTTAACATGTTGGTATTTAGGGTATTTTTTATCTGTTTTTTATATACTTTATTACATGCATTAATTATACCCAAGGCCCCATGACTTTACTTTTAATTTAGTTCATGCACGTCATGTAAATTATGTTGTTGGTATTTTTGTTAAATATTTATTAATTTTAATAGTAACAATCAAATTGACTTGTATAATAATAATAAGTATTGTATCGCTTTATTCTGATTCACGGTAGAAAGCTGAGAACTGTTTCTACTCAAATGTCCTGCATATTTTTGCCAAAAGTTCTCTTTGAAATTTTACAAAATTTTAATTAGAATAGAATACAATCATGTTTATTCGGTACATAATATTTATATTAAATAATAACTAAAACTTAAAACTGGCACAGAATGTACCAAAAAGGGCTCCGCTCAGTTTAATGCCATGACAGGGCCACGGCGCTGATTTTCAGCGGATGCCTAGTACTTATATTAAAAATAAATTGGTGTATAAAATGGAAAACAATGGCTTTATAAATATTACAAAAAACAAATAACACGTATTTATTTCTGTATTTTTTAAAGTTTAGGATTTTATTTTGGTAAAAATAACAAGAAATAATGCATGTGAAAGACAATAATTAATACAAAAATAATCCTAAAGAAATAATTATAAAAGAAAATTGCCTCTAGATCACTGCCCTGCGGGAGAGTGCCCAAAATACTTGCCACATTACCTCTCTGTATGGCAAGACTTATACGCTGGCCTAGATAAGACCTAGCTCGCCGGTCGCCGCTAGTGTCCACAAGCTTAAAAATAAAAATATGTTATAAGAAACGGTTCACTAAAGTCTTTAAATACAAACCAGGTAAAACGTGTAAAAGGTTTGCGACCTAATTAGTTTAATTATTTAAGCCTATTGTTTTCCTAGCGTTTAGTCCACACCGCGTCATATTTTTACCAGAATTTTGTTTCACATAAAAGCCGCTCGCAGCTGTCAAGAAGCTGTATTTGTTTATTCTATCGAAACAACTTGACTTATTTTTATTTATTTTACAAAACCCACAGCACAATTTACAACAATAACACAGAAAAACATTAACTAAACATAGGCCAATAACGGGTTTACATTATATAATTTTTCTTAAATATATTAAAATAACTAAGACGAAAAAGATAAAATAATAATATTAAATCGAACTGGATAATAAAAACTACAAAAGAAAGCGTTTTATGGTATTGTCACAAATAAAATTATTTTTTATTTTTACTATTAAAATTAAAGTAATTACCACAAAAATGCTTTTTTGCCCGCCGACCGTTGATATTTGTTATTTGTCGGGACAATTTGTATTTTGTCTGGACTCTGGTCATCATATGAAATGTCGGAACAATCCCGATGAATACCGACCATTTTGCAACCCTAGCTGCTGCTGATCATGGTCTTCATTAGTATTCTTTCTATGGAAGTTGTTTAGTCTGAATAGCAACTTGAAAACCACTGAATGGATTTTGATAAGGTTTTCATCGTTTGTTTTACACATTTTGAACAAATATTTATTTTAGGAGTATTGGCGTACAAAAAAAAATAGAAAATCTGTGACCAAAAGATTGTAAATGTACCTTTGTAAGAAAAATCGTTTTGCCTAATAAGATGTTTAATATTTTTAATTTATATCAATGATCTACCAAATACGATAAATAGACTACTGTACTCTCTTTGCAGATGATACTTCAGTGATCATCCCATGTCACGATGAATCATCAATGTATCGACAACTTGACAACTGCTTAACTTTAATAGTAAACTGGCTCAAAGAACATAACCTTCAAATCAACTTTACCAAAACCAAAATAATGCAATTCCGACCATACCAAAAATCTCCTTTAAACATAAAATTCTCATACAATAATATCAAAATAGAAAGTGTTGATACATACTAATTACTAGGTATTAATATCGATACAAACCTTACATGGAAAGCCCATATAAATAAAATAGCTTCTAAATTATCCAGATTCACCTATGCACTATACGAACTCAAAAAAACAACAAATATAAACACAACAAAAAGCATGTACTATGCGTACGCGCACTCATGGCTGCAGTATGGAGTAATTCTCTGGGGCAATAGTACAGACGCATCAAAACTATTCAAATTACAAAAAAAATGTACAAGAATAATAGCCAATATTGATTCAATGGAAAGCTGTAGACCCTATTTCATTAAATATGGTATCCTTACACTAACATCACTATATATTTATAAAATCTGCTTATTTGTCCAAAATAATATCCACCAATTTCCTATATATTCAAGACCACAAAACCCAAGACCATGTAACAAATTAGCCATACCTTCTTCTAGCCTTAAAATCGTTCACTCCAGTCCTTTCACCGTGTGTATAAAAATTTATAATAATTTACCAGAAAATTTAAAAGAAAACAAAAATTTGAATAATTTCCAACAAAACTTAAAAGACTTTCTCTTTAAAAAATATTTTTATAGATTACAAGAGTTTTTAGAATTAAGTAATTAAGAATTAGAAAATCTAGTGAAATTGTTTCATTTTCATTATAAACTTAATTATACGTACCTACTTAATATATAATATTAAAATAATAATTGTCAGTTAATCTAACATAAATTAGTAATGCGATAAGATAATATTATGATGTGATATTACTAAGGAATTAATTTGCTTTAATTTGCTATGCCCTTACAGGGTCATGTTTGATACCACTTATGTATATTGTAACACTCTATATTGTACAACATGAATGCAATAAATATTTGAATTTGAATTTGATGTTAAAGTTCTACGAGAAAATGTTGTAAGAATTTATTCCCGAAACTCACATAGATGAAGTCGCGGGAAAAAACTAGTATTTACTTAGATATCACATGTACATGAACTATAAAAGATACCTTAATTATAAAAATATAAATCATATAAAATAGTACCTAATAAATACATAAATATAACTCGTAACGTAAATAAACGTTCCTCAATAACTTATAGTACGAACACTGCTTGATTTCATTGATTTATCATTATCAAATTGTCAAAATATTTTATAAAATAATTAAAATCACTAAAAACTTAAATAGTTTTTACACAAATAAATTCAGTAGTTTTACACTAGGAACTTACAGTCAGTAACTGGCTATGTATAGAATAACAAGATGGGTCCAATTCAATGTTTTGTAGAAAAAAACATAAATCAAATTAAATAAGGTTGATTGGGCGCAACCTGGAGTATTTTGATTTTGCTAACTGTACAAAATACTCCAGGTTGCGCCCAACCAACCCTGTTTATTTTGATGTAGTTTTTTTCCAACACATCTCCAAGTTGGTCACATTTTGTAGTTCAATACAAAGAGTTACTCACGGTACGCCCGTAGTCAATTTCATGTATAGTATGTAATAGTATATTTTTTGTAATATTTAACATGATAGTGTCAATAATGACGAGAGCACTGGCTGTTAAATTTCAGGATTCTGCGTATCCTAATGGCTAGAGTTCCGATTGGTTTTGTCACCACGTACATTTGTAAAAAAAAATATATATACAAGGTGTAACAGAAAGGTGTAACCATATTTGAAGAGCTTATTCACTCCATTGAGTTAGTATTCACATTCACTTTAATTATGGTATAGAACAACTTTTACTATGGAGCCAACCCTGAAATCTCAAAAAAAATCTGCCCTTCCATACATTTCGGCCGAGCAGCATTGCATTTTTCTATGAAACAGTAAACATTTTTTTTCGAGATACAGGTTTTTTTCCATAAACCATTGACTAAATAAGGTCTTCAAATATGGTTACACCTTTCTGTTACACGTTGTATATATAAGGTCTTTTCAAAGCTGATCAAAGCAGCTTGAAAATTAATTTCACAAATAAAGTTCTGATTTTCACATTTAATAAAGCTTAATTTACACTAACAAGTGCCATGACGAGCTTTGCTGACATAAGACACTAAACGCTATTTTGTTTAACATTAAAGTAGGTGAATTGTGACCTGGACGAAGGTAGGTACTGATTATAAATGAGGCTATATTTAAAGTTGCTCAAATTTATAATGTTACTCCACTATGTACCGGGAAAACGGTTTTCCGACCAAAACTATGTATGAATAAGGATAATACACAGAACTATACAGTTCTGTGGGATTCTACGTCTCATCTATTACATGGATAGATAGATAAAGCAGCACTGCTTTTCTTTGCATATTGTGTAATAAAATAAAAATATTCAATTAATACTCAATACTTTTTTATTAATAAATAACAATTTACACGTCAAATTCTAAAATTGTAATTACCACAAAAATTTTAATTTATCAATAGATAATTGACATTGTCATTGAATTATATCGGTATTTATAAATTTATACAATGTCATCTAAATATATTATATTTAAATAATGTAAAAAAAATAGGTATTATAAATTAATTAAATTAGATTTGATATTTTATTAAGAAAATAAAACTACATAGATACCATACACAAATCATAAATATAACATGCAATACATTACAACTAAGACTATTACTGACATTTAAAAAATGTTTTGTTAATAAATACATATTTAACATTATAATCACAACTAATACCAAAAATATTCTTCAATATGAAAAACATTATTTCTTAATTTTACGAATAGAGTGTAAATTTATTTTCGAATTCTTCTTCCGCTTCTTTCTTCATTTTCAAAAACATGTCATGAGTGCCACGTGACACCCACTGCCTCCCCACAGTAGCTGGCTGCTTCATTGGTTTTTCTGCTTCTGCTAACCTATAAAAAGTTGTTCCACAATATTCTAAAGTTTCAACTTTTCTGTTTCTTCCATTTTCACCAGCATTTTGAAACTTCTTCAGAAGAATCTCTTTCCTTTCTTCTTTTACATTCCTGATAACTCTCAAATCTAAGTCAGCCCAGTTGCGAAGGTATGAAAGGAAATTTTCCATGGAGACTGAAATATGGACTCTTTCGATATACTTCATGAAGTTCATCGCAATGACTTTAGGTGGCATCCCAAGAGTTAAACAGATTTTATTGATTTCGCGGCTGGCTGTGAGGATTTCTGGGGTAATACTATCCAAAGATGGCGTAGTTCTCGGTTCAGGGTCCTGCAGAATGAAAAACAAATATTAATTATTTATCTAGATGTATAGATCAATAGGGCAGTAGGGGTTGAACGTATTCAAAACACTGAATTGCTATAACTGGAATTATTGACGTTGGTGTGCAGACAGCAAAACTGATATGGAACTGTGAGCTGGCCACGTTAGTTGTTTGCACCCGGATAGGTGGGAAATTGCTACCAAGTAGATGTCAGATGACGACTGTCGACAGCCAGGCTGTCACAAAAACGATGTTGGGACGATCTCCGTTCATTTTTGTCGGGGTGGTCGGAAGTAACACAGGATCACGATATGTGGTATCAGCAAGGGGAGGCATTTGTCCAGCAGTGGGACACTATATACGTAGGGCGGCTGACATGTAATCTCCTTGGTCAGAAATATATACAAAAATAATGCTGGCTGGTATGGATTTATATTCGTTTGTTATTCTATTTTCAAAATGTATTACATTCATTTGTTTATTGTATCACGTTTATTTGTCTCCTACAATTGTTTCGAACATGTCGGTAGAAAAAGTGAAAATGGATAAAATCGAGCAGCGTGCGGTGATTAGTTTTTGACTAAAGAACGGAATACGCCTTCGGAGATCAGACAGCGTATGTTACGTGTGTTTGGCAGTTCGTGTTCTTCCGAATTTGTTATAAAGTTTTGGTCAAGGCAGTTTAAATTAGGTCGTGAGAGCCTCGAAGATGATCCTCGTAGAGGAAGACCAGTTTCAGCCGTCACCGATGAAAATGTAGCCAGGGTGAAAAAATTTATATTAGAGGACCGACGAGTGAAGCAGTGAGAGATAGCTAGAGATGTGGACGTCAGTAAAGACCGAGTCAATGAAATAGTTCATGAGCATTTGAACATGTCCAAGGTTAGTGCACGTTGGATCCCTAGAATGTTGACTGCATTTGACATGGAGAGGAAAGAGGAAGAAATAATTTCTAGAATTGTAACATGTGATGAGACTTGGATTCGACAATGGGACCCGGAAAGTAAGCAAGAGTCGTTACAGTGGAAATTTAAGGATGAGAAGCCGCCTCGGAAATTCAAGGTCTGTCCATCGGCCGGTAAACTTATGGCTACAATCTTTTGGGACATAGAAGGGATTTTGCTCATAGATTATTTCCCGAAGAAAACTACAATGAATGCTGATTATTACTCAAACTTATTATATCAACTAAGAGAGACAATAAAAGAAAAACGGCGAGGTAAACTAAGCAAAGGAATTCTGATTTTGCACGATAACGCACCAGTGCATACCGCACGAACAACAAAGCTAGCAATTAAAGACAATGGCTTCGAAACCATTGACCACCCCCCTTATAGTCCAGATCTAGCCCCCTGTGCCTATTTTCTGTTTAGACTTCTCAAGAAAGACCTCAGGGGACAAAGGTTTATGACCGATGACGAAATGAAGACAGCGGTTTCTGACTATTTTGACGACAAACCGTTTTTTTTTTTTTAATGGCTTAAATTCAATATTTGAAAAATGTAATAAGTGCATTTTATTAGCAGGGGACTATATAGAAAAATAAAAATAAACTATCCAGTTACGCCTTTTCTTTCATAGTTAGGTAGATTACTTTTCAGCCTCGTTACGCTAAATAAAAAAGTAAACTTTACCACGTACCTCTAGGAAAAACTATTAAGAAAACAAAATTATACATGAAAATAATACTTACCAAGTACCCAGAGTAACAGACAGCAACTCCAAAAATATGAGAAGACATATTGAAAATATAAACTAGTAAATTCGAAATGAAATATTAAGTAATAGGAGCTCAACCAAGATCGGATGTCAATAGGCTAGTGTGATCTAAAATTGCAAGTTAAACTTTAAATAGTATCGTCATTTTTCTAAATACAGGTAAAAAATACCCTGGAACTGAGGTACTCATGTGAAAGGGATACTTCAAATTAGTAATTAGTCCTATTGTTTAATCTGGCTTACAGGAATTCTTGGAATGTTAGATTTAAGACAGTGCTTAAAGCCATTTGATGGAAGCTGCTTTTGTATTATTTTTAGAATTTAGTCTTTTGCCAGCGCCGCGCCATCACCTACGTTCTATTTTAATAGTTCTGTGGTTCTATTCAATTTCTGCCCTTAGCCTCTTTTAACCAATTTGTTATACTGAATTAAATCGGCCAAGTACGTGTCGGACCACAAACAGTGTAGGGTTCCATAATTACCCAAATTCAAATTTAAATAGTTTGTTTTGTAAAGTGGGTATACATAATACACTTTTTACGAATCAAATTTAATCTTATAAAAATAGTGAATCAAATAATAAATGTACATAAATTAAATGAAAGGTTTATTGAATTTATGCATCAATATATATACGGTTAAAATGATAGATAATACGAGTAAGAATAAAGCCCTAGGGCAAAATAATCGACTTTTTGTTCGGTTTTGATGCATAAAAAGTGGGCCTTTACGAGCACATGCATTGAAATAGTAGTTTATGCTACAAGGGCGCAAAGGAACAAATTACGATGACGATTTAAAACACGAGCGTAGCGAGTGTCTTAAACGTAACCGAGTAATTTATTGCTTTTACGCCCGTGTATCATACTACGTTTTTCAATGCATAGTGTGAGGAAATGAAAACAAATATAATCTTGTGAACTTTAAATTATGATTGGCTCAAAAGGATTGTATCCAGAGCCGTTAAACAGTGGAAAAAAAAGTATAACATCTATGGTACACAGGAAAGGCTGCAGGTTAGCCAACCATTGCAAACAAATTAAAAAAAATAATAATAATAAAGCCCTAGGGCAAAATAATCGACTTTCTGTTCGGTTTTGATGCATAAAAAGTGGGCCTTTACGAGCACATGCATTGAAAATTTAGTTTTAGTGCTGTCGAAAGTTATTTCCAAAAGTAATTTAGTTTCTATTCTTAACGTTTAAGGACTAATTTGCAATGAAGAAAATTTAGTTTTGACAGCATTAAAATTAAAATTAAAGCCTTCAGAATCGGGTTTCTTAGATCAATACGTGGATCAATAGTTTCTTGCCCGTTCTTCTTAGCAAGACTAATCGAATGGGCGGAGGTAGGCATGTATTTATATATGTAACCTATTACTATGTAGTATATAGGATGGGATTTGGTCGGCTGCCTGGATTCGTGCTGGGGGCTCGGTTGGTGATCATTAAACCTGTTCCTGGTCCCTGGCCGAGTCTCCGGTATGGGTTCGGGCGGTTGATTGGATTTCACCTTGTATAATAATATTTTACCTATAATTTTAATCGAATATATATTGCTACATAAATTAAAAAAACATTTAATCTAAGTAGTTCATGTACATTTATTATTTTATTACATATATTTTTATAAGATTAAAATTTGACTTGTGAAACGTGTATTATATATACCTACATTGCAAAATAAACTTTTTGAATTTGAATTTGAATTTGATGTCATGATATCTAGTACTGACGGGAACCATTCTGTAACAAAATTTATGAAAATACTTTACCCCCTAGAGCGTAAATGGATTTCATACATTTATTTAGGCTCTTCCCATGTTCATTTTCCAAAAGGAAATCTGAGAAATATATAAAATGTGTCTCCTTGAAATCACCTAGGGTCACTGAGACAAGATTCAAGTGACTCTCAAGTTAAACGGGTCCGAAGACAAAACTATGATGTCCGAAACAGAAATGTGACTTGCAAGTGAAGGCAGAACCTTAAATTTTAAGTCTTACTTTTGCATTGGACAATTTCGGCATTCTATATCATCTTAAAACATGTTTTCGTTTAGAACTTGACGTAAATATATACACATACTGAGAGCTGACGACTTCAAAGGTCAGGTAATTTTATCGGAAATGAAACTCAGGATATATTTACCTGAGGCACCCTTTTTCCAAAATCGCTGAACTGGCTGGTGCACCTGGTTGATTCAGGTATTATGGGGAAAAAAGGTGAAATCTAATCAACCAAGCTGTTAGATACTACAATGCCGTACTTTTAAGTTTGATGCTAATTGACTCGACTGGTATTATTAAAACCAATCTAAAAAGAAATCTTGCTTACAAAATGTCTGTACTCACTAGATGATTTTTTCTTTGACAATACTTGACGTACTTTTGACTAATTTGATAACTTACAGACATTTATTACCATTACTATTTATTTATTAACATTGCATCAAATTAAGAACCAATTAAGATAAATATACAATGTCAATATAATTGTAAATTTTGTAAAATAAGTAAATTTAACATTGTTTTTCTAACACAATGTGAATTGTTTGAAGAATAAGTTAACTGAAACTGAAACTGAACCGCCCGAACCCATACCGGAGACCCGGCCAGGGACCAGGAACAAGGTTCACTGATGATCACCAACCGAGCCCCCAGCACGAATCCAGGCAGCCGACCAAATCCCACCTTATATACTACATACTAATAGGTTACATATATACCTACATCCATGCCTACCTCTGCCCATTTGATTACTCTTGCTAAGAAGGAGGGCAAGAAACTTAGCAAGATCATGTCTTTTTTAGCTTATTTCCATTTTTTTTACATATTTGTTACATACTAAAACTTACACTATACAAATTACTTATATCTACTTTAACTAAGGGATAATAAAACACAAGACAGCAGGACCCATCACAATATGCAGACTTAGAAGAGGGCTTTTTGTGATACTATATATTGTTCATATATGAACATATTAATTGAGTTATTTTCAATGGAATTTGTACGAAATTTTCTTGATAAGTTCGTCGAATATTAATCGTCAACTTGTGAAGCCTACTTAGCTGTGATAGTTTTCCTTTTAACTTTGGTATATATACTATTGCCGTGAATTTTTTTATACTTTCAAAAATACCGTTTAGGGGGCAGGGGTTGACTCTTATAAAAATAAGCACTTTAAATCTTAATATGTCGCAAACGGAACTCTGAATTGAAAATGGTTTTCACACACCCAAAATATTTTTGAACGACCTTATCCAACGATAACCAACATCATGGAATCGACGACAAAAAAAAATCGTGCCTATTTTACGTGTGGAGGAAGTACTTAAAAAAAAAAATTGTGAATATTTTATTTCACCACTTTGTTAGCATGATTAATATGTATTTATAGCCATGCTACATTTCAGCTTTCTATATAGTAGTAAGAGTCTCTGAGCTAAGCTGCAGACAGAAAGACAGACAGACAGTTGGACATGGCGAAACCATAAACGTTCCTTGTTGACTACGAAACCCTTAAAGGTCAGTTTATTTTAGTCGAAAAGTTACAATAATCAGGCCTCTCCAGAAGGACATATGTAAACCAAACTGGCAACATATTGAAGAAGGACTCTGGAATTCTTTGCCGCACGGTATTCGTGACTGTCCCCGAAAAGAGCAGTACCACTCTCTGTGCTTAATCAGGTAAGTTATGTGTATTTATTTATATTAGTATCTATCTGTAAAAGTACATATCTAATGGTAGACATGTATATACAAGGTGACTTTTTGATCATCGTCCAAATTCATACTGGTGGCTTGGTAAGACATCAGTATCATGGGTCAATAACAATTTTGGTGAAATTCGTAAAATGAAATTTCGACTCCCCATAGTGATTCACTCGGGACTGGAACTGAATTTCTATGGGAAGCCGAAATTTCATTTTACGAATTTCACAAAAATTGTTACTGATCCAAGATACTGATCACTTATCAAGCCTCCAGTATGAATTTGGACGATGATCAAAAAGTCACCTTGTATAGTCCAGTATATTTAAATTTATAAATTGTTATAAATATTTATGATTACTTATTTTTATTAGAATAGTGTCCTCTCTCACTAAGAATTGCTGAAAGAAATCTCTTTTCATAGACAAGCTCACCTCTGTACATGTATGTTATTGTAAATAATTATATTCAATGTATCTGTGTACAATAAAGAATAAAGGCCAAAGGAAAAGGTGAAAGTGGTGTGTCAGAATCGTAGCAGATGGAAATCTGTAGTCTCTGTCTACCACTCTGGGAGACAGGCGTGAGTATAATATACTTTTTAACTAACAGGAAAAACCGCATTCAAATCTGTTGAGTGTTTCTTAAGTCATTCGTTATTATAGGCTCTATAAAGTTAGGATTTTAGAATTTTGTGTATTATGTGGGTATTACATATTAAATACAAGGTAGCGTGTTGAGATGGGACAGATTCAGATTCTTTATTGAATATATACTATATAATAGACAAGTAACTATATAATAGACAAAGTTATCTCAAAGGATTCTCGTCGTCGATTTTCGAAGAAACACTTACTGTATTTAAACAACAAATAATGAAAACACCGATTCATTTGCATATATTTCCATTTTCCTGACTTTCCCCGAAACTGACGAAATACAAAACCCTAGGAGTGCGAATCTGACTCGCACTTAACGGGATTTTCTACCCACATATTATTTAGTTATAAAAACAAAATTACCATTTACAATTAACATTATATCATTGCAGTATAGAAACGCAGAAAGAAAAGTAAACCTGGACGTGACGAGCTCTGAACTGGGATTCGAATCCCGGTTCAGAGCTCGTCACATTCAGATTTACTTTTCTTTCTTAGTTTCTACACTGCAATGTATAATGTTAATTTATTATTTATTTCAATCATAGCTACCATTTACAAGTTGTGTGTAAAATATGAATATAGTTGAGTGATTCAAAAAAATAAAAGTTGACTTAAGGCGCTCTTATCCCAAAATCAGTAATTTCAAAGTCAAATAGAACTTCAAATATCGTCTAAAACTTCAAAAAAAAAATACGCAATTTAGTTCGAACCTTTATCTAGGTCTTCCACGCATGTGTTACACGATCAGATAAACTTTGCTTGATATAAATAATTCACGAACACAGCATGTAGGTAATAAGACCTTTCAAATCATGCCATTTCCATAATTCCACTCTTTATGGTAATATTGCTCTTAAAATCTTCTAGGTCGACCACGTAAGTGGGTTTTAATAAACATATCCCTTATTTTTAAACAATTTAAAAACCAATAAAAACAACGAAAAAGTACAAAAGGGTGGTTATTTTCTTTACTCCTTACACGTAAAGAAAAAGACAGAGTCACTCTTCTGGGATAAGAGCGCCTTAAAATCTTCAGGGTTGCACGATAACTTACTTTACATTTCGTCACTTGTTTGGAATACATTCCCACGCTATAACCCTTCTAACTACCAGATTTACAATCACCATTCTAAGAAAATTTTCAAAACAAAGAAATGGTTTCATCCTTTTGGTAGATAAAATTGCTCAGTTTTATTACACCAGATTAACGCAATTTTAATCCTTTTTGTTTGAAGGATTTTTTAGGGTCATACGTGAAAAAAATACGGGTGTTTCTTTTCTATGTATTTAATGAAATACACGGAAAATTATAATCAGTTTCTGGTATATGCATTTTGACTATATAATCTAGGGATTTGATTTTGGAAAACATGTTTGGATAAACTTTCCTCGATAGAAATAATTGTTGAAATGAGGTCTTTTAATACACTTTTTCTCCTCGTTTAACGAATAACAGTAATGTACAGAACTCAAACATATTTTATTAGATGTGTTTCAACAATATCTAGACTTTAATTTTGGAAATTTTGCTAACTAGTTTAGTTTTTCAATAAAAATATACAATAAACTTTTTTCCCTGTTGCCCTGAATCCACCCCTCTCGCACTGTGCGATTTTTCGCTTGGAGTGACAGTGACAACAATAAAATTCGCGTAGCCTCTTAAGGTGTTTATTTCAAAATTAAATATTTTTAAAATATTCACTCAATATAAGTCGTCGACACAGTGATTTTTACCCTGAGTGATGACGGATATCGCTCATTAATATTTATTTTCGTTTGAAATCTATAAAAAAACCTCTGACACCTCAGGGATTCATGTCGTGACGATATATATCTTAAAACAATAAAACTGATCGAACCGTATTGTAAACTTAGTAGTTATTCATTCTCTATCTGAAACATTCGTGCCGTTGTCATAGTAACCGCTCCCTGTACCTACCCAACTATTACTTTATTTACGTGTGAAGAGGAAGGGTCAGTTAACAGGATTGAAACAATTATGCACCATAAATAAAATTGTTTTTTTGTGTATTCGTTGTACATAATTTCCAAAAATCAGACTCGCCAAAGTGAGTACCTCTTTCGTAGGACATGGTATAAGATTTTACAATAAACTTCCAAAGGAGGTCCTTACTTTGTCAGAGAATAAGTTTAAACAGTATATTAAGCAGGGCCTACTGAAAAAGGCATATTATAAAATAAATGAATATTTGTATGATGGTGAAGCATGGTGTTACAGTGATAATGATATCTGTCATGAATAGTCATGATGGTAGGTTATAATTTAATTAATTATTATAATTACCTAACTTGTGATTCCTCTAAATCTAAAGAGTTAACATTAATTAATTACAGACTGTAAAAGGAAATAGACTATATGAGACAGGTAGACAAAGATATATATGTTTTCTTTTTTTTCATTGACCTGAATTCCTGCTGTCTTGTATTTTCTTATCCCTTGGTTAAAGTAGATATAAGGCATTTGTTGTATAGTATAAGTTTTATGTTTAAAAAAAAAGACATGATCTTACTATGTTTCTTGCCCGTTCTTCTTAGCAAGACTAATCGAATGGGCGGAGGTAGGCATGTATTTATATATGTAACCTATTAGTATGTAGTATATAGGATGTGATTTGGTCGGCCGCCTGGATTCGTGCTGGGGGCTCGGTTGGTGATCATTGAACCTTGTTCCTGGTCCCTGGCCGGGTCTCCGGTATGGGTTCGGGCGGTTGATTGGATTTCATCTTGTTAATATATATTTAACCTATTATTTTTATCGTATATATATTGCTAGATAAATTAAATAACCGTTTAATCTAGTTCATGTACATTTATTATTTTATTACATATATATTTTTTTATATAAGATTAAATTTTGACTTGTGAAACGTGTATTTTATATACCTAATTTGCAAAATAAACTATTTGAATTTGAATTTGAACATACGAGATTTTGAGCTGCCATGTTATTGAAAACTAACCAACCAAGTGTGAGTTCGCTTAAGAGGATGGTATGCCCAAGCAACTTATTTTATTACCCGTTCAGCACAATAAGTCTAATAGCAAATACCTTATTCGCTTTTCATAGAGGCGATTATATGTTGGCTCTTTGACCTCCTGTTCTTGGACGCGTAATACTAGTGATCACGCAGTGAAACAACAAATTGGTGTGTTTTTATGTTGTAGTTGTTTTGAATTATGGATCGGTTGAAAAATGACAGAGTTATAAGGATTTGAAAAATGTATATGTTTTATGAGAAAATATCCTTGGGTCTGAGTGTGTTAAGCAGTTTATAACCAAGTGTGAGTTCGACTTAAGAATTTAACAACCAAGTGTGACTTCAACTTCAGCGTTTTACAACCAAGTCTGAGTTTAACTTGAGAATTTTACAACCAAGTGTGAGTTCGACTTAAGCATTTTACAACCAAATGTGAGTTCGACTTAATCAACCAAGTATGAGTTCGACTTCAGCGTTTTACAACCAAGTCTGAGTTTAACTTGAGAATTTTACAACCAAGTGTGAGTTCGACTTAAGCATTTTACAACCAAATGTGAGTTCGACTTAATCAACCAAGTATGAGTTCGACTTCAGCGTTTTACAACCAAGTCTGAGTTCGTCTTGAGCATTTTACAACGAAATATGAGTTCGAATTGAGCTTTTTACAACCAAGTGTGAGTTTGATTTAAGTATTTTACAAATAAGTGTGAGTTGGACTTAAGTATTTAAGGTTGAATGAAAGGAGCCTCTTCGAGTTGTGTTAGCTGAGACGTAACCACTGATTACAGCAAATGGCGTACCCTGGTCAATTAGACCAACATCCAATTAACAGAAAAATCCTCTTCAATTCAAGCAGACTTTATCGTGGCTTGCCTTATCCTTACGTAGAATTCATACCGTCAAGCGACTTGTCATGTTCTAGGATGACGTAATGAGAAGTCGTACCGGGAGACAGGCTATAGTTAGTTGCGTAATATCAGTCATTCGTCCGTTACCGACTTCCGTAGATTTTGCGAATGTCCCTGGACTGACTTTTTTTTACCAAAACATCATAGGTAGTTACAAATAGTAATCTTCGCCAAACTACTGAGTAGTTTGTTGGCGACAACGCTCTTCCATTTTCACTATTCTACCTTATTTTTACATACATATTTTTCTCTAAAACGTACCACAATATCTTTCGGTTTATATATCTTATCTATCTATTACTCTAACATGCATTGCTTAAGTTTTTCTTTTAGAATTGAATAAGGCGGAAAAAAATTTACACTTTTACAACTTGCATATCTACTTTAGTAAAGAAGGTATTATTTTGATAAAATACGAGTAATATATATTTTTTTGGAATCTTTTTTTGGGAAAATTCGGCTCGATACATATACTTATTGAAATGAGGTCTTTTTCGACAATAATTCTCCTAGTTTGCCAATTTGGAATGACATATGGACTGCAATTATATTTAATTAGATCGGTTTTAACATTATCTAGGACCGGTAAAAGAAATTTTAATAGGAACATTAGTACATTTTATATTAATAAAAAACCGATATTTTGCTACTTTTCCTCGAATCCGTCCCTCTCACACTGTGGGTTTTTTCGCATATGGAATAACAAGGACGCTAAAACTTTTACATACCTATCGCCTTAACGCCTCACCTCGCCTGCTTTTACACTATATGTGCAAGCGCACTACATCGTAGGTGTTACTGACTCTTTCAAATAGCAGGCGCCAAGTGCAAGGCCATCATGGATTGAAAAACATTTACTTACCATGGATTAATTTTTAAAAGATTTTATTTTAAATATTATTTTTAAATTTACATCATTTTAGGATTTGGTTTTCATTATTTTGGTATATAAATAAACCATTATTTTTTATGATTTTTTGAAAAATTGTCCGTCCGATTTGACGTCACTTGAGAATTTTAGACATAACACTGATTTTGATGTGTGATTGCTTATAATAAAAGTGGTCTGTCTCTTTTGTGTCATCCAGCTGTCAAATTAGTCGGAGGCAAATTCTTTTAAATTTATCTTGATAGCAAAGGACACATTTCTAAACAGCCATTTCTCAAGTGACGTCAGACGAAGACGAATAAGTTGCAGGTTTTTCGTCAAAATATTCATCATTATGAGGTTTTTTAGATGAAAATACGGAGTAATAAACCTAAATCTGGAAATGCTTTTCAAATTAACACACCTTAACAAAACTTCATCTATGCCTGTTTCCTTAATTTTGTAAAGCTAACGTTAAGTTTGACTTTCAACTTTGAAAAGATAAACGAGGATTAAAAAAAACATTTGAAGATTTACCGAAGCTTGTCAGTTTTCAATAAAACAATAGAATAATATGAAACTGCTCATTTATTATTCTACAGCTCGCTTCGGGAGGAAGAGGCTTAGGCTCTACGCAAACTGAAGTGATTTGGATAAGCCGTACGTAATCACATTAAATCCTTAGCAAGACTAATCTATACCAAGAACTCTTTGTTTCTATGCAATACATCGCCACGATACGAATCCATTAAGGGTTTCTGTTTTGAAGAGATGTTTACAAGTATGGACAGTTAAATACAATTCACAATCCATACTCGTACACCCACGTTTCTCCAACGCTTGCCATATTCCAGCATGATGGATGGTGAGCCCTATCGCCGTACGTTGAGCACAAATTGGATCTTTCGAAGCACGCAGACTGAACACACTTGTACCTCACGGATTTTAATCCGCGTCCTCTGGATAAGTACTCAAATACTAAAAGACTATTAAACAAAGGCGGTAATGTTTTTATTTATTTTATTTATTGAAAAAAGTTTAACTTTAGATAACTTTATATAAGTTTTCAATCGTAGTTTAATAATATGTATATTTAATATTAAGGTATTTTTTACATACTAGACATCCTGTGGCCCAGAATAGATTTTCATTTAACCTTTAAAAATATATTCAATTTCGAAACGTTTATCGTGAAAGAAGAGTTTGCCATTCCAAAATAATAAAACTGCTCTCAAAATAACCGTAAATATTACCGTAATCATACCTACTTGAATCATCACGGTATACTCAACATGAAAGCGAGAAGAGAGCTGCATATGCCATGTACCACCAAAAAGATTCTCTGGGGAGAAAACCTATCTATTTGAGAAACTAGCGAAACGATGCGAAACGCACAAAATCTTTTATTTAACTCCAAACACTCAACCAAGGGTTATGATATGAGGGATGTTTCAAATACTCCGCCTCTAAAATTTGGAATAACATACCACCACCACTACGAAAAATAACCTACCACCACCACTACGAAAAATAACCTACCACCACCACTACCAAAAATAACCTACCACCACCACTACGAAAAATAACCTACCACCACCACTACGAAAAATAACCTACCACCACCACTACGAAAAATAACCTACCACCACCACTACCAAAAATAACCTACCACCACCACTACGAAAAATAACCTACCACCACCACTACGAAAAATAACCTACCACCACCACTACGAAAAATAACCTACCACCACCACTACGAAAAATAACTTACCACCACCACTATGAAAAATAACCTACCACCACTACGAACAATAACCTACCACCACCACTACGAACAAAAATAAGTACGTTTACATTTAAGGTAAAGTATAAGAAAAACTCTTGCAACGGCAAAAGCAAAGCGAAAATTTGAAACATCCTTATAGAATTATGTATAATAAGGATCAAGTTGTTTATTATTAAAATGAATATGAACAATCCTTAGTTGCGTCATTATTAATCTCTCTCTCACACACACAAACATCCTCACACACCCTCGCACACACCCTTACAGGTACTCAACACGCATACTTATGCACTCGAGTGACACGTTAAAACTTGGTTTATTTGCCAACCTGATTTTTTACTTCAGTCAGTATCGCATCGGCGTCAGCGCACAATAGACGTCACACGGGACGACGCACAGCAACATATAGGTCTTGTCTCTTTTTCGCTCGCGATAATTATGACTTCCACGTGTCAATGTGACATTGCAATACAACGTAATTTACTGAAGTAATTTATGTTGTGTGCTGTTTTGAAGTAAGAATCTAGTAGTGTAGGTAGGCCTATACTTTCTTCTAATATCATTGATAAGTAACCCATGCATAAAGTACGTACCCTAATGTTTAATTTAGTTGTGTCATTTTGTCTCATGTATGTATTACTTCTCTCTATACCTTTTTTCGCAAAAAATGTGTTTTCATTTATTTATTTATTCTTAATTTTTCACGCCTTGTTCTTAAGAAATAGATGGCAACAATATTGTAGCGACGACAGCGCCATCTGTTTCTTAAGAACAAGGCGTGAAATCACATAACACCTTCGTGAGCGTTCTGTATGTGCAGTACAAGCTAGTATATCAAGCAGATGCAAAACTAACAATGGACAAGTATGATGGAAGAATTCACCGGTCTGGGTAGGAAGTTAGGAACCTCGGTGGCGCAATTGGTAGCACGCTTGTCTTGATAACAAGAGGTCGCAAGTTCGAATCCTGGCCCGGGATTTTTTTTCAAATTCTTGTCTTTGGATTTGTTTATGATTGATATTTTCTAGTTTGTAATGCACTGTAATAAAATTTAGAGTATTCATAGCGATGGATTTTGCAAAATAAACATAATCTATTTATTTATTATTTAAAAACTCAGTTAGCTTGTAGTTACAAGTCAAGCATAATAAGCGAAACGTCAAGCATATCTTGATATTGAAATCCGCGTCGGTTTGAGCGCACGCTAGGTCGGAAGCCACGCGGCTGTCGGACCGCGGAGGAACTATAAATAATTCCACTCGCTCAGGAAATGAAAACCACTTTATCTCGCTTTTCACGCTACACCGGCCCGTTACATTTTCCGTTCTGAAATATATATCTCCTGTTCGAGATTTAAATTCGTGGCCGTGCTGAATTTATTAGCGGGTTTAGGGGTCATATTTTAATTTTGGCGTAATGTTTGTTTCGTGTTACTGTGACGGTTTGGGAAGTTTTATTGTGGGTTTATGAAAATTCTTGATTTATTTCTTGTTTTAGCCCCTTTCTCACTAATCCCCGAAAACAACGAAAGTCTTTATTGACGTAACATTTTACAAATAAGGCGACTAGCACAGTCAAATTGGCAGAAAAATCGTGAAATACACTAAACTACTAAAATCCGTGATGTTTTGGCAAAATTTTGTTTCTGTAATCTTCCGTGTTCGCAATTCTCTGTTCTGTGGTTATACTAAAAGTTATATTTGCATAATAGATGAATAATTGTTAATAAATAAAATAATATAATAATAAATAAATAAAGTTCTTCTTTAATCATTTTTTTTTTGGGAAATCTTGACGGTTTTCTTTTTGGCATATATACGAAAGATGCGCGCTTGTTTTTTTGTAAACATTCAGAATATTATCAGTACAGGTTGGGGGCAAGTTATAAAAAAAAATCATGTCAATCTCCATCAATAGCACAGTATATTTCGTTATTCAGCTACGGCTTTTTCAAAATTGTCTGAATTGCTAGCATTTTAATCAAAACTAGTCCAATGTCAGTGCCACAAGGCATTAACGTTTCTGTTAGTAATAATTCAATAATACACCAATTGGTCAACTGAACTAGGTGCCTATCATCAAAAATATAGATAAAAACTGAACTTCCAAAATTGCCTTTAGTGGATATTGAACTATGTATTTACGATCTGTGTTGTCAATTCGAGTGTGAACATATCCTTAAACAATCGGAATTCGATAGTATATTATGTTTTTGATGATAGGCACCCACATCATTTGACAACTAAATATACATAATAGGCCCGCAGTCGTCACGCTCATCGTACTGTCGTGTCACACGGGTTGAATATGAAACTATTGACGCATTTATGCGGCAGAAAGTTCCTGGAATTGTGGTTAGCTTATGGTTGTTTGGCGGAGCCTTTTCAAACTTATATTATAGTCATTATTACATGCAAGAAAATAGATTTTCTGATTAAAATTTATAAATGTGACAGGAAAATTAAAAATGGAATCATACGACTATCTACCTTCGTAGATAAATAAAAACATGGCAAACGTTTCGTGAACAACCACAAAATGAAATTAAATAGATTTATCAATAAGAAGCCTTTTTTAAAACAAAAAATGCTTTATCTAACTTAATTATCTCCCAAACATAGCTGATGAAATTGGTACTGGCACTGCAGTTTTATTTCATAGACCAACTGACAAAATCGAAATTATAAAATTAACAAAAACATTAAAAAACAGCTATTCTTGCGGACCCAAAGAACTGAGCACTAAAATTATTAAAGATAAAGATTATTGAAAAGATAAAGGTATTGGTATATTTTGTGATTTACGTAAAGCTTTTGATTGTGTCAGTAATAAAATTCTATCCGATAAACTAGAATACTACGGCATAAGAGGTTCCGCTCACAATATCATATCATATCATATCATCAATTTCATTTGTTCAACTAACTTTAAATGGTGATCACCATGAATCACATAAAATAAGGTCAGACGAAGAAGTCATTAAATACGGTATACCACAGGGATCAGTACTAGGACCGTTATTATTTAATATTATTATTTACCATTTTTAATAATGACCTGGCATGTAATGTAGCTGGTGCAACAACTTATTTATATGCACAATAATTAGCTGGCTCAATATTGAAAATAAAAAAATTACAACAAGTCTTACAACGACAGCTTTAGCACTATGGAATGATTTGTGTAGATTGTTTAAAGCTAACGGTCTTGCAATGAACTGCAGTAACAGCAATTACATTGTTTTTAAGCGCCACATGAACAGCACCGACTGCACTCTAAATTTACCCATTGACAAGATCAATTGTGTACGTTTTCTAGCGCTTGTTTCTCCTTAGAGAGCATTAGTGAAATTGTGTAAAAAATTAAAATCATGAATTTTTCCTATTTTGAGAGTATTATTAGTATTATTAGATATCGACTAGTATTCTGGGGGAAATCAAAACAAAATTAAGGATATTTTCATTTTACAAAAACAAGCTGTACGTATTATTGATAGTGCAAAATTCCGAGAACGTTTTAAACCCATATTCATAAAGCATACTGAGCACGCGATATGACGGCAGTGCTTTGTATCACCATAGGTTTTAAAAATAGCGGGAAGTGAAGAGAAATAATTACGAAGATGAAAGATCTGACCTTGGGAAGGAGCTGCATGCACCACAAACCACGCTTCGCCTGAGCCACCAAGTCTCTGGTGTTCTCCAAGATGGTTTTCTTCTTCCTCTTCGTGCCTGGTTGCGCTCTTCTCGGCTAATTTTCTTCGTAATAGTAATAGATGAAAATGAGGCGCACAGCGGGTGCGATCTCAAAATGGCGGGCGGTAGGGTCGAGGTAGGACCTAGTCGAATGACAATCAGCGTATACCTCCGGCGTGAAAGGCTTCTGATTGACGACTGATTGATTTGCGTCCAAAACTAAGCGGGTGGAGATGCAGCGAAAATGACAGTTGAAAATATTAATTCACAACTACCCCGCAGTATGAGAGCCACAAGAAGTGGCGCGAACATTTGCCCCCGGCGTTAAAACCATTGGTTTTAAAATAAGAATAGAAAAGTAAAAATAAGACAGAGAATAACGAAATTTTGAAGCGGGGGCAAAGAAAGGAGTTATTGAGATGGGAGAGGGCAAAGACGCACGACAGGTCGTTTGTAAACACCTGTCGTCGTTTTGACAGAAGCTACCCTAATGACATTATCTTTGCCAGGGTATACAGCTACAATAACACCGAGCGGCCATTGAAGCGGTGGAGTGTTATCGGTAACTACAACGACAACAGATCCAATTTTGATTGGGTTGGAAGGTGTATTCCATTTTCCTCTAGACTGGAGAAGATGGAGATAATCATTCTTCCATCGCCTTGCGAACGATTCTACCATTTGATCAAGCAACGCGTAGCGACGTAATAAATTAACTGGCTCATCAGCCACCTTACAAGCGGGTAATTCTTTTAAAGGAGTTGACATCAGAAAATGTGCAGGAGTTAACGCGCTAAGTTCAGATGGATCTTCACTCAGCAGCGTAAGCGGACGAGAATTTATGACACATTCTATTTGCGTAACTACAGTTAATAATTCTTCGTAGGTCAACAGTTGAGTACCTACTACTCTATGCAAATGCGTCTTAAATCCTTTGACATATATCTCATAATGTCCCCCAAAATGTGGGCTACGTGGAATATTAAATTTCCATTGTATTCTATGATCGGCAAGTTCATTCGCGAAAGACGTTTTAAATTCTTCGGAGTTTGTCAAATTGTAAATTTCTGGGAGGGCATTTCTAGCGCCTACAAAGTTCGTAGCATTATCTGAATATACGAAAGACACTGCTCCACGTCTAGATAAAAAACGTTTGAACGCGGAAAGAAAAGTGTTCGTGCTAAGATCAGTTGCCAATTCAACGTGAACTGCACGAGTCACCAGGCATACAAATATGCAGAGGTAACATTTGACGGGACGGACTCCACGTTTTCGATACGGAGTGATACTGATAGGACCACAATAATCCACAGCGCAGTGGACAAAAGCTTTAGCCTCATTAACGCGGCATGATGGTAAATCTGCCATGAAAGGGAAGGTTTGTCTCGGCTTCGCCTTAAAACAATAATTGCAGCTATGTATTACGCGACGAACAATATTTCGACAGGAAAGTATCCAAAATTTTTGGCGGATTATTGACATTAAAGCCACTGGTCCAATGTGACAATTTTTGCGATGATAATGAATGATAATCAATTCGACAATATGATTTTTACGAGGTAACAACACAGGGTGTTGTTGATCGAACGTCATGTCTGTGTTGCGAAGTCGACCACCAACGCGTAACAATCCATTTTTATCTAAAAATGGCGATAGTCGATTTAAAGCGGGAGAACAAAGTTTATTTGACTTTAATCTTTTTATTTCATCAAGAAAATAAAATGCTTGAAGAGCTTTAATCAATGCAACTTCAGCGAAATCCATATCGGTAGCGGTAAAAATATTAGAGCGCGGTAAAATACGTAAAAATCGGTAGATGTAAATGATTGTGTGTAAAAGCACAAGCCATGACGAAATTCTTTCCGAAAGAGAAAGAAGAGGATGCGGTTCTTCATTACTAAAAGCGGGAAGAGAAATTGTTTTTGATTCCGGCAAGTTTTCTTCAATAGAAGCTGATTCTATTGTTTTGATTGGCCACTCTTTAGCGTCCAGATAAAGCCAAGCAGGTCCAGTGAACCAGAGCGGGTGACTCATCAACTGCGTGGGAGTGAGACCACGGGAAAGACAGTCGCTCGGGTTTTGAGAACCAGCTGTATGGTAAAAACATTCAGCGGGAATAGCGGATATTATTTTTGTTATACGCGTCGCGACAAAGGTTTTAAACCTGTGCGGTGAGGAATGTATCCAGTGTAAAGTTACCATAGAATCGGTAAAACAGTAAATACGTTCAATATTGTGACGTATTTTATAAGCGTCAACTACACGACGAGTTAATTTCGACATGAGTAACGAGGCACAAAGCTCAAGGCGGGCGACACTGACGGTCTTGAGCGGATAGACTTTTGACTTTGCGCATACCAGCCGAATGCTAGTGCAAGTGTCTGAGTCATCTTGTACTCTAATATATACGACACATCCGTATCCACGTTCACTTGCGTCTGCAAATGATATTATCGAAATTTTCGAATTTTGGAACACGTCTAAGTGGCGTTTAATACGTAAATCCCGCAAAACAGGTAGCTCCTTCAAATAGTTTTGCCAAATCTGCGCAATATCAGAGGGTAGTGTTTCATCCCAGTCTAATTTTAAAATACAGATTTTCTGCAAGAGTAATTTTGCGTACAAGATCACAGGAGCGGTAAAGCCGAGGACGTCGTACTGACGTGCTATCACGGACAAAACATTGCGTTTAGTACATGGGCGACTATCTAGCGATACAGTAAAAGAGAACTCGTCAGAATCAGGCGACCACTGTAAGCCAAGAACTTTAAGAGTTTGAGTTTGTTCTTCAAAATTCTTACTAGAATTTAAGCGGTGAGTATCAGGCAGTGTATCAAGTAACTGTTGACAGTTACTAGACCACTTGACGAGCTCAAAGCCACCGGCCTTAAGCAATCCTACCAGCTCATCTCTGAGCTGTAAGGAGCCCTGCACGGTGGGCGTGCTATAGCAGATGTCGTCCATGTAACAGTTTCGTGCGGCTACAGTAGCGGCGAGCGGGTACGCTGAACTCCCATCCTCACAGAGTTTCCTGACTACTCTCATCGCAAGGAAAGGGCTACTACGTAGTCCAAAGCAGACGCGATTGAACTGATAAGCGATAAGCGGTGAACACGTGTCAAAGCGGTATAAAAACTTTTGAAATTTGCGATCATCGGCGTTAACCAAAACTTGTAAGAACATTTGTTTGATATCCGAGGTAAAAGCGATTTCATACAAGCGGAAGTCAAGTAAAATTAAAAACAAATCGTTTTGCAAATTAGCACCTGTGTGCAGCGTGTCATTTAATGAGACACGAGTACCATCAGCGGAGTCAGTCTTAGTACTGGCATTCATACAAATACGCACCTTTGTCGTTGATTTATCAACACGCACTACGGGATGATGCGGAATATAATAACCAAGAGATAATTGGTCATCATTATGAAGCGGGGATATGTAACCTTTAGTTAGGTATTCATTTATTATATTGTTATACTCGGAACGTAAATCTGCGTTAGAAACAAACCTACGCTCAAGAGACATAAAACACTTTTTTGCGTGATGGTACGAGTTTCCTAGTATGTTAGGATTCCGTGCGAACGGTAAAGAAACCGAATAGCGACCAGCGGGGTCACGTGACACATTGTTAATAAATAATTTTTCACATTCATCATTTGCGGGACTAGAAGCAGGTTCACAATGCACCTCTTCTAATTGCCAAAATTTTTGTAAAATAAAATCTATTGGCGGTTCAATCTCCATATAAGAGCATAAAAAAATTGAACATGCGGTATTTTGGTAAACAGGCGTATTACCAATTAGCGTAAAACCGAAGATGGTCTGAAATCCCGTCGGCGTACCCGGGGGACCAGAGACGCGGCCTGATAACAAGATATCCGCGAATAAAGATGCACCGATAAGAATATCAATCTCGCCCGGTAAGTAAAAGGTTTCATCAGCAAGTGTGATACCTTTTAAATATGAAAGCGTAGACAAATCGACCTGCACCGATGGTAAGTTGTCGGTAATACGGTCGATTACATAAGTGTCAAGCGAAATTGAAACCGAATCATCAAATCGTGAAAACAATTTAAGGTTTGTCGCACCCTTAATTGGGTTTGATGAAGAGCCGATGCCCTTAACAAAAGCGCGGGGAATTTTCTCATATTTTAAGTTAAGCTTCTCACAACAGGAAACCGTCGAAAAACTGGATTGTGACGCAGGGTCGCAGAGCGCACGTAGACGGACTGACATACCGTTAGAATCTTTCACGATCACTTGAATTGTACCTAAAAGGCATGTTTCATTACGCTGCGAGTTAGGCTGTAAGTTACATAAAGAAATATTATTACTCGCAGTTGGTACGGATTGAGAATCATTAGTCATATGTTCTGTGTTAGTCGCCGATACGGCAGGATCCACCAACCTCGAAGATTGCGTATGTGTGCGTGGAGACACGGTAATATTTTGACCAAGCGCGGTGTGAGTATTCATCACATTTTGTTTGCGGCACAACATCGAATGGTGTTTACAATTACAATGGCGGCAATTATAAGACGATTTACAAGCGGAATTGTTATGCGTAATACTTAAACAATTGGTGCAACCGTTATTAGATTTGATGAACTGAAATCTTTTCTCGATATCTAGTTTCACAAATTCGGGACACTTATATAAATTATAGTGTTTTAATTGTTTACATAGCGGACAACAATTATTATTGGTCGAAGCGGAGACAAAAGCATGGGTTGACTTGGTACTGTACCCGGTTTTGTTGTTATTATTATTAACGGAGCGGTTCGGAGCGGGAGCGGTAATTGCGGGTGCAGTGCGGTTCAGTATCTTAGTTTGTTCCCGTAAAAATGATATTAATTCATCATAATGGGGTAAATCGGAACCACGTTTAAACATTTCAAATGAACGAGCGGTTTCAACATCAAGTTTTTTAAGGGCCAAATACATAAGGATAAAATCCGAAAGATCTTTAATATTCAGCGATTTTAAACACGAAACAGCGGAACAGAACTTGTCTAAAAACAAGTCCAAGTTTTTTGAACTAGCGGTAGTTAAAGGGCGAAATTCAAACATTTGATCCAAATAAGTAGTGGCTAAACTACGCGAGTCTTGAAAAGTAGAAACGAGTGTTTTCCAGATTATGTCGTAGTTAGTTGCGTTCGGTGTGATTCCAGAACAAATCGAAAGTGCCCGGCCAGAAAGTTTACCCATCAGGTATTGTACTCGTTCGTTGTCGGTCAAGTCCGGATTATCGTGAATCGTGGTTTTAAATGTTTCATAGAATGTTGGCCACATAGTAGCTTCACCAGAAAAACCAACGAGTTCCAGTTTTGGAAGCTTGATAGTAGGTTTTTTGGGACATTCCATGTCAAGTGGAGCTTTAACTTTAGAGTCAGCCGATTTCGAAGAATGTGATAACTTCCGGTTGATGTATTTGCAATGGGAGTAAAGATCCTCAAAAGCTGACCAACTTTGATAATTTGGTTCAAAATTAGGATTTATCAATACCTCTGTGTCATTAATTTCATCTATGATTACATGAATTTCTGAGCGTACAGTATCCAAAGTTTCGACATTGGCCATAAACAATTCTGCCGAAGAAACATCCTCTAAAGCGGTTTTAGAAAAGTCATAAACTCTCTGAAGGCGATTAAACAATTCTTGCCTTTTATTTTTAAGCTTCTTTAAACTATACGACATCTTTAATTTTGCAGCTTCTGCGGAATTTGGCATGTTATATAGTACAAAGTTAGGCAAGTACCAGAACTATTGAAAGTTTTATACTGACTACAACATAGAATAATGCTAATGAGTTAGAGATAACACGGGCGGCGGACGAACCTGTGTACGAGTACCTCTCGATAATATTAAGAATTAGCAGGTAGGCAGATAATATTTTCTGTGAAATGATCAAATGGTATAATCGCAGCGGATAAATTAACAGAATGGCGTATTTCACTGTAGATAATTTATAATTTCCAGTATATAGGAAATGGAATCACTAATATTTTGACGAATGCGGGGTTTTAATGCATAGATAATGCAAATAAGAGCGGGAATGCGGGGTAATACTGCGGGCAGAGTGAAAATTAGAGCGGAATTCACGTGTTCTTTAGACAAAGAACATGAAGATAGCGGTTGGAAATACCAAAAAATGGTTATAGATCGCAGATCAAAGGGCCTAAAATGGATCTAGATCCGGCTCGAATGGCCAAAAAATGAGCACGCGATATGACGGCAGTGCTTTGTATCACCATAGGTTTTAAAAATAGCGGGAAGTGAAGAGAAATAATTACGAAGATGAAAGATCTGACCTTGGGAAGGAGCTGCATGCACCACAAACCACGCTTCGCCTGAGCCACCAAGTCTCTGGTGTTCTCCAAGATGGTTTTCTTCTTCCTCTTCGTGCCTGGTTGCGCTCTTCTCGGCTAATTTTCTTCGTAATAGTAATAGATGAAAATGAGGCGCACAGCGGGTGCGATCTCAAAATGGCGGGCGGTAGGGTCGAGGTAGGACCTAGTCGAATGACAATCAGCGTATACCTCCGGCGTGAAAGGCTTCTGATTGACGACTGATTGATTTGCGTCCAAAACTAAGCGGGTGGAGATGCAGCGAAAATGACAGTTGAAAATATTAATTCACAACTACCCCGCAGTATGAGAGCCACAAGAAGTGGCGCGAACACATACATTACTAACAGTTATATGTCTGTATTAATATCAATTTAAATTTTTAAATCTTTAATTGTCTACAAAAAAGGATGGGACACTCAAACCTTCAATTCTGATAATTTAGTTTTACCTCATCCAAATTATGCTGTATTCCAACAACATATGAGTTATACTCAGGACTGAATTTTTTTTATAAATTTAGTAATACTATAAAAGAACGTAATAATATCAACGAATTTTAAAGAAAGCTTAAAATGTAAAATGGCTATCTAAAAGGATATACCTTTTCATAATTTATCTGAGTACTTTGAATGTAAGGGTAAATAGCTAAATAGTTTTTTGTAAGTTTAATATTTTTACAGAATCAATACGTTAACCCCTAGCGACGAAAACGGGAACTACGCGATTTTAGGTTATAGTTGCGAGACATTACCAAACAGGCGCACTTTTGAAGATTTCCGCATTTTTCGGAAAATATTTCAGTATTTAAATATAATATGATTTAGGTTCAGGAATATAAAGAATTTTGTCTAGTGTGTTTTATTCACTCTGATAGCTGCAACATAACTTAGTACAGGAATAAATAGGTAGAGCAGCTATCTAACTCTAAATAAGTGGAAAAACTTTGTAAGAAAATACTTGTCCTGTTATATTATGAGCTAGCATTAGAACTTGCAAAATAAAGACATTTCCTATCGTTTGTTTCAATAAAAAGATGCGCCTTGCTTAGTCTTGGACGAATAAACTAAAGCCTAGGTATGAGATAGGAAATACTAAGTCAGTCCAAGTACTTAAGTATGCTATAAGACTAGGAAATACAGAAATAAGCTAGAAAACATGTAAATAGACATAGCGACATGGCTTGTGAGCGTTGCGGCGGCGGCGGTGGGAAGCAGACTGATGGCAGTTTGCCATAGAGGGCGCGTATTTATACCCCTGAGGTGGGGGTTGAGGAACTATAAAAATCTGTGCAGTACATTTTCGGTTGACTTCAGTCAGCCCCCAGACGTCGTAGCGTGATGATACTAGTTTTTACGTATAGACCCAAGTATCTAGAATAAGTTAGAAGTAAGTATAAATTGTAATATGGTGATTAATAGAGTAAATGAGTAATAAAATAGTGCTCCACGGGGTGAGGTAAAGTGTCAGTGTGTGAGTAAAGGAAAAATGCAATACAATCGAGTGGAGCGCGGTCCACATTACATTCAAAATCCGAGCAGTATTCCAAAAAGGAAAAAGTAAAATCAAGAAGACGGCACTCTACCTAGTTCCTGGCTGCACACCTTGGGTCCACAAAGCTGCGCTTTCATTCGATTCTCTACTACCCCGGCAATCTGTAAAGTGCAGTACGGCAGCAAGAGCTATCGTGAGGGCTGTGGTGCACACATAGGTTGAGAATAAAATTATTGCTGAAAAAAAAACATAAATAAGGTCGCCTACACACCAACAGCTCCCATCGACGACGCGACGTCCACGTGGCAATGATCATTAGAAACAGATGTGTACTACCCCTTATGTTTGGAAAGCAAATAGGGCTACAGTTTTAACGAAATGAATTTAAGCAAAAACAATTTTTTGTCTTTGACATAAAGGTTATAATTACAGGTTCAATCTGGAAATGATTAAGGGCGAGTAATCAATTGACGTGGACTGGTCACGTGGAAAAGTTGAGTGAGTAATGAATTTTAAACTTACGAATACAATTTCGAAGATATGTGGGTATGTTACAAAAAAATTAAAAACAAAAAGAATTGGTTGTCTATACTATACATATTTTTTATACAAAAGTATATAAAAGGCTAACAAAACAAATGTTTTTTTTTTTTTCAGTTTATGGAGAGGCCTAATTACTTCCAAAGAACCATAGAAAGTATGACGTTGTTCATGTTCTAGGGTCAGGTCAATCCTTAACTATTACATTCTAAATAAAACTAGACAAACTCCTTTTTCTATTAATTTTTACGTTATTGGTTTTTTAATGTAATCTTTTTGCGATACAGTTTCAGCCATTACAAGGAAATACATAATTAAACGCATACCCTGTATGAATTAAGATTAAATATGTATCTTCCTAAAACCAGTAAAATAAACAAATTACCGAAAAAAACCGTCATTACAAAGTCATTATTTCCATCCCATTCTAAAACTGCCGCCAATCAGCCCCAACACACGTTCGATTACCCATTCACCGTCACGGTCAACTGATGTCTGAATATAACGACCGCCACGTGTTACCAGCAGTGGCTTGAAACTGTTTAATTAACTGGCTCCATCATACCCGTGTCCTCGGTAGTGCGGTTGGCACTCATGCGTGGCGGAGACAGGGTATGAACGGAGTTATTGAAGTGGTGAGGCGGTACTGCCACTGTGACGCACATTGTGTCCGTGGTTTTGACAGGTTTTGATATGCGTGTTTGCATTGATGAGTTGGCAAGTGTAGGTTAGATAGATTTTATTTTTTATATAACTCTAAACTTTGCGTTTTATTTTATCAAACAGAAACCTAAGTTCTTCGTTTGTTCGACCGCGGTATTGGACAAGAAAAGCTTTTGGCAATAGATTATGGGCGCACCGTGAGGTTACCATATGTATCGAGTACCAAGATGTGACAGACTCGAAGATGTGTGCATCAAAATAAACAAGGTTGGCTAAGCGCAAAATGGAGCATTTTGTACAGTAAAGAAAAACATACTATACTTACTATAACTAACAAGAAGGGCTTTACTACGTTCGATAGAGCGTATCAAAAGGTGCTTAAAAAATAATATTTGCGAGGAAACTCTCTACACTGTTATTTAAATTCATAATTAAAAGATATGTGACGTCTTTTCTACCTATTTGCCTCTATAACGGAGTGGTAGAGCGCTCGTCTTTAACCAGACGTCCGTCGTGTTGTTTTTTACTATTTTCATGTTTTTTTATTAGTCATACTTGACATTATCATTGCTTTTCCAGCAAAAAGTTCCAGACACGTCACTGGGTCCAATCCCCGTAATGCACATTAATATTATGTTGTTTTATTTGTACCCGAAGTACGGCGCTATGCTTTCCACCCATCATAATTGGGACCTGATAATCGTCGGAGAATAAATAGCGGGTGTAACAAGTGAAGACAGTGACTTTTAATTCGCAGTTGACACTTGGGAACACCTTTGATACCCCCTCGAAGTTTCATGATGATAGAATTATTTTTGTGGTTTTTGTTTCTTTTCTAAACTCAGTCATTGGAAACACAGAGATAGTTAAAGAATATTTGAGAGAACACTAAAAAACGCCCAATTTAACTAATGAAATAGTCCTTGTCTCCTCGCCACACTATCGCCAATTTGTGGCACCAACACTAATTATTGTGACCACAAATTACTTGGTTGTCAGATTCGGCGCCGTGTCGGCGACACTGCGAGTGAGCAATTAGGAGTTCTCATGTTGCTCTAGATCTAGGTTCCAAGAGGCCATTTTTGCGTATGTTAATACATATTATTAATATCAATAATTTTTTCTCTAAGACGGATTAAGCTAACCATCGTTTTCTGTCTAGACAGATTGGGTACCTCGAGTAAGTATTCATCAGTACAAAGTGATGCTCTAACCAGATCTAATATTTTTTAATTTGTAATTTGATTTTTTTATTTGAAACTAAATTAACATATTTGAGCACGCGATATGACGGCAGTGCTTTGTATCACCATAGGTTTTAAAAATAGCGGGAAGTGAAGAGAAATAATTACGAAGATGAAAGATCTGACCTTGGGAAGGAGCTGCATGCACCACAAACCACGCTTCGCCTGAGCCACCAAGTCTCTGGTGTTCTCCAAGATGGTTTTCTTCTTCCTCTTCGTGCCTGGTTGCGCTCTTCTCGGCTAATCTTCTTCGTAATAGTAATAGATGAAAATGAGGCGCACAGCGGGTGCGATCTCAAAATGGCGGGCGGTAGGGTCGAGGTAGGACCTAGTCGAATGACAATCAGCGTATACCTCCGGCGTGAAAGGCTTCTGATTGACGACTGATTGATTTGCGTCCAAAACTAAGCGGGTGGAGATGCAGCGAAAATGACAGTTGAAAATATTAATTCACAACTACCCCGCAGTATGAGAGCCACAAGAAGTGGCGCGAACATTTGCCCCCGGCGTTAAAACCATTGGTTTTAAAATAAGAATAGAAAAGTAAAAATAAGACAGAGAATAACGAAATTTTGAAGCGGGGGCAAAGAAAGGAGTTATTGAGATGGGAGAGGGCAAAGACGCACGACAGGTCGTTTGTAAACACCTGTCGTCGTTTTGACAGAAGCTACCCTAATGACATTATCTTTGCCA
This sequence comes from Ypsolopha sequella, assembly GCA_934047225.1. NCBI lineage: Eukaryota > Metazoa > Arthropoda > Insecta > Lepidoptera > Ypsolophidae > Ypsolopha > Ypsolopha sequella. The sequence continues at coordinate 2,762,704 of OW203988.1, read as the reverse complement.
GGGTATACAGCTACAATAACACCGAGCGGCCATTGAAGCGGTGGAGTGTTATCGGTAACTACAACGACAACAGATCCAATTTTGATTGGGTTGGAAAGTGTATTCCATTTTCCTCTAGACTGGAGAAGATGGAGATAATCATTCTTCCATCGCCTTGCGAACGATTCTACCATTTGATCAAGCAACGCGTAGCGACGTAATAAATTAACTGGCTCATCAGCCACCTTACAAGCGGGTAATTCTTTTAAAGGAGTTGACATCAGAAAATGTGCAGGAGTTAACGCGCTAAGTTCAGATGGATCTTCACTCAGCAGCGTAAGCGGACGAGAATTTATGACACATTCTATTTGCGTAACTACAGTTAATAATTCTTCGTAGGTCAACAGTTGAGTACCTACTACTCTATGCAAATGCGTCTTAAATCCTTTGACATATATCTCATAATGTCCCCCAAAATGTGGGCTACGTGGAATATTAAATTTCCATTGTATTCTATGATCGGCAAGTTCATTCGCGAAAGACGTTTTAAATTCTTCGGAGTTTGTCAAATTGTAAATTTCTGAGAGGGCATTTCTAGCGCCTACAAAGTTCGTAGCATTATCTGAATATACGAAAGACACTGCTCCACGTCTAGATAAAAAACGTTTGAACGCGGAAAGAAAAGTGTTCGTGCTAAGATCAGTTGCCAATTCAACGTGAACTGCACGAGTCACCAGGCATACAAATATGCAGAGGTAACATTTGACGGGACGGACTCCACGTTTTCGATACGGAGTGATACTGATAGGACCACAATAATCCACAGCGCAGTGGACAAAAGCTTTAGCCTCATTAACGCGGCATGATGGTAAATCTGCCATGAAAGGGAAGGTTTGTCTCGGCTTCGCCTTAAAACAATAATTGCAGCTATGTATTACGCGACGAACAATATTTCGACAGGAAAGTATCCAAAATTTTTGGCGGATTATTGACATTAAAGCCACTGGTCCAGTGTGACAATTTTTGCGATGATAATGAATGATAATCAATTCGACAATATGATTTTTACGAGGTAACAACACAGGGTGTTGTTGATCGAACGTCATGTCTGTGTTGCGAAGTCGACCACCAACGCGTAACAATCCATTTTTATCTAAAAATGGCGATAGTCGATTTAAAGCGGGAGAACAAAGTTTATTTGACTTTAATCTTTTTATTTCATCAAGAAAATAAAATGCTTGAAGAGCTTTAATCAATGCAACTTCAGCGAAATCCATATCGGTAGCGGTAAAAATATTAGAGCGCGGTAAAATACGTAAAAATCGGTAGATGTAAATGATTGTGTGTAAAAGCACAAGCCATGACGAAATTCTTTCCGAAAGAGAAAGAAGTGGATGCGGTTCTTCATTACTAAAAGCGGGAAGAGAAATTGTTTTTGATTCCGGCAAGTTTTCTTCAATAGAAGCTGATTCTATTGTTTTGATTGGCCACTCTTTAGCGTCCAGATAAAGCCAAGCAGGTCCAGTGAACCAGAGCGGGTGACTCATCAACTGCGTGGGAGTGAGACCACGGGAAAGACAGTCGCTCGGGTTTTGAGAACCAGCTGTATGGTAAAAACATTCAGCGGGAATAGCGGATATTATTTTTGTTATACGCGTCGCGACAAAGGTTTTAAACCTGTGCGGTGAGGAATGTATCCAGTGTAAAGTTACCATAGAATCGGTAAAACAGTAAATACGTTCAATATTGTGACGTATTTTATAAGCGTCAACTACACGACGAGTTAATTTCGACATGAGTAACGAGGCACAAAGCTCAAGGCGGGCGACACTGACGGTCTTGAGCGGACAGACTTTTGACTTTGCGCATACCAGCCGAATGCTAGTGCAAGTGTCTGAGTCATCTTGTACTCTAATATATACGACACATCCGTATCCACGTTCACTTGCGTCTGCAAATGATATTATCGAAATTTTCGAATTTTGGAACACGTCTAAGTGGCGTTTAATACGTAAATCCCGCAAAACAGGTAGCTCCTTCAAATAGTTTTGCCAAATCTGCGCAATATCAGAGGGTAGTGTTTCATCCCAGTCTAATTTTAAAATACAGATTTTCTGCAAGAGTAATTTTGCGTACAAGATCACAGGAGCGGTAAAGCCGAGGACGTCGTACTGACGTGCTATCACGGACAAAACATTGCGTTTAGTACATGGGCGACTATCTAGCGATACAGTAAAAGAGAACTCGTCAGAATCAGGCGACCACTGTAAGCCAAGAACTTTAAGAGTTTGAGTTTGTTCTTCAAAATTCTTACTAGAATTTAAGCGGTGAGTATCAGGCAGTGTATCAAGTAACTGTTGACAGTTACTAGACCACTTGACGAGCTCAAAGCCACCGGCCTTAAGCAATCCTACCAGCTCATCTCTGAGCTGTAAGGAGCCCTGCACGGTGGGCGTGCTATAGCAGATGTCGTCCATGTAACAGTTTCGTGCGGCTACAGTAGCGGCGAGCGGGTACGCTGAACTCCCATCCTCACAGAGTTTCCTGACTACTCTCATCGCAAGGAAAGGGCTACTACGTAGTCCAAAGCAGACGCGATTGAACTGATAAGCGATAAGCGGTGAACACGTGTCAAAGCGGTATAAAAACTTTTGAAATTTGCGATCATCGGCGTTAACCAAAACTTGTAAGAACATTTGTTTGATATCCGAGGTAAAAGCGATTTCATACAAGCGGAAGTCAAGTAAAATTAAAAACAAATCGTTTTGCAAATTAGCACCTGTGTGCAGCGTGTCATTTAATGAGACACGAGTACCATCAGCGGAGTCAGTCTTAGTACTGGCATTCATACAAATACGCACCTTTGTCGTTGATTTATCAACACGCACTACGGGATGATGCGGAATATAATAACCAAGAGATAATTGGTCATCATTATGAAGCGGGGATATGTAACCTTTAGTTAGGTATTCATTTATTATATTGTTATACTCGGAACGTAAATCTGCGTTAGAAACAAACCTACGCTCAAGAGACATAAAACACTTTTTTGCGTGATGGTACGAGTTTCCTAGTATGTTAGGATTCCGTGTGAACGGTAAAGAAACCGAATAGCGACCAGCGGGGTCACGTGACACATTGTTAATAAATAATTTTTCACATTCATCATTTGCGGGACTAGAAGCAGGTTCACAATGCACCTCTTCTAATTGCCAAAATTTTTGTAAAATAAAATCTATTGGCGGTTCAATCTCCATATAAGAGCATAACGAAATTGAACATGCGGTATTTTGGTAAACAGGCGTATTACCAATTAGCGTAAAACCGAAGATGGTCTGAAATCCCGTCGGCGTACCCGGGGGACCAGAGACGCGGCCTGATAACAAGATATCCGCGAATAAAGATGCACCGATAAGAATATCAATCTCACCCGGTAAGTAAAATGTTTCATCAGCAAGTGTGATATATTTTAAATACGAAAGCGTAGACAAATCCACCTGCACCGATGGTAAGTTGTCGGTAATACGGTCGATTACATAAGTGTCAAGCGAAATTGAAACCGAATCATCAAATCGTGAAAACAATTTAAGGTTTGTCGCACCCTTAATTGGGTTTGATGAAGAGCCGATGCCCTTAACAAAAGCGCGGGGAATTTTCTCATATTTTAAGTTAAGCTTCTCACAACAGGAAACCGTCGAAAAACTGGATTGTGACGCAGGGTCGCAGAGCGCACGTAGACGGACAGACATACCGTTAGAATCTTTCACGATCACTTGAATTGTACCTAAAAGGCATGTTTCATTACGCTGCGAGTTAGGCTGTAAGTTACATAAAGAAATATTATTACTCGCAGTTGGTACGGATTGAGAATCATTAGTCATATGTTCTGTGTTAGTCGCCGATACGGCAGGATCCACCAACCTCGAAGATTGCGTATGTGTGCGTGGAGACACGGTAATATTTTGACCAAGCGCGGTGTGAGTATTCATCACATTTTGTTTGCGGCACAACATCGAATGGTGTTTACAATTACAATGGCGGCAATTATAAGACGATTTACAAGCGGAATTGTTATGCGTAATACTTAAACAATTGGTGCAACCGTTATTAGATTTGATGAACTGAAATCTTTTCTCGATATCTAGTTTCACAAATTCGGGACACTTATATAAATTATAGTGTTTTAATTGTTTACATAGCGGACAACAATTATTATTGGTCGAAGCGGAGACAAAAGCATGGGTTGACTTGGTACTGTACCCGGTTTTGTTGTTATTATTATTAACGGAGCGGTTCGGAGCGGGAGCGGTAATTGCGGGTGCAGTGCGGTTCAGTATCTTAGTTTGTTCCCGTAAAAATGATATTAATTCATCATAATGGGGTAAATCGGAACCACGTTTAAACATTTCAAATGAACGAGCGGTTTCAACATCAAGTTTTTTAAGGGCCAAATACATAAGGATAAAATCCGAAAGATCTTTAATATTCAGCGATTTTAAACACGAAACAGCGGAACAGAACTTGTCTAAAAACAAGTCCAAGTTTTTTGAACTAGCGGTAGTTAAAGGGCGAAATTCAAACATTTGATCCAAATAAGTAGTGGCTAAACTACGCGAGTCTTGAAAAGTAGAAACGAGTGTTTTCCAGATTATGTCGTAGTTAGTTGCGTTCGGTGTGATTCCAGAACAAATCGAAAGTGCCCGGCCAGAAAGTTTACCCATCAGGTATTGTACTCGTTCGTTGTCGGTCAAGTCCGGATTATCGTGAATCGTGGTTTTAAATGTTTCATAGAATGTTGGCCACATAGTAGCTTCACCAGAAAAACCAACGAGTTCCAGTTTTGGAAGCTTGATAGTAGGTTTTTTGGGACATTCCATGTCAAGTGGAGCTTTAACTTTAGAGTCAGCCGATTTCGAAGAATGTGATAACTTCCGGTTGATGTATTTGCAATGGGAGTAAAGATCCTCAAAAGCTGACCAACTTTGATAATTTGGTTCAAAATTAGGATTTATCAATACCTCTGTGTCATTAATTTCATCTATGATTACATGAATTTCTGAGCGTACAGTATCCAAAGTTTCGACATTGGCCATAAACAATTCTGCCGAAGAAACATCCTCTAAAGCGGTTTTAGAAAAGTCATAAACTCTCTGAAGGCGATTAAACAATTCTTGCCTTTTATTTTTAAGCTTCTTTAAACTATACGACATCTTTAATTTTGCAGCTTCTGCGGAATTTGGCATGTTATATAGTACAAAGTTAGGCAAGTACCAGAACTATTGAAAGTTTTATACTGACTACAACATAGAATAATGCTAATGAGTTAGAGATAACACGGGCGGCGGACGAACCTGTGTACGAGTACCTCTCGATAATATTAAGAATTAGCAGGTAGGCAGATAATATTTTCTGTGAAATGATCAAATGGTATAATCGCAGCGGATAAATTAACAGAATGGCGTATTTCACTGTAGATAATTTATAATTTCCAGTATATAGGAAATGGAATCACTAATATTTTGACGAATGCGGGGTTTTAATGCATAGATAATGCAAATAAGAGCGGGAATGCGGGGTAATACTGCGGGCAGAGTGAAAATTAGAGCGGAATTCACGTGTTCTTTAGACAAAGAACATGAAGATAGCGGTTGGAAATACCAAAAAATGGTTATAGATCGCAGATCAAAGGGCCTAAAATGGATCTAGATCCGGCTCGAATGGCCAAAAAATGAGCACGCGATATGACGGCAGTGCTTTGTATCACCATAGGTTTTAAAAATAGCGGGAAGTGAAGAGAAATAATTACGAAGATGAAAGATCTGACCTTGGGAAGGAGCTGCATGCACCACAAACCACGCTTCGCCTGAGCCACCAAGTCTCTGGTGTTCTCCAAGATGGTTTTCTTCTTCCTCTTCGTGCCTGGTTGCGCTCTTCTCGGCTAATCTTCTTCGTAATAGTAATAGATGAAAATGAGGCGCACAGCGGGTGCGATCTCAAAATGGCGGGCGGTAGGGTCGAGGTAGGACCTAGTCGAATGACAATCAGCGTATACCTCCGGCGTGAAAGGCTTCTGATTGACGACTGATTGATTTGCGTCCAAAACTAAGCGGGTGGAGATGCAGCGAAAATGACAGTTGAAAATATTAATTCACAACTACCCCGCAGTATGAGAGCCACAAGAAGTGGCGCGAACAATATTAATATAGATACAATGTACATTACTTTAAATATCAATTCGGAGGCGTTTGTTATAAAAGTCCATGAAAATTACATGAATTTGCAGGTAATTCATGTTTTTATGGAAAACTAAGACTTATGTAAAAAAGGCGCTCGATGTTGCATTTAATCCATATGGTTTCCAAAAAATAAACGGTAAATTCTGAAAGGAACTTTTCGTTACAGCCAGGGTCAAGCAGTTCAATACACAATATAACAAAACCAGATCAGAATAAATTCTAATTCCGGGAATATCCACATTAAGATCAACATACTCGTAGCACAAGTACATAAACTACACTACGTAATTCCGATCTCTGACCATAACCTAACGTACAATTTTCTTTTAAGTTTGGTCTTGATATTTAACGAGTACAATTCACCTCTATTGTGGTAAGATGTCCTAGAACATCTCCGTTAGTTATTAAAAGTAACTTATTAGTTATCTTGCTATTTTGTGCAAACTAGCTATCTAACTATTCCGACCTCTACGTCATAGGTCTACGTGTAGGCTCTCATATCAAAGATGCTAGAAATCCATATGAAGGTAACTATTAATAACTATTAACTTCTATTAAAACTTCATATTAATTACTAAACCAACCACTCAACTACTAGTCTGGAATTAATATTAACGGATTAAAAGCTATTCGTGGCCCACAGTTTTGGCCGAAGTACGACGATACGGCTAATCACACATCTTCCTGGGACGGAAACTAAACAATCACTAAAACTCCTGAAAAGTAAACTTGAATAACTTTTCCTTAAGCTACAGTATCGATCTTAGGCCTCATAAAAAAGGTGGAGACTAGAAAACCTTACTTGGAAATCATCTTGAATAAACTTACTTGGAAAGTTCAAGTTCTGGACCCGGCAGAAAAAACTATGCCTGGCAGAAAAATCTATAGCTAAATGTGAAAGGAGAATATATTTTTTTGTCAGCAAAGTTCATATTTAACATCAACTTGTATCATCTTATTAATAGATCTATCGCCACGAAATATATTTATTCTCAGATAAATAAAACGTGTTCGTAGGTATGTAAATTAATATCAATGTCAATATCAATAATGTCAATATGTATCTAAAATAAGAGATGAATTACCAATAAAATCGTAGTTCATCAGATGAATGAGAACTTCGTTCTAAGAATAATAGTTTTATTCCTTAAATAATAGGTTCGTCCGCAGAATGGTAGATCTGTCGCCAAAAAAAACGAATTATCGGTCCCAGATTGCGACTTCTTTTTATTAGTTATTTTGTCAGCAGTACAGTATTTACATTTTAATTCGTTCAATTATTAAAATAATACTATTCGTTACCAATTTAATAGATGAGTTTATAAATTTAATGAATAAATGTTCAAAAGGGCGGAGCGAAATTAGCGCGCTATGAAAATTGACCAATCCGGCCTCAACGATCAATCTGCCCTGCATTTTACAAAAATTATATGTGCAAACATATGATGGGGTTAGCCATACGCTTAAAGCTGGCCATCCCCCCACCAGAAGCAAAAAAAGTGCCGACCGGCCAAAAAAGGAAAAGGGGGCGCTTCCAAATCAAAACAAGCGCTGGTTATTCAATGATTCTCCTGCGTATAATTTGATTTTTTACTTTTATTTAATATTCTCACTTGACTAGAATTTTTATTCTAAGATGTCATTTCTAACAATAAATATTGATTATTGTGGCTACAAATTAATGATGTGTTTCATTTACTATTCTCCTAGAAGTTATTAATTAAATATATTTAGATAATAATATATACTACCCGTGAAAATTAAGATCCTTGGGGGAGGCCTATGTCCAGCAGTAGACGTCTTTTGGCTGAAACGATGTCGACGATGATCATTTTTTAATAACATCTTTCAACCAGTTTGACTATACAGTGATCAGGACAAACCTATTATAATAAATACAGAAACATTTATTTGGCACTTGATCATATATCCCGATGATTTTAGGTGATTTATTGTGGAATTGATTTTATATTCTTTGATGACTACATTTTGGCGACAGATCTACTAAACTGCTGCCGTTAATTCGAGAGAATGATGACAGATGGAGTGTGGCGATATCTCGAAAAAATACTACAAGTCAACAAGAGCTTCTTCACGACAAAAATAAATAAACGCACGTTAAAAAAATATCAACGATACAACAAATGGGACGAAATAAATCCAAACCATGATTATTTAAACTTTTTTTATAAATAAAAACCCTGGAATAGAATATATATACGATCTTATTATTTGGTAAGGTATATCAGTTTTATAATACGACAACACTGCCTTACACCGCAGATATTATAAACCTTTTTCTGAAATGTCGATTCATAAAGTCGAGGATTCATACTGCAGGCATTATGATTGCTGATTTGACAGAAATAATGAGCAGAAGGAAATTTTAGTATAATTTTATTTATATATAGTCTTTGAAAGGTGACATTTATTTATACAGCCAAACTACCATATTGGCAAGTAATAATAATAAATCAGCAACACGGATCGTAATACTTTTTGCTAATTTTGCCAAATAAAATGTTGACTTCCTATAGTAACTGGAAGCTGGATAGAGCTGGACTCGGGAAAACGACAAAAACAAATTAACGAGTTTCACAAAAAGGGTAATAGAACATTGATCACTTAGATACAGAGTCTTAATTCAATATGATTTCCGCTACATAAATAAAATGACAACCTCTATATAAGGTTCTTAAATTCAAGTGAACACAGTATCGCTAATAGACAACTTTCCGTCAAAAATAATATTTTTTGCGCTTTTTTTTAACTTTTACGTAGAAATTGAGTCAGCTGATTCATTAAGTTTTGTACTAGGAAGTGGAAAATATATACGACAAGAATACTTTTTATTAACAAATGGGACGTTTTAACGATATACAATCTACCCTAAAATCATCATGATAAATATAAAATATTGAAATGCAAACAGTAAAAAAAAGGTTTTAACCCCTGACATTTGCAAACGTCACCATTCTCTCGAATGAACGGCCGGAGTTTAGTTTGCGGATAAACCCTATTATTTTGAAAACACAAAATCTATTAAATTGGCGATGGCTTAAATGATACCCAATATGAAATATATAGATTTAGTAAATAAAACGAACAACTCGAAGATTATTTTTTAATTTATTGTTTCGTGCACAATCATAAAATTAAACAAACATTACAATAAAAATGTAAATAATATTGTAATAGAATAAACATAATATAGGAATGTTAACTCTCATTATGTTCAATTTCTTCCTTGTGGTTTTCGATGTATACCTATATGTAAAATACATGCGTTTCTTGTCGTCTTATTGCCAGCTCTTGACGACGAAATGGTACCTGAAAAGTAAAAGTCTATGAATAAACTAAAATATTATGGTAAATGATCATAAGTAGTGTTCATAGAATTCATTTAGGAGCTATGGATTTAATAGGGATATTAAAATACATACTATATTATTTTGTTTATAAATTGATGTTTTATAAATGTATAGATATATTTTAAGAAATTAAATAATATTATATGACCAACCTTTAACCTATATAGGATATATAGGATAGCGCGTTGAAATGAGTCAGTATGCGGAAAATCTAAACTATGGGGGATATAGAAATTTGCTCAAATTTTTCTCGTTTCTCTCTCGCTCTCTCGTTGACCCATTTCAATGCGCTATCCTGTATAGATTCATGTGGAATAAAAGTACTTACCGAGTTTTAAGCTAAAAGTATTATCATCATAAGGTAAGGTATCTGTTATTTTTTGATAATCTTGTTATAACCAACACACTGGGTTATATTTAAATTTTGTCTTATATGATTTTTGGGTACTTATCATGTTATCATAATTCTTATAAATTGTTATTCATGATGAAAAAATATTCATTTTCTCTTCTGATTGATATAAATAACTTTAAATTGTTTTTTTTCTCTTTGTCAATTGAAATCCCTCCTCGTTTGTCACATACTGATCAACTGAAACAAATGAGAAATTCATACTTTTATTACACATGATATAGTGGTAATAATAGCTGACCCCCGATAGAAGAAGGACCTTTATGAAGAAAATTATTATTTGACAACATTAAGAATAAATGCATGTGGTTTTTGAGCTGAAAATAACATGAGTGTTTCTGCATTTGGTACTGATGAACGGATCAGCGGAAGCTACTAGAAGGGTCGCAAAAACTAAATTTGTCATATAAATGACGTCACACAGTCAAGAAATTAAGTTTAATTCACTAAAAGACATTATTTAACTTTAGAGATGACGTCTCGTGAGGATAAGGATTCAAATTTTGCAATTATTTAAAATAATTGAAAATTATTATTTTCAGAAGAAATATTATATACTTAAGGGAAAATATTTTACCTGAAGCCATTCGAAACATCAATGGATTTGCACATTCAGGGCAGAACCAATCACCATCTAGCGCTTCATCTATCCCTACATATTTATAATTTTGTAACCATATCACTCCAATGAACAATTATCATCGTCATAACCAATCATGTTGGAGCCTTCATTATCTTTCCCACATACTTCGATTTTCGTTCTAAAATGTATTGCATATCATCGGAAACTTCGCATCGTTATTGAAAAGCTCATCTTCACTAACGTTGACTATTTGAGATACACAGGAATTATTTCAAATCCTTCTCTTTTAGGTCATAGAAAATCGTTCATGTTGTGTCCGCTGTTCTTCTCGTTTTTAGAAAGGGCTTCGAAATCATCAAAAGTTTCCTTTATATGACTTAAGGAAGAATGAAGCATTTATCCGTTAGATGACATTTGGTTCACACTTGGCTTTCAGTGCCATGTCTTCAGTTCAAATACTCGAGTAGTAATCTAAATTCGTGGTAGAAACTGTCACATCTCTCGCAGGTGCATACGACAGGCGTCAATGGTTATTAAGTTGTTTCGTGGCTGAAAATTAAGACAAGGTACTCAGTTTCGTTAGACCGAATGTGTTTTGGATAAAATACATATGTTGTACAAAACAAACTTGAAAAATTTAAAAGAAAATCTTTTACTGACCTTTAGTCTTAAGTTTGCCAAGTCATCATAATTTATATGTATATGTTATTAATAAGGTAATAGTGGCATCTTCAGTAAAAAAAATCTTGATATTCGTAGCATAGTTTTTGGAAAACCATGTATGGTCATGATTTGCTCATAGACAATCATCATTATTGTCTTCTCATATTTACATTTTGTCTTGTATTTTCCCTAAGCCCCTTGAAACATTAGGTGTAATCCCCTGATCACCTGAAATAAAAACAAGAAATCTACTGACAATGACAACTAACACAAATGGCTGAGAAAAAATGATTGTCTCCTTTATCATGTATGGCATCCCCCTGAAAATTTATTTTTGATTCAGTAATCGGTTTTGGATCTGTAACTCATTTCATTTACGAGTAAGAGACCCGTGGCATACGGAAAGACAGACAGATGGACGTACAGCAGAGTGATATTAATAGGGTTCCATTTTTCCCTTTGGTTCTAAAATGTGTTCTATAACATCAGGTTGCATGCAATTTTTGGAGTGAAGATAATATGAGTTGTCTGCATTCGGAAAATATTAAGAATTCTCAATTAAGAATGAAAAATGGGTCAGCAAAACCTTAGGTGATAAAAGGGTTGCTTCACAAACTGAACCCTGACCCTTTATAGAATCCTGTCACAATAGTGATAAAATCAAAAATTGATGATTCATTTTTGAAAGACAACAGGTTATGTTGAATATGACATTCGATGTGAATTAGTTTTTACTACCGTACATGCATTAGGTACATTATTTCAGAAAAAGGTTATTTCAAGAAAAATTGTTTACCTGAAGCCATTCAAAATATCAATGATTTCGCACATTCAGGGCATAACCAATCACCATCTGGCGCCTCATCTATCCCGATACATTGATAATGGTACCACTCCAAAATACAATTATTATTGTCACACCCAATCATGCTGGCGCCTTCAACGTCTTTCCCACAGTAACAGTACTTCGATTCTCTTTCAGAAAAGTATTGCGAATCACCAGACACTGATGAATTTGCATCGTCATCTGAAAAATCATCTTGAGTACCGCTGATTGATCCGAGATGTACAGGAATTATTTCAACTCCCACAGTTTTAGGTTCTGGGAGAAAATTGTTCGTGTTAGGTCTTGTTCTTTTTATCGAAGAAGCTTCAAGGTTATCAAAAGTTTCCTTTTTTTGGATTTTTGGGGAGACATTGACCTCACTATTATTGGTATCATTCATGACGCCAGCTTGGGGAAGGATAAAGCATTTGTGGACGGCAAACTTCCACTTCTTTAGATGGCATTTGGTGCACAATTGGCTTTCGGTGCCATGTTTCCAGTACAAATGCTCCAGCAATAACCCATGTTCGTGGTAGAACGTGGCACATTTCCCGCAGGTGTATACCACAGGGGTCGATTGAGTCATACGGAACTCTGAGCACCTCATGGTTATTAGGATGTTTGATGACTGAAAATAAAACAAGTTTCTTAGTTTCATTTGTTATTTTATGTTATTTTCAAGGACCTTGATTATTTCTGTCATATTTTATATATTAATCTCCTTTAAAGTATGGATTCTTTTGATTTTATTATTTACTACGCAGTAAATGTGATGTATTTTGTCCTTTAATTATATTTTTATATATACGCACATTAAGAAACAGGAAATTAAATAGGTAAATGTGATATATTCCGGGTAATTCGGGCCCGGCAACAGCCACTATTGTTGAACCGAATTCCCCGAAGTGGGCGCGTGGGCTACAGGTGTAGACCAGGGTACATTATTGGTCCCTCTTTCTCAAACGCGTCACACTACCGCACTGTCCTCTCCCCTCGTGTATTCTTCGACTATGGACCCCTGCATCGTTCAGTAGCTCCCATCAGCACGTCAGACGGCAAAGCAGAACGACTAATAAAGTGGCTGAGCTGCGTTGTAGCCCGCACGACCGTTCAAGGAATATGTTAAATCCCTTTTATTTATTGAAAGATTGTTCTAATATTTTAAGAGCATTCAATTTCAGTGTAATTTACGTACTGTTGCATCACAAATATACTTAGTATTACCATAGACGAACATTCGTCCATGGTATTACAAGCTTTTTAGAAAATCATGGCGGGGCGTCAGCGTCACAATGTTGATTTTTCAAAGATTTATATTGTTTCGTTAAAAAGTAAATAAAAAACTAAGGATTCTTATTTTTCATTATAAGACAATAAAAATAAAGTTAATTATTCATAAAATTAAAAGATTTTTAATTCCACCTTCATCAAATGACCCAAAATATTTGAATTAAAAATGGGCTACACATTGCTATTATGCATTTACCCCGCGCGACCGTTATAGGAGTCAATTAGGGCGCGCTTACCCTAGTGTGTCCGAATTTATGGAAAAAAAAACATATTTGTATGATTATTATATTTTTTGGGTAATTTAAAAAACACAAACCCTTATGCATAATATATAACCATAATTTAGAAGTTTAGAAGGTAGGGCTTTTCCATAAAAGTTATCTCTTTTAATTTATATTAAGAAATACATACATAAAAGATGAAACTTACAAATATTATACTAATTCATATTATGTCATGAAATCAATATAAGACAAAATTAAAATTCAGAAGAAGCTTTTTTTCCGGTTTCAACTCGAATGGAAAACCCATTTCAATTTTATAATGTTAATAGCTACAAGTAGAAATAAAATAAATAAATAAAATAAACATAAATTACCTTCTAATATAGGTAACTAGAGTATAAATTCTAGAGAGGTATTTTTCATCCAGAACGCACACACTCACATAAATAGACTGTTTCGTCACTTTTGTGTTAAATACTTTAAATATTCACAACGATATCTAAAAATGTAATGAAATTTAAGTAAAAGTGGTTCGCTATATATTTCGCAAAAACAAAGGAACTACTTACAAATGAGGTAGCGAATTCGTGGAACGTCTTTAGTCGAAGAGATTAACTAATTGGGTACTTATTAAACTGTTATCAGCTAATGACTAATTTTTGGCAAGTATATAAACGGTATTTTTTTATATTCGGTCAACAAGAAAAATTAGCTTCAAATTCTACGAAACAAAACCAATTAAATTAATATACATAATGCCTAACTTCTTGTACATTGTATTAATATATTTCTACCTTACACATTATATGAACTTACACATTATATGTTTATGTCTGAATGTCAATTATAAATAAACATATATTATATACATTATACTATACATACATACAATATACATAGGTACAAATAAATATGATCAATTACTATACTATACATAAAAATACCAATAGTTATGTGATGGAGCGATGAGACTTTTTGATTGTTCTTGTGGGGTTGTGAATAGTTTAAAATTTAAACAGTAAAAACCAAGCCTATTTGAACAAATAAATCAAAATCAAAATTTGGCGGCAAGTTCCGAATGACCCTAACATAACAATAGCAGTATATAACTTCCTACTACTGTTTCTGCTACTTACTGCCAAACAACTGCCAACTTCAAAACAAATATGTTTTGAAGCATTCTAAGATACATCAATAAAAATTTTGATGGTTCCATTAGAAGACTAGCTCATTACATTGAATATTTACTGAAGCTTAATTATACACACAAATTCGACGTTAATTTTACTAATTCGTCATTTAAAGTCACCTGCAGTTCAAACTCCCTATTAGAAAAAGATATAATAAGAACGTCCAATAGTTTATTTTTATTTTTATGTTATCGAAATAAGTATAGGTAGTCCACATGACAATAACCTCGTAGGATTTATCCGTCGGTGTTAAGATCATTATCTCAGTTCAATACAATCCAAGTTAAGTACAAGTACATTTTTACAATATTTTAAAATAGACAGCCTGTCTGTCTGTCGTGCTGGCGGCGTCCATGCGCCAGAGTTGGTATAAAACTTTGGTATCACCGTCTTGTGTAGCTATGTAACGCTAGTACTTATATTTTTTGACCTCAAGATGACAGGATACTACGTGTCCTCGATGCGCATGCACAGACTGGCTTCGAAGCGAATATTTGCCAGTCAATAAAGATTGGATCGACGAACTCGCTCAGTATTCAACAAGCACGCGTTCACTCAATCGCCGGCACTTCATGTGGACTGTCACAGAAAAGCTTTTAATTGTCAAAGCTTTTTTTATTTTTCATGCAGTCAAATTTAAATGCCAATATTTACGTAAAGTTAGTTATTGCATGTTCAAAGCTACTTCTAAACGGTATATTAACGTCGACTTTTTTATTTAGGTACGTCATAAAATGATTGTTTTATGTATAAATATGACCGGTTTCAATAATTCAGTAATCGTAGTCATAATCATTATTTTGTTTATTTCTTCGTTAGTTCTATCTACTTAAAAGTACAACGGTTTCGAATACAAAACTAGTTTCAAATGAAAAAATTGTTCAAAATCATGTTTTAATGGTTTGCAAAATACCTACTGATTTTGATAGTGCTGTTAGAAAACCAGTTACTTCATGATTACTTGAGTATTTATAAAAATACACACAAGTTACACTAAATCGTCATTTACCTAATGATATATAAATATTTATATACCTGATGATAATGAAACTAAAAGAAATTAAATTAAATATAGAAAATATGAGAAAAAAACGCCGCGTTCGAACCGCTTATATGTGGGTGCCACAATAAGCGCATATTTTCACCGCCACATTGCTTTATCTGATTTACACTCATCTTTGCTTATTCCGTTCTGTTGTCTGGTGAATTTCCTATTGAATGTATCTAGGTAGTTACTATAATTTTTCATTGAAATGGCTTGGTATTTTCATCATGGTTTCCGTCACATAAAGAATACAGGATATAAAAATAATTTCGCAGAGTTAATGGAGACCATTTTTAGGGTTCCGTACCCGAAGGGTGCCAGAAAGGACCCTATTACTAAAGCCTCCGCTGTCTGTCTGTCTGTCACAGAGGTCTACAGCTTCAGCCATAGCAAGTAGCTACTTGAAATTTTCACACGTGTTTTATAGCCTGTATCACAGAAAATAATAAAAGATAAATCAAACCAGCCCAAGGTTCGCAAAAAAAATCACGTCGCTCCGTTGCTCCGTTCCTGTGTAAAAGAAGGACAAACCAAAAAACACACTTTCGCATTTATAATAGGGGTGCGGATACAGATTCCAAAATGTATTGAAATCAGTCAGTTGGTTTGAGTGATAGAGCTGCAGAGGCAAACAGAATTATTTTTTGCTAGAGAGTTGATTTTCATCAAAACCCAGACCGAACTGTAAATATTTGAAATATTAACTTACTTTCTTAAAATAAATTTGATTCTATAGTATTTCCAGAAAAAGGTAATAAGTAAATAATCTTTAGATTTTCTTCATCTATTCCCATAAAAATAATGAGATGGGCCCAAAGAGGGTTTAAGTGAGAGGCAAAAGAAACCGGGTGCAGCCGCGTGTTAAATAGAAATTGGGAAATTATTAACGGTCGACTTAATCTTGGGAAATTCGTTATCAAGATCGTTACCCCAAAAAAGTAGTTCCCCGCTTATATCAAAACTCAGAATGAATTCGAATAAAATTTGGCAACAATTATTTTAGAACAAAACCTGCAGGTTAAATTATCTCCTTGAAAAATCATCTTGTCGTTCAAGAATCAAATCGTTTAATCAAAAATTTTACGTGACAACTTATTTTTCATGTGCCCAAAGACAAATTTTTTAATTAGTACTCTCTTTCACATGACATTCCTTCACATTCCTGCGGTCTTGGTCCACTGCTTGATATAGGCCTTTCCAAGATTTTACCACTCTTGGTGGTCATCTTGAAAGTGATGCCCATCCATACTGTCAACCATTGGGCAAGTGGGTTGGTAAATGTGGTCCCAAAACCTTTGCACCAGTAACGCCGCGCCACTACCCTTCACAGTCTATTTTGTTTAAGGCCCGGCAATTTCCATGGCTTAATAAAAATTTTTTTAACCATTAATTTTCTAAAATTTTTTAAAGAATTGTCCGATATGACGTCATTTCAGAATTTTAGACATTACACTGATTGTGATGTGTGATTGCTTATGAAAAAAAGTGGTCTGTCTCTGTCTGACTACTAATTTGTCATCCAGCTGTCAAATTAATCGGAAGCAAATTATTATAAATTTATCTTTATAGCAAAGAACACATTTCTAAACAGCCATATTTAAAGTGACGTCACACGAAAGCAAATGAAAGTCATCATCATGAGGTTTTTCAGACCACGAGTTCTAAAATACGGCTTATTAAACCTAAATCTCAAAATGGTTTTCGAATTAACACACCTTAACATAATTTAATCTAAGCGAATTGGGGATGTATATACCGCAATCAGTCGATCCTTTATGAAGTTATGCCTGTTTGGGAACTGCCCTCTTACTCTCCCCTGAAAAACTTCGGGGGGTTTGCAAGTAAGTTGTTGGTACCTCCACAGTTGAGCCCAGCATCAGCTCTACCACGTTTAAATATCTCTAGACTCTAAATATCATAATAAACTAAGTGCAGTACCTTTAACGTCAGGATTCTGGTAACAAACAAAACAGTTATTAGATAACAACATAACGATAAATGATCCTATATCTGGCCCTCTTCATCCAAATAGCATTTTCTTATTAAACTATCAGAACATTAGTCGATAACCGTTTGTTTCACAGGGTTTTATCGACGCTTACGTGAAGCTGGGAAGCTAGTGTTATGTACAACCAGAGGCGGCAACTTTGTGATAAAAATATACGAAGTGACTTCGATTTATATTACACAGCCAAATTCATACTGAAGTCTCCGTAAGTAATAGGGAATCAACCACAGGGGCAAGTTTTCAAGTTTCATAAAATAGTTTGAAAATATGTCGAATTCAGATTATAATGATTGTATATTTCTACATTTTCTAAACGGCATACCATAGCCGATATTTGAATAAAAACCTTTGTCCCAAAATAAAAAAAAAATAAAAAAAATAGTCAGTACGTGAAGTCCTGATGCAGTGTGAGAGCTGTTTTTTTGAGTTCACTTGTACAACCACGTTTAACCTTTAATAATTCTATGTCCCTGCGTGATTGGTGGATTGGGTTGCCCAATCGCCGTGCTTCGAGTTAATAATATGCTTGTCGCCAAGACGCATTTCTGATTGCCTGATATCCTGAAAACACAGAGTTAAAATATAAATTTCTGACAACGAAGTGTTACACACCAGACGTTCTGAAGTCACGTGTTCCTATAGTTGTATAATACCTTCCCGACCCAGCTTGAGTGCGTTCCAAAACATACAGATCGATTACAAATGTTTTCTATGGGATTCAGACCCACGACCTTTGGATTATTGGTAAAGACGTTCGAACCAATAAACTATGGAGGCGGTCTAAAAAGAGAATTAAATAGTACATACTAAAAAAAAAAAACGGAATCACATCGGTATTGGAACCCTTAAGGCTGTATAAAAAATCAGATTGAGCACCTCATTTTGCATCAATCAGAACTGAACTTTATGTCGTTTCCTTTTAGTTTAAAATAGCGCGCTCTCAGACGTGGCTGTTAAGACCACCAAGAAACACGAGCTCACGAAAAACTGAGTTTTTATTTAATGACTCGGCTTCTAGATAAAATTTGTTTGGGGTCATTTGTTAACATTTTTAATACAAATTTCAAGGCTGTTTGATTTAAGAAATCTTCGTAATTGTTTTCATTCAAACGAACTTAAAGCTTTTACGTTTTTAAATATATATATACTATAGCCGATTCTGAAGGCTTTAATTTTAGTTTTAGTGCTGTCAAAACTAAATTTTCTTCATTGCAAAATAGTCCTTAACTGTTAGGGTTAGAAGTTAAATTACTTTGAAAATTTTAAAGTTTTGACTTAAACTAATATTAAAACCTTCAGAATCGGCATTAATATCTATATTATTATATTAAACCGATTGACTAGGTTACACATTATGAAATGGTAATTTGAAGTTGTGCATTTGACGTTATGTGGACTCGTAAGTAAGACGTATGCTCGAAAGAGGTAAGCCATATCTACAATATCCTACTCCACTACAGAAGTTCTCGTATCCGTATAAGTTTCTAGTTAATGTTGACATAAACGGACTCATCTCGCAGTATTAATGTTCGGAGGCAATCTACACGAATGGAGGTACAACTTGAACTTGTGTATAGTCCGCTTCCAAAAATATAACGTTATGCAGACCCTTATTTATTGGTCTTCCTTTAGTTTAGGATACTATGTTACTTCAATCAATTTGGTTCTTAAGATTGAACCTTTCGATCGGCATCATAAAAATATATAATGTTTTTGTTTACACACATTTGTCCTGTTCGATTCTCGATTAGGCAGGTGATTTTTCAAAATTCTTTGAATACAGTTTTTCAAGATTTTTTGAAGTAAAATTTCCTATCTTCATTATTTAGGGTACTCTACTTTCTCTCCAGAGACATTGGTTCGATTCACCCTGTTTATACAAAATATAGGTATTTACTATGCAATAAGATATTTTTAATTATATTAAAGTAGCTTGAAAATAATTGGATTTTTGAAATGAGTAAAGTTAGGATATTACAGGAATATATACGAAGGGTGTTCATTATAAAGTGAGAATGAGATGCAAACTCTTTGGAACCAAAAAAGGAAAGTATTGTAAAGCTAGAATATTGATTAGATTTAAAAAAAGGAAACAATTTGAATACCTTTTGTTTTTTTTAATATATTTATCTTTTGTTTTAATAGTCTGTCGTAGCGTGTTGTTGAAAATCTAAAAAAAATAATTGCGTGGCTGAAAAACTTAATTACGGAACGAGTTAATAAAGACTTACAGAATACTTTATGGTCCACCGTACTCAAAAGTTGCATGTTGGTGCGCTGAATTTAAAAGGGGATGAACATCCGCCAAAGATGACCCTCGCTCGGGTCACCCAACAACGGTAGTGACCGAAGAAATGGTTTAAAAAGTTGAAAAAAATACGGATAATTTCAGGATGAAAGGTTTTTTAGGATAGAACTATTAAGGTTAGAAAAAAGATGTTTCAAATATATTATGCTAAAAGGCGACTATATCGAAAAATAAAATAACATTTATTAAAAGTTACCAGCAACATACTCATTCTCACTTTTTATTGAACGCCCTACATATAGATACTTACAGCTAACTTTTGAAGCCGCTTATCATTTAAAACATGATTTTAAATTAGTAGCAGTCCCAAAAACAATTAAGGAATTAAATTATCTTAGGTTCTATTCGAAAATAGCCGATATCGACGGTGCGAGTAGATAGCGTATTTATTATTTGTCACTCTAGAGTTAAGAAATTGCCAGGAAATCTTGACCTGGAAACCAGGTCAGATAATTTTACGAGTTATTGAATGAAACCCTTTCATAATTTCAAAATTCTATTTGCTTTCCACCAATAATAAATCATCGGAACTAGGCAGTATCCATAAATTCCAAAACCGTTCATTTCCGTTGACCCCAGGTTTACACGCTACAACCTCCGGGGACGACTTAATATTTTATCAAATTACGTCACTCCACTGCACACGGTATAAAGTTATACAGGGTGATATAAAGTTATACAATGTTGAATAATGCTTGATGAGGCTGCTTTCATTCGAGTTGGGCGTGTTTGTATTGGGAGACTTAGATTAAACCAGATATTACTTAAAATCATCAATAAATATTAAATTCATTCTTAAAATGATGGCCTCTTATTTTAAAGTCAATAAGCCGATGACGACAAACGTCAAATATCGTAACAATAAAAATCTCCGAGGAGGTATCAGAGGCGGTTCTGAGTGAGTACTCTCCCTGAAACAGTTATCACTAGTACACCATCTTTTCGCCGATAATTTTTACGCCTTATGGACGTACTTCGACCATCAGTACGCTTTTTTTAGGGCATGTGGGTTTACCTCAGTGATTTCCTTTAACGATCGGCTACCCGGGGTACAATTGTGTAAGAAAATCGTATTTATTTGGCAACGTATGGTTTCAGCATCGTACGTTTCTTACACAATTTCACAACAGTAGGCAGAATTCGAACTTGGGTCTCAATTTTGAGATCGTTTTTAATAAAATAAGAATCTTTCATCTGTTGTTTAGTTTACAAAAGTTTCTTCAATCGTTTTAAATCATTCAATAAACTTTCAAACGTATATTATTATCATTGCCTATCGTAAATGAATTGTTAAGTAAATTTCCATGAAATCCCAAAAATTTTAAATTATACAACGATCAGTCCCCTAATTTGCCCTTGCCCTGGAGATTTCCGCTGATACGGCATCCTGCAGTGTGAATGCCCTTAATTTCTAGACGGTTTGCAAACAGTTTGCTGCTGACTACGCGAAGGGCGTTTCACCGCCGTCATTAGCGGATAATGCCCCCTTAAATGTTTGAAACTTCACTCAAAATTACCTTACTTGTCGGAGCACAAGTGCTGTGATTGATTTTAGATTTTATTCGCTGACAGATTTTATATTATAATAACTAGCCTTTCATGCGCGGCTGCACCCGCGTTTATCTAATCTTTGCCCCGTTTTCGGGGCAAATAATCTTGACCAGGGTCCCTACAAGGATAATAAATAAAAACGCATCCAAATTTATTAAGTGATTTTTCAGTCAAAACGGAAAATACTGAGAGTCAGACAGAAAAAAAACGAAGTTTTCAATTTTGGCCTTATATAACACATTTAACGGGTTATTCCCTTCGGCTCAGTGATCCGATGCAACTGGCAACGGATCACCTTAAATTATTCCCATCGGTTCACATGCAACTACAAAATTCATGTATTTTTTTCCCAACGGCTCACCCTAATAAAATGTGAGCTTATATTATGAAATGTATCCTCGGATAATTAGATAATTATGTTTAGAGTCTTTTAGCAGTGTCCTATGAGGGTGAATTTTTACTTTTTTGTACCTAACTTGAAGGTTGCAGAATTCTTTCTTTTTTTTCATTTTGTTGCCTTGTTTTATCTTTTGTTCTTATCCTGTAGAACTAGTAAAACTTTTGTATTTCTTATAGAGTTCCTGCAGCAATTGAAAGGTGATAAGGTTTTAATAAAAATATTATGATGAGTTTTTTTCATAAGAGTCATTTTTCATAAGATCATAATTTTTTTATTTTTTAAGTGATTTTTGAGTTAGAAAGTTTTTTATTTGCCTGATGATGACCCTACTGAGGGGTCGAAATATAGCGTTTTAAAAATGTTTCATTACGTTATTATATTTATGCAAAGTAGAGAATACAAAAAATAAAAAGCACTGTTACGGTATTTTGTAAAATTTATATGCCACTTTTATCAGTCTCATATTTTATGAATCGACTTTAACTTGTAATTTGGGGACATTGCTTTTTGATTGCATACTTACATGGAGAACCAATATTTCACACGTACAAAATACACGTACCATTTGAGAAGCCAATTCTCGTTTGTTTACAACATAAATCATACGAAAACGTCAACTAATAGAAAAGTTAGGGAATGCTGTAGAGCTCTTTCGAACACCTGCCGCCATTTATGAAAATTAATTCATAAGTCTACTGTACTTGGTACCTCTACCCCATTTTAAAGCTACAGCTAAGAAAATTACTTGTATACTTGTGTTGCATACTGATGATATTGTTCAAGATTGTATGGAATTAAAACAGTCTGTGAGAATGTTTGATATTAGAATGTGACACATGATATGCAATTTATTTTACGTAATAAATTGGTATTGGTTTTGAAATAAATATGGAAATATTATTAAATCGAATGCCTATCTATATTTGTTTTGGGTCAAAGGTGATAGCTTCTGGAAATAACATTAAATATAAATTGGTTTCAAAAGTTATAACCATGTTTCTTATGAAAGATGATTTATAAATTCATAAAACAATAGTACTTTGTGCGACTGTAACATAATTGAGACATTGGGACATGAGTGCTTGTTTACGAAACGAGAGAAGAGAGTTTCGTAATAGTTTTGCACGAGTGTCCCAATGTCTAATTATAAATTAGAGTGAACGGTCACTCTTCTTATAAAGTGGCTTTGTTAATTGGGGCATTTATCAGTTCTGGACTGTGTGTCGAGCGCGCCGCGCCTTTCGTCTAGCGAGTCTTGATGATAATGAAATGAGTCATAATTCAATCGAAGGCTTGACCTGTGCCGTTATTAAATTTCATAATGTTAACTCACTGTACCAAATTACAATGATGTGATCAATTGATTTTATTAATGGGATAGGTTGTACTTGAAAAAAAAAGCATTATTTCAATGCATTATTTAACCCTAAATTGACAAAAGGACCCCAGAAAAAGACTAGAAAGTCTTTGATCACGGCATACATTTACGTTTCTTACGAGGTGCCAAGCGAAGCGCAAGAAACAATTGACTGTTGAAACTTTATCATAGATGGATCCAACATGCATGCAAATACAACACACTCGATTGACATTTTATGGCTAACAACACAGTACAGACATAGCTAGTATAAAGTCTCTCCTGGACTAAAAACGAAGAAGACTATTCGATACTCCAATAACAGACCATGACGAAGCTTCATCAGATAACTAGCCAGGAAATGAACAGGAAGGGGTCCAGTACATCAAACCAGACCCTGACAAGGTAAATCACTTGCAAGTCCGTTTCTGAAACGAACCTGCATTGTATTCAATTTTGACAGGTTTAGGGTTTAGTGAATTGTACACACCAATACAGAAACTTTTCATTCTTATTTCTATTGCTATAAGAGTGAGCTAGAATATATGTAATTTTTAAAGCCGTGAATTGAATTGATCTATAGCACGAAAGAAAGCATGCTATTATCCCGCTATTACCAAGCAAATGCTACCTAGTAACATGTGTATTATTAAACATGCTAGAAATTAAGCACACTCAACGAGCATACAAAAAAAAATAAACCGCGTTTGATTTTTGAGCATACTACTCAAGGTACAGGTGAAAGGAGGCGTGATTTTGAACTGGATACCAATGCTATTTTAGCAAATGATCAATTTATGATCTAAATGTGTACAGTTCGGTAATTTGCAGCGATAACTGAGTCGGTAGGACGCCTGACTTTCAATAACTCAGTTGGTAGGACGCCTGGCTCTCAATAAATCAGTCGGTAGGACACCTGACTCTCAATAACTCAGTCGCTAGGACGCCTGGCTCTCAATAACTCAGTCGGTAGGACACCTGACTCTCAATAACTCAGTCGCTAGGACGCCTGGCTCTCAATAACTCAGTCGGTAGGACACCTGACTCTCAATAACTCAGTCGCTAGGACGCCTGACTCTCAATAACTCAGTCGGTAGGACACCTGACTCTCAATAACTCAGTCGCTAGGACGCCTGACTCTCAATAACTCAGTCGGTAGGACACCTGACTCTCAATAACTCAGTCGCTAGGACGCCTGACTCTCAATAACTCAGTCGCTAGGACGCCTGGCTCTCAATATCTCAGTCGGTAGGACACCTGACTCTCAATAACTCAGTCACTAGGACGCCTGGCTCTCAATAACTCAGTTGGTAGGACACCTGACTCTCAATAACTCAGTCGCTAGGACGCCTGACTCTCAATAACTCAGTCGCTAGGACACCTGACTCTCAATAACTCAGTCGGTAGGACACCTGACTCTCAATAACTCAGTCGCTAGGACGCCTGACTCTCAATGACTCAGTCGATAGGATGCCTGACTCTCAATCCTCAGATATGGGTTCGAATATTGCCAATCTAACAGGCACTAATGAGGTTTTAGAAACGATGTGTATAATATTTGTTATTAAAAGTTGCTAGTAAAGGCGAATTCTCTGAGCACTGACACCCCGTGCAACTTTTATTATGTATCACGTTATCAAGCAAAATTTGTTACTTGATTTATCAAGGTTTTCACATTTTGAGATAATCCTAAATCTAAATTAGTAAACATTTCTTTGAACAGGCTCGTTACTCATTTAAAATGGCAACAGAATAAAGACAAAAAAAGTTAATTAGTCAAAACAAGGCCAAAACATATTTGCTCGAGTCTCTTCTAAGAAATATTGGCAATTTCTTTACTTTGATGTATGGCGACAGAAAACGTTTATGATTTAGTGAAAAGTGTTTCATTCCACTTTTGATTAATTGTTTCACGGGTTTGAGCTAATTCTGAATCGTTAGGGCTCGACCGAGCCGTGTTGTCGGAGAACAATTATACATACCGATGAAGAGCCCGTTTTTAAAACGTGAGATGATTGTTATTGACAAGGACCGTGCAATATTCCATACTGAACGAGATTCATTGGATAAGGAAAAATCACTTCTTACAATGAGTGCATCCGAACGCATGAAGCATCACTACAAACAATACGTGACCTTGAATAGCAGCTTGCAAAGGCCCATAATGAACTGAAACAAGTAACCATGGAACGAGAAAACCATGAAGCAAAGCAAGTCCTACAAAAATCTATGGTACTATATGATGAATTATATAGTTAGCTGCGATGAATCTCATTCAACATCAAAATACAAAAAAAAGGTCAAAAGGTCAAAAGCGCCCGGAATAGAACATTTTGTATGGTATTTCTCGAATGATGAATGTGGAAGAAGTAAAAGAGGCGTTTCAGGATCGTAGGCAAGAGACAGGCGTGAAAGTATGTATTTCAAAGTCTGGGAAATTTTATCATTTGCAAAAAAGACGCCAATTGCCTTAAAGGATTAATCCAAATGCAAAGCATTTTCGGCTGCTACTCATATCTGTTATTTTAATATTATGAAATAAATTTTTGAACCTACATTCAAATTAAAACAAAAGGGAGTCTTGCGTTCATGCAGATCATAAATTTGCAGAATGTACGTATTTTGGCCGATGTGTATTTCCGTCTTGCCTGATCCAACAGTAAAATGAAAGAAGTAACATGATGAGCCCATACACTTTCGTATCGCACTCAAAGTTAGTTCATTTGCCGAATTATCCTCCTGAAAATAACATTTGCTTATAATAGAGAAGAATGTTTCTAGAAAAAAAAGTCTATTCTTTCTTCGGGAAGACGGAAGGAGGACTAGGGCAGTAACAGAGTGGCAGCTGAGGCCAGGAAAGCGTTCAGTGGGTAGACCGATGGCCCGATGGCGAGACGATATCGTCAGGATGAGGCTGGCGAGAGACCGACGATAATAGGATGGAGAAAAGGAGGTTTATGCCTAGCAATGGGTGGATGTGGGCTGAATGATGATGTTGATGTTAATGATGATGATGATGATGATGATGATGATGATGATGATGATGATGATGATGATGATAATAGAAAGAATAGGAAAGGATATTTCGGATAAGCTCGCCAAGATTCCGTTTCCCGAAATGTCCCTATTAGCTAAGTGACCGGTTGTGTCATATACATAAGGCATGGATCTTGACCACGTTATTACAAAATAAATAAAAATATAAAAAACACACATGGTTACATCATGTAATGATTAAATTTACCAATTGTGCACGTATATCCCACCCAATTGGGGCTGCTCTTCGATAAATGGTTAATTACAATAAATTGGGCAAGTGCGTGTCGGACTCGCGCTCAAAAGATTCCGTACCACCACACAGACCCTAAAAATATAATGGTAAATAACAACCATATAGATGTCATAGCAACATTTAAGCGACAAAAACAAGCGGCTAAAATGGTAGCGCGCTTAATCACCTATTACCATAACTTTTTTCATACCTTTCGGTCATCTTGTTTCGGAGATATGAAAAACGCAACATTTTCGAGGTTTTTTTGTATGGGATTGGGGACTCCCTATGTATCAATTAATTTCTATTTATATTATTTACCGTGATAGAGGCGTGTTATGTGAAAATTTCAACTGGCTACCTATAACGGTTGAAGCTGTAGACCCCTGTGACAGACGGACAGACAGACAGACAGACGCTAGACGGATGGATGGACCGACAAACAGCTAAGGGTTAGTAATAGGTTCCCGTTTGGCACACTTCGGGTACGGAACTCTAAAAATGAACATAGATTATTTGGTTAAGAGTGAATCAACTAAAACATAAATGTCCAAAACTCAATAAAACGTCGAGCAGTGAAATTCAGTAAACGACTGTGCCTGAATAAAATATAATGTCACAACAAAAATTTAATAAAATGGCCACTTCCGTTCTTAAAATATTGCAGAAATATGACGTTTTGGAACGGTTCCAAATAATTCTATCTCAAATTCCGCCTATTTCGTGTAAGTTTGTATCATAAAAATATCCCATAAATTTCGTTTCCTCAAATGATAACTTGATATATAAGAGGGAGATCGTAAATAAAATACATCAGTTATGGTAACCGTAAGAAAATTAAATATGTGTTTATAGACCTCAATTTTCTTTTATGTAAAAACGAAATGATCAACCAAAAATAAACTACATAAGTGTGCTAAATATTATTGGAGTGCATTACAAACTAGAAAAGATCAATCAGAAACAAACCCAAAGACAAGAATTTGAAAAAATTCCCCGGGCCAGGATTCGAACCTGCGACCTTTTGTTATCAAGACAAACGCGCTACCAATTGCGCCACCGAGGTTCCTATCCAGACCGGTGAATTTTTTCATCATACTTGTCCACTGCTATTTTTGCATCTGCCTGATATACTAGCTTGTACTGCACATATAGAACGCTCACGAAGGCGTTATGTGATTTCACGCCTTGTTCTTAAAAAACAGATGGCGCTGTCGTCGCTACAATATTGTTGCTTCAGACAGTTAAGAAATTCACAGTTCTCATTAACTAAGATTATGTATATTTTTGCGAAATCCATCACTATGAATACTCTAAATTTTATTAGAGTGCATTACAAACTAGAAAAGATCAATCAGAAATCATACATAAGTATAATTCAATAGATCGATGGAAATGGTATTAATTAAGTTATATTATAATTAAATAAGTTCCTTTTTTTTTTCATTATCACCTTCTCACATGTAACACATCTTTTTGCCAGCATAATTACAGTAGTAACTTACATAGTAACTACACCAGGTAACCAGCCCCCCTATTCTGTATCTTGAGTTGCCAACTGTACTAGGTGCCTATCATCAAAAACATAGATAAAAACTGAAATTTCAAAATTTCCTTTAGTGGGTATTGAACTATTAACGAACTGTGTCGTCACTTCAAGTGCGAACATATCCTTGGGAAATCGGAATTCGATGGTATATCTATGTTTTTGATGATAGGCACCCCGTACAGAAGGCAACTAGAGATACATAATAGGCCCGCTGGTTGTACCTTGTATTTTTTTACACAATAGGCTTACTCTTTTAGGCTATGAAAATAAGCGTCAATGAGAGTTAGAAACCCCTCTCCCAGAAATTTGGAAAGTCTGTCCAGGTACTTCCAGAAAATCATTGTAAGCCGATTACATACGAATGACTGACATGACTCATGACGTCATACCAGAACACGACATGTCGTTTGGCGGTAGGTTCCATCATAATAATATGTTAAAAACATCCATCCACCCATCAGCCTAGCTCGTCCACTGCTGGCGGTCATCTAGAAGAATTGCCCATACTCACATGTCCTCATTACATTTATCAACAAAAAAGGTAAGTTTATATCCCTTAAGGTGATTGGCGTCACCAAATTAGCATTAGTTGTTATTAGTTCTAAATGTTGTCGTAGAGTTGATAATTCGTAACACATTATTTTCGATATTTTTGATATGGCCATAAACGAGGAGTAGGCTTTTAGAAAGTATACCAAACTATACTAAGCCCCTTAATGAATCGCTAGTTGATTGTAACAAATAGTCGGTGACTCCCTGCGACGACGTACTAATAATTATAAATGATCAATAAATTAGTTTTAATTGCTTCAGCCGGGTGGAAGAGATATTTTTACTTAAGGATTCCGTAGTCGTAATTGTTCTCTCTCGTACAAACATACGTAATATCGGGGACACATCCACTGACCCAGTTGTTACTCCAAGCTATTTCATTAACAGGCTATGCGAATTTTATTTTTGTCACTGTCACTCCAAACGAAAAACCGCGCAGTGCGAGAGGGGCGGATTTAGTGCAAAAGTAAAAAAAGTTGGTTTTGTATTTTTATAAAAAAAACTAAAATAGCCAGCAAAATTTCAAATATCAAATCTCTAGATGTTGTTGAAACCCATCTAATAAAATATGTTTGAGTTCTGTGTTCTGTGTTTGAAGACCTCATTTCAACAATTATTTCTATCGAGGAAAATTTATCCAAACATGTTTTCCAATTTCAAAACCCTAGATTATATAGTCAAAATGCATATATCAGAAACTGATTATAATTTTCAGTGTACTTCATGAAATACACAGAAAAGAAACACCCGTATTTTTTTCGCATATCGCCTTAAGGAGCTCCACAATGCTAGGCATCAGTTTTGCATTGGATTCAGTTCCGTCAATATAGATGGTAAAAATTTTATTATATTATATAATAGTACATTAAGAAATTATAGTTAATATCCTAAAGTAGCAATTTTTATACTTGCGATTGTCGGCACTGGGTGAAATTAGAAACACATCTTGAATTAAAAGCACATGTAACAGTAGTTTCACTTTATTTATACTACTCAATTCTATTTTCTGTCAACATTATCATCATTTACGCCGACAGAACTATTATTACGCTGCTCAGAGCCTGAGCCTGTTCCTCACATATTCCCTTGAAAATGGTGTTAAACCCAAAACCGGTTGGGAGAAAACATAAATAAGGTGAAACTACTGTACAAGTGCTATTAATTCAAGATGTCTTAAGGCGCTCTTATTCCAAAATCAGTAATTTCAAAGTCAAATAGAACTTTCAAATATCGTCTAAAACCTAAAAAAAAAAATACGCAATATAGTTCGAACCTTTATCTAGGTTTTCCACATATGTGTTACACGATCAGATAAACTTTGCTCGATAGAAATAATTCACGAACACAGCATGTAATAAGACCTTTCAAATCATGCCATTTCCATAATTCCACTCTTTTATTAACGAAACATATCTGGTAATATTGGTCTTTAAATTTTCTAGGTCGACCACGTAAGTGGGTTTTAATAAACATAACCCTTATTTTTAAACAATTTAAAAACCGATAAAAACAACGAAAAAGTACAAAAGTGTGGTTATTTTCTTTACTCCTTACACGTAAAGAAAAAGACAGAGAGTCACTCTTCTGGGATAAGAGGGCCTTAATGTAGCCGCCATTTCAAAATAACTGAAGTTTTACGTGCGTGGCATCTGATTAGAGCAGGACAGACAGTTGAAAAACAAAAGCGTTAGAGCAGGGCTGAATTTAAGTGTTGTGCAGCCCCTTTAGGGCGAATAATAGCTACTCCCAGTAAAATGGATTCGAGATACTATTTTGCCTGCCTTCTATCTATCTACTATAATGAGGATTTTTCGTCAGAGGGGGAGGGGGCGGGGGTATCCCGGTCCAGACAAACGTTGACAAGTAAAAGTTTCTCAAATTATTTAGAAAACGTCTAGGACAGAAAGTTTTAATAGTTCTGTCTAAGCAGAAAGAAAAGCATTTGTGGGGCATTATTTATACGGATTTTATCATTTGTGTGTTATATCTATAGCATTC
The DNA here is from genome assembly GCA_934047225.1 of Ypsolopha sequella. Lineage (NCBI taxonomy): Eukaryota > Metazoa > Arthropoda > Insecta > Lepidoptera > Ypsolophidae > Ypsolopha > Ypsolopha sequella. The sequence continues at coordinate 2,731,891 of OW203988.1, read as the reverse complement.
TTGGGATAAGTCTGGACCCCTTAGGTACGTCTTTGAGCTACTGGCGCGGATTCATCTCACAGAATAATAATTTAGCACATAAAAATTAATAAAAATCAATACAAATAAAATCCTCTAGTCCCCAAAGTGAGGTGAGGTTAAATCTATTTATTCCCATTATCTAATTATTAACAATAGTGTACACGACACTCATTAGATGATTTTAAGTCGATTAATAAAGTATATAAGATAAATATAATTACTTTAAGTTGTAAATACTAGCTATAAGAGTAATAATAGTAGTTTATGCTACAAGGGCGAAAAGGAATAAATTTAAATTACGAGGACGATTTAAAACACGAGCGTAGCGAATGTTTTAAACGTAACCGAGTAATTTATTGCTCTTACGCCTGTGTATCATACTACGTTTTTCAATGCATAGTGAGAGGAAATAAAACAAATATAATCAAAGAAAACAATTTAATATTAAAGTTGAAAGTTACATTGTTACAATTTTGCAAGTTAATAATTGGCTCAAAAAGACTGTACCCAGAGCCGTTTAACAGTGGAAAAAGAAGTATAACATTTATAGTACACAGGAAAGGTTGAGCCAACTTCTAGTAAATAAATAAAATGAAAAAATCATAAAGCCCTAGGGCAAAATAATCGACTGTTCGGTTTTGCTCAAAGCTCAATTACATAGAAAATAACAATTACAATACATAGAAAATAACAAGTATTTAACGAATAATACGTAAATAAGCAAAGATTTCAATGATAAAATCCATTGGTAATAGGTTAAAATATGTAAACGAGTCGGCCTTCTGGTAGTATCTATTTTGTGCTAGAGGCTTTGCTACGGTATTAGCGATATAATGCGATATAATGAGAATGAGTGTTAAGGCGCTTGAGACCTTCAAGTACTGCCAGATGGGTACTTTCTAAAGCCTACTCCTCGTTTACGGCTGGACCAAATGGCTTGAAAAAAAAATATATGAAGCAATAACTTCTTGAAAATATTTGCAACAAATTTTGGTTTCGTACGATCAAAAATTCTGTATTAAAAAAAAAACAACTGTATGATGTTTTTTTGGCTTGAATTCCCTACTCCTCCTAATCTTCTATGACGTTTGGAAATATTTACACGCCAAAAAATTAAGAATCTGTTTAACTTTAAATGCAACATATCTCAAGTAAATCCAGTAACTTTTTCTGTTAAAAATATCGAAATATGTAAGATTTCAAGGTCAAAGGCTAAGAGGTGCTCTGCGCGGGCGCAGGCATCAGTCATGCAGTGGCGTTCAGACGGGGAGGCTGTGTCACTCGTTGCCACGTACCGCACCCTGGCGTCTGATGACATGTTTGCGAAAATATTTATAAGAATTTTTATTTGTGTGCGTTCAGAGAGTACTTTCGGCAATGGACTTAGTTATTTAGAGGATAAATTGTGCTGTGAAGTTCGCGCGTGGACGCTATAATAAACTAGAAGTTTGACGAGTTAGCAAAGAACTTTTTTTAGAAAAATTATAAATATATAATGTGATTGAGAAAAATGCCACTAAACCTAAAACAAGAAAGAAGCGGCTACAAAAGCTTTGAAAATACATGCAGTAAAGTAAGTAGGTACGTAATATAATCTACCTACACAATCATTATCCATAGTTGAATAGATATGAATAATTACTGGTAACAATTATAGTAGCTCATGGGTAGAACGCAGGCCTCTCAATTTTGAGATCCAGGTTCAAGCCCCGGTTGGGCAAGCACCAAGGAGTTTTTCGGAATATTTTTGCATAGTATTTACTAATACTTACTACTTGCTGAATGTTTTGTGCCCAAACTCACCACCAACCACGTTGGGACATACTTATCGTCGGTGAAACGCGGGTGTACCGAGTGCGGACACACTCGGAACACCTCCAAAACCCCCCCGGGGATTCCTATCGTGACGATATATAATTATTATTATAAACTATAAGCAACAATTCACGCAAAAAACGTTGCTCAAAATTTTGTTTTTATTTCTATCCATCTAAATAAACTACCCAAGTATCAAGGTTCGGACTAGGTTTAGCTCCGCTTCCCACCTGTTTTTTTTTGGACCGGAGCACTATTTGAAATACTTGTTTTAGTTCATTTCAGAAAAATATGTCCCAGGCAGGCATATCAAAGCCGTGGTATTTATACCTGTAATATTATGTAGAGATAGTTGAATAACTAGAATTGTAGGTATAATACATATAATTGATATATTATTTCAGGGGCATCTAAAAAGAGACCACCAGAAACAGAAGGCAAAGAAAATAATCCGACAAAATCTGCAAAAAAGACTAAGTACTGAAAAGTTTATTCGGGTAGACCTGACAATATATTAATTCAAAATAATCTGTGCATGTAACCTGTAATGTCATCCCATCCATCCATCAGCCTCGTTCGTCCACTGCTGGACATAAGCCTTTCCAGGACTTTGTCATTCCCGGTGGTCATCCTGGAAGAATTGCCCATACTCACACATGCTGGGCAGGCGGGTTGGTGAGCGCGGTGCCGGAACCCTCCCACCAGTGACGCCGCTGCCCGTTACCAGTCTGTTCCATATACGGCCCGGCTATAAGGGATGGATATACCGCCATCCATCGGTCCCAGGCATGGTGGGCCTCCTGGTTTTTTGCCTGTGAGCTGTCCTCTTACTCTCCCAAGAATTACTTCGAGGGGGTCTCCAAGGAAGATGGTAGTACCTCCACAGTCGAGCCCGGCATCAGCTCTACCACCTATCAAATATCATTTTCATTGAAATTATGTAATGTCATTGAAATTTAGTAAATATTTAGGGTGCCAACAAACGAACATCACTTTCAAAACGGTAGCCGTAGACAACGGTAGGTAACTGCATATGTCGAACTATGTTGGCGATAGCCATCGACTACCATCGAACAATGGTAGTGAGCGTCAGCTATTGGTTGCATTCGACGCGCTGACGCTGCCAAACAGCGCTGACTGCACTCGATTGATGGTATTGTCAGCGTTGTATGGTCGACTGCAACCGACGGCTGACGCTAACGTCATTCGGTGGCAATTTATAGTATAGAATAGTAGACTGTCAGAATACAGTCGGGAACACTATCTCATCGAGTAACAAGATGTGACCAACTCGTAGTGATGTAGAAAAAAAACTACATCAAAATAAACCGGGTTGGCTAGGCGCAACCTAGAGCGTTTTGTACAGTCAGCAAAAACAACGCAAATTTTCTGATAAAATAATCACGTCAATAAGTACTATGTTCGATATAGCGTATCACAAGGTGCTTAAAAATAAGGTTTGCATGTCCTATGTTGGTACTAATATCAGCCTGATTTTATCGAATATATTTTTATATGAAAAAAGCTTTCTTTAGCACCTTTTATACGCTCTGTCGATGATATGTACTTGATGATGTGATTTTTTTAATCAATAAAATGCTGCTTTTGCTGACTCTACAAAATTTTCCAGGTTGCGTCGAGCCAACCCTGTTTATTTTGATGTAGTTTTTTTTCTACACCACTACGAATTGGTCACATCTTGTTACTTGATGACATAGGGTTACCAACTGTCACCCGACAGCCTAGTACGTTAAAAATGATATTACGTATTAAAACATATTCAGCGTTATTTGTTATGTTTCTCAGAGAAAAGCATAGTCAGGACCACCACAATATCTAAGCTCATTCATTGCTTCAGAAATGGAAGGCAAAGACAATGATCCAACAATGAACGTGGTAATATCCTTGAAATTAGGTAAATATTTAGGAATTAATATTTTAATATTTGTTTGTGAAACTTGAGTATTTTTCTTTAATGGGTTTTCATTATTTTATAATTTATAGTAGGTTAAAAATTATTCTATATACTTAGGTAAATTGAAACTAATTTATTATGTTTTTCAGAGAAAAATATCGTTTGGACCACCACCATCTCTAGGCTCATTCATTGTATTAGAAATGAACGGCAAAGACAATGATCCGAGAGCCTCTGAACAAAAGACGATTGAAGACTCGATTCTGGTAGATTCATTTTAATTTACAGCAAATGTATTACAAAATATAAAACAAGAAAATGAAAACCACAGTACAGAACAAGAAAATGAAAAACAAAGTGCACAACAAAAAAAGGAACAAAAGGAAAAAAGAAAATTAAAAAAAACGAAAACACACAAAAAATTTATAACAATATATAGAACAAGAAAATGAAGACCGCAGTACAGAACAATGAAATAAACAAAGTACAGAACAAGAAAATGAAGAACAAAGAGCACAACAAAAAATTTAACTTATCTAAAGTGAAGAACAAAATAAAAATCAGAAGACTCATGATCAAGAAAATATATACATATATTTACCAAATTGAGGATTTACCTGCAGATCAGAGCTTACAAGTGTTAGCGAGGTGAAACTGTGGTACAGATAACGTAACATAATTAAAATTTACAGATTAAAAAATATATGTTTTGTTTATTTTACGTGCGAATACAATCTTCATAAAAATAAAAAGTAAAAGTTGCATCAACATCATTGAAACCGTTTCTGAGTACCCAAATATATTACATACTATCGGTTTCATTGTGAGACCCGCAAATAACCGATACATACCACTCAAGTCTCTAAAAGCACCGAAATCAACAAAAATTGTAACAAAATAATATTTTATCAATATATTTTTTTGTTTCGTCATTATCGTTCAAAAATCATTCAAATATAAAAACAGAAACTTTTTATGAAAAATTGTTTGACTGCAACCGACGACGGCTGAAGCTACCATCATTAGACGGTTACCGCCGACAAGGTTCGACGTCTAAAGTTACCTCAAGCCTCTGGCCTACCATGAGTTTGGCACTCGATACACGTTAGCGACAGCGTAAAACATTTGTATGAGTTTAGCGGTTCTAGCGGTATACGAGAGGAACCAGAATTTCCAATACATTATATTTTACGCAGTCGCCAACGTATATCGAGTGCCAAATTCATGGTGGACCTACTGTTGACGGTTACCAACTGCAAAGTGGTGCTCGTCTGTTACCGCTCAAGCCCAAGATTTATAAAGGTCTGACCCCAATATCAACTTGGCCACTTTCGGGTATCCTCACATAACCGATTTTGATGACATGTTACATTAGAGCAGGTACTGTATGTAACTGTTGTATATGTTTTATATATTTTCGCGATTTCAGTACTATCACCACTAGTTCGCAATTACTATAACCACTAGTTCGTTTTTAAAACTACCAAAATATCACCGTGTAGTAATAGGTACAGAATGGTCACATCTTTCTGTTACAGCACCACAGCCTATTGAGCTTGAAAAGTTATAGTTATAGGTTTACGCATAAAACAATGCTACATAAATTTATTTCTACCTCGTTACGAGGTGTGAATCATTGCGACGCTAGCGATCTTTGTAGAGGGGCGCGGGGCGTCTGCGCAGAGGCATGCGGGGAGCAGCGCCTGTAACTCCCCGGAGGTGAGGCCGATTGCTCAAGGCCGTTGGCGTGGGTAATCACCTTAACTAGTGTCTTAGTGACATTGAGAACCGAACAGATATATACAGTTTCAAAATGGAATAAAGTACAATGACAGACAGTGACACTGCAGTTTTTATTCCTTCTGTGTCCCAAAATTTGTTTACCCGAACACATCAAAAGTCTGTACCGAATTTAATAATGCATCATTTTATTACACAATTATCTACAAAGGAAAGTTTACTTAATGCGTTCAGTGTATACTTTAAGAGGGTTCGGTGCAATTTCACTAGAAAAACAAGGGGTTCCGTCAGAGATACCGAATCGTAATAAATATTAAATGTTGTTACCATTTGACGTCTTTTTTTTGTTTTGTTTTGGGAGGAAACGCCCTTTATTGATCTGTGAATTTCTTAGGGGTTGAAAGTTAGAAATTTTATGCGAAACCTTCTTATATTTTGTCGTTCGTAATGTTGCTGTTTATTGTTTTTGTAGAGGAAATGTTTCGTAAATATGGCGTAGCTAAGCAGAGAAATAGAAGCAGGGAATAAATTTCTTGCACTTTCCTCCTTAAATTGATATTTTAAGAAACAATTTTAATGTATTCACGGAATTACTAGAATCAAATTCAAAATATGAACTATATGATTTGTGGATATTGGTGAATACTTGCTCTAAAAATGTAATTATATTGTGTTGTCTTTCTACTAAAATACCTAAAAAGTACAGGTATCGCAAACAATGCTAGTGTTTTGAAAAAGTATATTATTTTTCATTACACTTCCATCTTCATCCATCTTAACATCTTCAGGAGTCCATAATTAGGACTGCATATTCATTTGTGTCAGTAATGTACAGAAGATTTAACAGACTTAATTAATTTGTTCTGAGACGTGGTCTCTTCTCTTATCAAAGGCTTAACCGCCGATTTAAGGCTGCGTATAAACCTGGACAAATTAGTGATTTTGCCCCCGCATCCCCGCACCTCAACTGTTTGCGCGACCGGCCGCGAGCGCTGTTTCTTAGCTCCCACGAGCGGTGTGGATCCGCGGTCATTAACCCGTGCACGTGCTAGTTTTCAATAATACTCGTAAGTATAAATGCATCTACGATGTATAAAATTCAACCCATTTGACAAAACGGTTTGTTCGCAATGGAATTTTTTTGCGTAATTGTGTTTGCATTTAATTTTTATATTTCAAAATTTTATTTTTCGAAAGTCATACTTGCAAAGATAATGATGACGATGATGATACAACGATACGTCGATACGACGATACGTCGATACAACGATACGTTGATACGGGGATACGGGGATACGTCGATACAACGATACGTCAATACGCCGATACGTCGATACGCCGATACGTCGATACGACGATACGTCGATACGTCGATAAGGAGATACGTCGATACAACGATACGTCAATACGCCGATACGTCGATACGTCGATACGTCGATACGGGGATACGTCGATACGCCGATACGTCGATACGTCGATATGTCGATACGGGGATACGTCGATACAACGATACGTCGATACGACGATACGTCGATATGGGGATACGTCGATACAACGATACGTCGATACGCCGATACGTCGATACGCCGATACGAGAATACGTCGATACGCCGATGGTGATGGTGAGATAAGGTTTTGTTAGTCTCCCAGAGGGGTAGGCAGCTAGGCAGAGACTACAGATTTCCATCTGCTACGATCCAGACACAACTCTTTCGCCTCTTCCACATCCATCAACCATACTTATTGTGATATTAAATTGTAAGCTAAAAAAAATACCTCAGACGAAAAACATAGCGATATTCATTAGTCCATTGAGACAACCTTTAGTTCAACATCTTTAATAAAACATGACCTATCTACTTATTTTGTTAAGTAATGGCGTACCTTTGCATTACTTTCATCCACTGCTTTATTTTCACTCGTAAAACATTTTTATTCCATTTTTTACATTGGTTGCATTTATTTCCCATGTTTCAAATTACGAGATTTATTTCAATTACGAAACCGGGACGTCGAGAGCGCAAAAACGTAGCCCTCCCGTCTCAACGGAGCGATCACAACTGACCGACGGGTGAGTGACGAAACAAAGCATGGAACAAAAAGCGCGTGCGACCGAGATATCTTGTCGCCGCCTTGTCTCAGAATAAATCGACGTAAGCGCCAATTCTTAGATGTTAAATTAAATGAAAACGAAACAGAATTATTCAAAATCCCCGTGCAATTATACGGGGTCATTTGTTTTCTTATTTTTAATACAAATTTCAAGGCAAACTGTTTTAAGAAAGGTCCTTTAACACTCGAAAAACATGAAATATAGATGTAACTTCGTAATTTTTTTCTATCGAGCGAACTTAAAGCTTTTGCGTTTTTGCTTTTGCACGAATATCAGCCCTATAGTCTATTATCTATATTATTTTTATTAAACCGATTGACCAAGTTACACAATGTTTTATGCTCATTTGAAATTGTGCATCTGACATTATACCGACCCTTAAGGTCGCTCAACGAGCTTTGGAGCGGGCTATGCTTGGGATATCTCTGATGGATAAAATCCGAAACGAAGATATCCGTCAGAGATCGAAGGTGACCGACATAGCCTGCCGAATCAGTAAGTTGAAGTAAGTGGACTGGCCATATTTGTCGCCGACGTGATAACCGTTGGGGCCGTAAGGCATTGGAATGGAGACCACGTATAGCAAAGCGCAGCGTAGGGCGCCCTCGTGCCCGCTGGACTGACGATTTGAAGGACGTTGCGGGTGACGGCTGGATGAGGATGACTAAGGACCGCCAAGAGTGGCGTAATATGAGAGAGGCATATGTCCAGCAATGGACGAATACGGGCTGATGGATGGATGAAATTAATATGTTTAGTTTAATTTTTAAATTCGGATTTTTACGGAAATATAATAGAAGTAATAATTTACATTACATTTTAATAACATTACAAGAGCTTTAAAGTTATAGAATTTTCCAAAGTTCTGAGTTATTTTGGTACAAATTACTACAAATTACATCGAAGCTATTATAAAATAAAATACAACAAATCATCTCGACATGAATCCCTGAGGGGGTAGAGGTGTTTCCGAGTATGAATTGTGAAATGCAAGTCACAGACCACACTTGGTACACGCGCTTTTCACCGACGATTATTACGTTACGCCACAAACGTAATGAGTGGTATATATGTATGTAAATACTTTATTGCACAAAATAAATTTACAATTCACAAAGGCGAACTTAATGCTTATTAGCATTATCTGCCAGTTAACCTTTGGTGATGTGGAAAGTTTTTGAGGGTAGTGCCAGATAAGTTGATTACTATAATCAATTCGACCAAGAAATCATAGTTTCATAGATACTATAATATAGTGGTGAGCCCTATCGCCGTACTTCAGGCATAAATGAACCATTTGAAGCACGCAGCCTGAAGACAAATTAATTAGCACCGCAGAGATTGAACCCACGACCTCTGCGTTAGCTGGCGAGCGCTCTACCACTTGGCCACAGAAGCCTCTATATTTACGTATAGTAATAAAAATATGTCTTGCATAATAGTAAATTATACTATTATTTAGCTGAGAGCTATGTTTTGAGCGTGTAATTATACTATTTATTGTTCTTAATTATAATTGCTTTCCAAATCATAAGAATCGACCAGCTTTTTGGAAGAATTTAACATTTAACTGCCTTTTATTCCAAAAATATAATATTCTTAAGTTTAATTTAAATTTTTCATCGGACTACAGACAAATTACATCAGCTGCATTTAATAAACATAAGAGTTTAACAAAAATAAATAAGATGAATGTTAAGATTGTTTAGTTATTTCGAACTGAAGAAATAATTTATTGCCGTCTACAAGAAATAAAATATAATGTCAACACAATAAAATATAATGTCAACACAATAAAAAGACAATAAAAAGACAATAAATCTCCAGTAGATGCAAAGGTATAATCGTCCACTAATTCTAGAGATTACAGTTCGAGCTCGTCACTGCACGGCCCCTGGTTCGAGCCCCGGCTATAAACACCGGCATAATCCCGATATAATGCCCACCAGTAAAACGTTTACATTTCTACTGTGAATGTTGTTCGGGAAATCAGTGGAGAAGCTATTATAGTATGTTTTAAAAATAATACTAATCAAATGTCATGAGCGGTTTCGAAGCCGGATTGTGAAAAAAATGCCTTTTTCTAATTAATGGAAACAGAACAATTAAATTCAAAATTCACTAGTTATTCAACGAAACCTTATAACCTATATATTGTGTATGTTGCCATCGCAAGGTTTCCATTGGTTTCTGTAAATTAGAATTTCAAAAATTTTGAATAGATTTTGAATCAAATGCAGCTGCAAAACTAAAAGTGCAGTCATCCACTCCACTGCCTTCTCTGTTCGTTACGAGCATCAAATGTCATTGATGACTATATGATGTTCTTAAGAGCGGTTTCGAAGCCGAATTGTGAAAAAAAAGCCTTTTTCTAATTAATGGAAACAGAACACTTAAATTTAAAATTCACTAGTTATTCAACAAAACCTTATAACCTATATATTGTGTATGTTACCATCGCAAGGTTTCTATTGGTTTCTGTAAATTAGAATTTCAAAAATTTTGAATAGATTTTGAATCAAATGCAGCTGCAAAACTAAAAGTTTAGTCATCCACTCCACTGCCTTCTCTGTTCGTTACGAGCATCAAATGTCATTGATGACTATATGATGTTCTTAAGAGCGGTTTCGAAGCCGAATTGTGAAAAAAAAGCCTTTTTCTAATTAATGGAAACAGAACACTTAAATTTAAAATGCACTAGTTATTCAACAAAACCTTATAACCTATATATTGTGTATGTTACCATCGCAAGGTTTCTATTGGTTTCTGTAAATTAGGATTTCAAAAATTTTGAATAGATTTTGAATCAAATGCAGCTGCAAAACTAAAAGTGCAGTCATCCACTCCACTGCCTTCTCTGTTCGTTACGAGCATCAAACCCAGCAAGTATTACAAGGGTGGTACAATCCATTAGGGCTTACAGCATTTAATGCACGCTTTGAAACAATAAAAGTAATGCGTTTATGACAGGAGTGTGCCGTTTAACATTGTGAGGGATCTTCTTCATGGCTCGTCGACGCTGGTGTGAAAGGCCAACAGCGTTAGAAGGTTTGGCCGCTTAAAAAAGGGAAATATTTTATTGCACATCAAAAATACTAACTGCAAATCAAATTCAGCATACAAGCGAGCTAATAGGTTTAGTAAGAATGTTAAGTATGGCGAGTCGCGGAACGTAGTGGAGCCGTAGATAGATAGATAGATAGATATAACATTTATTTCCCAAAAACACGACACATACATACAAAAAACAAAGTAGAACTTAAATAAAAGAAAACAAAATTAAATAAAGTTAAAACACAAAAAGAAAGTAACTTAAATTTATCCTAGTGGTATGAGTGTCGCGGCAAAGAGAAAAAGGCTCCGACTCAGCATAATGCCGCAAACCGAAATCTGCGACGCTGTTATTCTGTCGTCACCTGCAGAGAGCCGCACGAATTCCATCAAGAGTGGACAATTATTGTTTATTTAATGTGTAAATGTGTATGTGAGTATAATGGTTGTGTAATTTGTATATGAGTAAGTATAACAATTTTGACTAGCTTTTCATTAGTAGTGTTATTAAAACAATTAAAAAAAAAATTTTAACTCGATATATTTCGGCCCTCGGTATGGGGCCGTCATCAGTCGAATCAATTTTGGCTACATATATTAAATAAGAGAATACATACATAACATAACCTTCGTAGTAATTTTTTCATGACAACCAGAAATCCTTTGGTGTAAAAGATTGTACCCCGTTATGGCGTTATCTTTTGATGGGGAGTTAGATTTTTGATGGGACACAATTTTTTACTTTCTGGTGTGTGACAGGTGTTTTACAGGTGGTAGAGCTGATGCCGGGCTCGACTGTGGACGTACCACCATCTTACTTGGAAACCAGCTCGAAGTAATTCAGGGGAGAGTAAGAGGACAGCTCACAGGCAAAAAACCAAGAGGCCCACCATGCCTGGGACCGATGGATGGCGGTATATCCATCTCTAATAGCCGGGCTTTATATAGAACAGACTGGTGATGGGCAGCGGCGTCACTGGTGCGAGGGTTCCGGCACCGCGCTCACCAACCCGCCTGCCCAGCGTGTGTGAGTATGGGCAATTCTTCCAGGATGACCGCCGGGAGTGGCAAAGTCCTGGAAAGGCTTATGTCCAGCAGTGGACGAACTAGGCTGATTTGTCTGAATTAACGATCATTTCTAATGTAATTTATTTAAATGCTTAGTAAAATTAATCTCCTTTCTTATTCTCAGTTCTGCTTAAATTGATTTGTATAAGAATACTGTTATAATGAGGTCACGCACGACAATCTGTCTGTTTATATCCACTTCAATGACTAGAGAGAAACCTATAGACGCACTCGACGACAAGAAATCTAAAATAAACATAATCATTATTTTCATGTGACTGTCACTTCAATCTGTAACTGTCCCCGAAATTCACTTTCACACTTATGTTTATGTCCGCTACAGTTACATTCGCTTGTTTGTAAACCAACTGACGAAGCAAATAAACGTCTTAATGTCAAACTGTCAACCGTAGATTATGCAAAGTAGCCAACAATAATATTTTTTCTTGCGCCATTATTATGACAGCGTTTCCATTCTGTTGTGGCTTTTGCAAAAGACAGTAGCAAGACGACACGTCTTCATCCGCGTTGATTAAGTTTAGTGTCTAGTCCTATCTAATCTGTCAATATTTACTTACTCTAAGTACAGATTCTATGATAAGTTTCGATGAAAAGCCTATCTGGAAGTACACTCTTTCAAACAAAAAAAGAATTATTCAAATCGGTTCAGAAATGACGGAGTTATGGAGTAACAGCGCCAAAAAAACAAAAAAGAATACAGTCGAATTGAGAACCTCCTCCTTTTTTGAAGTCGGTTAAAAACTAATAATAAGCATCGGTGAAAAGATGTTATAAGTAATAATTTTTCTAGTGGCTGACGGTCCACTCTCGAATCACCTCTGACACCCTCTCTAGGATAAACGTCGCAACGATATGTTTGTGTGTATGTAATACGTACTAAAAGCACATCAACGCACAAAAGTGATTAAAATATTGACAAGTTTAATAAAACCAATTCGCGGAATGGAAACGCACATAATACCCGTGGTACAAGCTCGGTCCATAGACGTGGGAAATGCCAACAGTAGACAAAGTAGACATGCGGGCGTGTTTGTTTGTCTAAACTCTATAAACCAGAACCTTAAGACCCACCTCACTGCCCGAAAGGCAACTAGAATAGATCCAAATGGGGAAAAGAAACTGAACGTGAAGACTCGAGATATAGTGGTGAAATGTTAGGCATGTCACGTGTACAAAAGTTTCGGATTACAGAGATATCGTGTTTTGCTTTTCCTGTATCGGTCTTTGTCCTTTTGTGGGTTCAGTATCGAAAAATTTAAAAGAACCTCGGTTGTTCGCCCCCCTGTCTATCAAGGCTACTTTTTTACGCTGTTCAATACTAAAGTACTTATTGCCTTGTCAAAACTCTTTCCGATAGACACATCATCAAAGTTCTTATCCGAGTTGCTCCTGCCGTCAGCCTTGAATGGATAGTCCCTGCAAAACCATAATTAATTCTTATTTGTTCGAAGCATCTAGCAAAAATACATAATAAAAAAATTGTACTGATGCCAAAATATAATGCACACTCTTATCGAAACAGACTCTTCAGAATTCATTCCAACAATGTCTTTAAAATTATTTTCAAGTTGAAGTTTAAGATATTAATGGATTAAAAACTGTATAAACTTTATTAAACTCTGAAACGAACAGGTATTTATACAACCTTGAGTTTTTTTAATGAATTTATAATGAAAATTACTTGAAATACAATCATTTTGACATTTTTCTAGAATACGTCCCTCTCGCACTGCGTATCTTTCCACATGGAGCAATAGTGATTGATGCAAGTACGACCTACCCTATTAAGGTAAATGTTGATTAAAATTGTACTCAAGGCGACTGATTTCGTTCCCAAACGCACAAATTATGATTGTTTTTGTTATTTTGCTCAAAAAGTATTGAACTAATGGGATTTATGGCATTACGCGACAATAGTTTAATGTCAATTACTTAGGCTTTTCTAACCTAGAGGTGGTATTTTATGCAATTATTTGTAAGCGATCCTAATAAACAACAACTATAAACACGCTTTAAAGTTTTTGTGCAGGATTATTTACAAAGTAATGCATAAAATAGCAAATTTTTGCTAGAAAAGCCTAATTGACATTAAACTGTCCCGTAATGCCTTAAATCACATTAAGGCGCTACGGAAATAAAATCGACACTTTAAGGACTTGCATATCTACTTCAGTAAATAATATATTATTTTGATAAAATAGTATATTATTTTTGGATTCTTTTTCTAGGGATCTGTTAAAACAGAAACGCGATTGGAGAAATTCGGCTCGATAGAAATATTTATTGAAATGAGGCCCTTTTCGACACCAATTCTCCTGGTTTGACAATTTAGAATGACATATAGACTGCAACTATATTTTATTAGATGGGTTTTAACGGTATCTAGGACCTGGTTAAACGAAATTTTGATAGCAACTTTAGTACATTTTATATTAATAAAAAACGGACTTTTTGCTACTTTTCCACGAATCCGTCCCTCTCGCACTGAGGATTTTTCCGCATATGGAGTAACAGGGACGCTAAAACTTTTACATATCGCCGTAACTTAATAATTTTAATTCAAAAATAAGAGAAACAATCATCAAGTTGTGCGTTTAGGAACGAGATCCGTCACATCCACATTAATCTGAACGTTCTTGGCATTACCTCCTTTTGTTTGGTGAATATGTGAAGACGAACAAACGGCGAATGAATCATATTTATAACATAGTAAAAGCGTTCCTAACAAAGTGTTAACATTCACTAATGGTGCCAGGCTCATGATTGGTTCGTATACTGTGTTTCATCTGACACAGAGCCGGCCACGATTGGCTGACTCATAGAGACAGTAAAAGCTGGAACCGTGGCCATCCTAAACTGTGTCCGACACAGTTTTTACGGGGTTATTTTTCAGCGCTAATCAGACTTTTCTGTTATTTTAGTTTGAAGCCAACAACATAAAAGTCACTACAACAAGAAAACTTGTCAAAAATAATTCGGCAGGACATGCAAATGTTCATATCCCTTAAATAACTTAGAAAGCACAGTCTCGGCTACTATACAACGTGTAACAGAAAGGTGTAACCATATTTGAAGAGCTTATTCAGTCAATGGTATAGAACAACTTTTACTATTAAACAAAACCTGTATCTCGAAAAAAAAAATCGACTGTTTCATAGAAAAATGCAATGCCGCTCGGCCGAAATGAATGGAAGGGCAGATTTTTTTTTTGAGATTTCAGGTTTGGCTCCATAGTAAAAGTTGTTCTATACCATGGTCTGAATAAGCTCTTCAAATATGGTTACACCTTTCTGTTACACATTTATAAACTTAAGGCGCTACGGAAAAATATTGACACTTTTAGAACTTCTATATCTACTTCGGTATATAATGTATAATTTTGATAAAATAGTATATTATTTTTGAAACCTTTCTCTAGGGATCTGTTAAAACAGAAACGCGATTGGAGAATTTCTGCTCTATAGAAGTATTTACTGAAATGAGGTCTTTATCGACACCAATTCTCCTAGTTTGACAATTTAGAATGACATATGGACTGCGATTATATTTTATTAGATGGGTTTTAACAGTATCTAGAACCTGGTTAAAGGAAATTTTGATAGCATTTTTAGTACATTTTATATTAATAAAAAACCGACTTTTTGCTACTTTTCCACGAATCCGTCCCTCTCGCACTGAGAGTTTTTTTCGCATATGGAGTAACAGGGACTCTTTATTTGTGCCCAATGAGCGGCAATAAATCCACTTCTTCTTAAAAAAAATTGAAAGTGGGCTGTCGAATGTTAGAACGGAGAATATAACTGGTTTGTAAGAAAATAAATATCTGAAGTTCGAATTCGAACGACATTCCCTTAGCAGTGTTTCTGTCACTTTTGTTTATTTAAATTCTTAACACAAACAAAAGATACAAGAAATGTATAACTCAGTCTTCGACCATTTGTCAAATTAAACGTACCGAACATGCTCACCCTCTTGGTACATTGACAAAGAAAAAGGTTAGATGGGTAGGTGACACTCGTAACCAAAGAAATAATTTAATATATCCATTCCTCTAAGGGCCTTACTATTGCCAAATGGGTACTTTCTAAAGCCTACTCCTCGTTTATGGCCAAACCAAAAATAATGAAAAAATGTATTATGAATAATCAACTCTTAGACAACATATGCAACATTTTTCTTTTTCATTCCACCAAAACTTCTACATGAATTTTTTTTTTACTGAATGGTGTTTTTTGCCCTCAAATTCCCTACTGCTCCTGAGTGGCTTGGCCGATTGAATTCATCTATGCTTTGATAAATAGATAAACTTTATAGCTATAAACATAACATAAGATTATTCAATCGAGTAATCACGTCCAAGTGAAAAGTATAATTTTCTCCTGTTTCGCCCTCTCAAGGACGCAGCGAGCGTCGTAACAGCCACTATGCATTGCGCGCTGATATGAACGTTATTTCAGTGTCGTTTCCGTTGATATTTGTAGTGACAAATATCGAGCTGCTAATTTGGCGATGGTATTCGCCTTAAATTGATATACGTACACATTGCAAAATAATTTTAGAAAAGTGAACTTGAAATTGTTTTGCTATTGTGTTCCTTAAATAAGAAATAACATAAGCACCGAAGACTTCAACGCAACTAGACAAACGAAGCAATATTTACACACGTTCATGAATTTACGCACTGTGGTATGAATTCTTGCGCGTTTATATCGATAAAATTAAAACCGTCTGGTTTTGAACCTTTTACGGCGTAAATGACGTGCGTAAAAGTTGTCGTTGTGCCCTAAAATTTAACTCATGGTCTACCCACTGCCTTGTTCCAATATGATCCACTGATTTCTTGAAAAATCTAACATACATGTATGACTGTACCAAGCAACTCTGAAATCGAAGTCATTAGTCACTCGCTCACTCGTACCATCTAATTGGTACCAGACGCGCTGGTCACTTGTGTGCGTGACTGTACCGCGTTTACAGCAAAGGAAATGAGTGTTAATTGAGATTTCTGAAATAAATAACACCAAAATATATTTTGGACAGTCACAAGATTCATCTTTCAAACTCTTTTAAGCGTACGTTGTAAAAAGTTTACGGGTTTTTTCAATACAAATGATTGTATTTTGCTTAAAACTACGGCGTAAAAAAACTTGCATGCCATCATGACATACATCCTTGAGGAGGTGTCAGTGGTGTTTACGGAGTGTAAGGTATCACCGGAACAATCAACAATCGTACACCCCTTTTCTCAACGACAATTTTTGCGTTATAATTATCATTATTAGGTTACACCGTAACGTGATTATGTGCCTCATGACCGTACCGCGGGCACAATAAAAGCTTTTATGTGCCTCATGACCGTACTCCAGGCACAATAAAAGCTTTTATGTGCCTCATGACCGTACTCCGGGCAAAATAAAAGCTTTTATGTGCCTAATGACCGTACTCCGGGCACAATAAAAGCTTTTATGTGCCTCATGGCCGTACTCCAGGCACAATAAAAGCTTTTATGTGCCTCATGACCGTACTCCGGGCACAATAATAGTAGTTTATGCTACAAGGGCGCAAAGGAATAAATTTCGAGGACGATTTAAAACACGAGCGTAGCGAGTGTTTTAAACGTAACCGAGTAATTTATTGCTTTTACGCCCGTGTATCATACTACATTTTTCAATGCATAGTGTGTTAGCCAACCATTGTAAATAAATAAAAAAAAAATAATAATAATAAAGCCCTAGGGCAAAATAATCGACTTTCTGTTCGGTTTTGATGCATAAAAAGTGGGCCTTTACGAGCACATGCATTGAAAAAGCTTTTATGATCATGCAGGTTTACCTCACATAGTCTTTTCCTTCAATATAAGCAATTGAGAAATATACAATTATCATGTATTTCAATTCCGAGAAACTCATTGGTGCATTCTCGGGATGGATGGCTGGATTTGAACCTGGGTCTCAAGACTAGGGGGCCGGCAGTCTATACCAACTGAGCTATCGATGCTTATTATTACCTATTTACTATTTTTTCCAATATACAAGTGCAGTTCTGAGTCAATAAATGTTCTTTTAGTTCGCATTGGACACTGTTACTACATGCGGAAAGACCCGCAGAGCGAGAGGGATGGATTCTGGAAAAATAGAAAAATTTCGATACTATTCATATTCACTAATTTTATTATTTAAAATAAACTAAAAGTTGTATGAAATATCTATGGCTATTGCTCAAATAATCATAAACCTCAGCATAAAAACTTTTTCAGAGCCATTCTTGTATCATCATTTTACAGTCGGCAGTCAATAGACAAAAAAAACTAATGACTTGAATTTAAAAAAAATCTGTTGCTGCGTAAAATTCCGCAGTTTTTTTGGTAATATGTGACTTAATTACTACCAACTCTAAAAACGACATCTGTAAATTCAAATAGTTTATTGTGTAAAGTAGGTACACATTTACACTTTTTACAAGTCAAATTTAATCTTAATATTTAATAAAATAATAAACGTACATAAACTAGCTTAAAGGTCCAAGGAAATTTATGAAAGGTAAACTGGATCCAATTCACGATCGAGGTGCGATTGTGTAAGGAAATAGTCATGAAATCGTCTATCGCTATTGCTTTAAAGGTAACGTGATTGGCTAGAAATGACGTGACTCATCAGTTCTAGCCAATCACGCGTACTTTTGAAAGCAATAGCGGTAGATGTTGAAGTTAGACAATAAGGCATCTGAACTGCGCACTATGATATTTTACTATTGTTTGACGAAAAAGAGTCAAGTCCGAAACTGACCCTGCCACATAGTAGGTATGAAACAGTAAACATTTTAACCTTTTACGCTGTCCGTACAGCCCACTAGTAAGATCTCCATTGCAAATCGGATTTACGTAAACGATTGTAAATCCTTTAATTGATTCAACTGCAGCTGCGCCATTGTTTGAGCTTAATTCGAAATCACTGTTGTTTCTGCATTTATTTCGTGATTATGGTTTCAAAATTGTAACGTGCGAAACCAATAAAAATAAAATAAATATTTTTTTAAACAACCTTCATTACATTTACGAGTATCTAAGTACTTAAACTGATATTATAAAGGAGTACAATTTATTTGTAGGGTATTTTCTGGAACTACTGAACCGATTCTGATGATTCTTTGTAATGGCTAGACGCTTCACTTGGATATAGACTTTAGCTTGTTCCATCGCGACGGGCAGTTCCCTAAGGACATAGTCGTGGGTGAAACCGCAGGCAATAAAGCCGATTCTGAAGGCTTTAATTTTAGTTTTAGTGCTGTCAAAACTAAATTTTCTTCGATCCAAAATAGCCCCTAATTGTTAGGATTAGAAGCTAAATTTCTTTAGAAAATTTCAAGCTTTGACAGCACTAAAACTAAAATTAACGCCTTCAGAATTGGCTTTAGTATTAGTATTAGGCTAGTATTACATGAATTTCAAAATACATTTTTCAGTAACTGCTGTACACGAACTAGGATTTTCTCATAAAATGGAAAATCTTATAAACCCTCAGTGTCTAATTAGCGGCTGGGCTTGAATTTGTCTCTACAATGGAATCGTTCAACGCATTTTGCCAATAACGCATTTTGCGAACAAACGCATGGTTCCAAATAAGCATGTCACCACAATGTGCATTGCCGAACTTCTAGTACGCAAAATGCCAAATACTGCCGAAAAAAAAAGCGTTACATCGGTGTAGTTAGATTTTGAAAATTCATGATGCGTATCAAATGAAGTCTTTTTCAATATTAAATCTGCATTGACGAAACTTCTATACAGGGTGGGCCTTTTCTGTGGAACAGATAAATTTTTTTCGCGTATTTACGGTTGGCCCCATAGTATTTGTAGACGAGCACTGTATCCATTGTACCTAGTTTTCGACTTTTAACAACGATTAAAAATCGAGCATTTGTTGTTTGATTTTAAAGCTTGAAATACCTTTACTTATCTAACTTACATTTCATGAGTTTATCATACAATATTATTTTATTTAATACTATGAAACACAGGAAAAATAACAATTAGAGTATTTTCAAGATGTGTTTCGGCCCACTTTAGGGCCGGCATCAGTTGAATCTGACGGAGGGCCGAAATATATATTAAAAATAACTACTCTAATTGTAATTTTTCCTGTGTCTATCAGTATAAAATCAAATGAAAAGCGTATTATAGCGAAATATAAATATTTATTTCATTCAATTTATTTTCCAAGTACGTAACAACGAAACAAAACAAACAAAGTTAAAAAGACTTCAACAGATATTCCCCGCTGCGAGAGTGTAGCTGACAGACGTATGTAGAGTCTGTATTGTTGCTAGCTTTGAAAAATAACTCCTCCTTAAAATAACTACTCATCTCTTTGGAGTACGATTTATTTATCGGATAAGCACTGTAGATTTTTTTTTATCCAATTAAATAGGAATTGTAAATTATGATCCCACCAAAAACATGAATGTGAAAAAAGTGCAAAGTTCTTTTTGGCTAACCATTGAGCAAGCAAATGTGTGAAATTCTACACTGACACCAAGTTTAAAACATCAGTTCCTAGGGATCTAAAAAGGCCAACTTGGGTGAATCATAAAATGATATGAAAGTAGGATAGAGTCAGAGCTTTTTCGTAATGTTAAATCATAATGTTATTCATGCAAAACGACCCTTTTAGAGGACCGGAGGATCTAAAAAGGCCAACTTGGGTGAATCATGAGATGGTTTGAAAGTAGGATAGAGTCAGACTTTCTTCATGCGTGCAAAAGAGACGGCATTACAACAGAATCATAATATGATTCATCCAAAGCGGCCTTTTTAGATGACCTGGGAATCTAAAAAGTCCGAGTTGGGTGAATCATAAAATGATTTGAAAGTAGGATAGAGTCAGAGTTTTTTCACGCGTGCAAAAAAGACGGCATTAGAACAGAACCATAAGGTGATTCATGCAAAATGGCCTTTTTAGAGGACCTGTTCGTTTTAATTTAATTTCGTTTAAATGTTTAGAGCTAAAGCAGATTCTGAAGTCTTTTATTTTATAGTCCGTATAATATAGCTTGAGTCCTGTGACAGCAGGACAGCGCTACACAATTTGTATTTCTAACTCTCTTTCTCATGCTCAAATGTGTATAGCGCTGACTGCTGTCACAGGGCTCGAGCTATATTATACGGACTATAGTTCACGTGCTGTCAAAACTAAATTTATTTCATTGCATAGTTCATGAATACTTTACAGACGCTAAATTACTTTGGAAAATTTAATTTTTGACAGCACCTTAACTAAGATTAAAGCCTCAGAATGTATTTTATTTATACTGTTAAATTTGAACTGGGCAAGTTTTCATTGTCATCTAGGTAAATAGTACGAAAATATTGAACATAACTGAACAACACAGTTTTAATACAAATAATATTCAAGTTAAATGCTGCTGATATGTACTAAGAAAAGTTTGTTCTGCAAAACAAACTTGAAATATCTAGAGGAAACCTTTTAAAAAAGATTTCTATTGACAGCTTTAAGTCCACTTGCAGAGGAGTAGCACTAGAGCAAACAGTTTTATTCTCATGTCCACTCCTCTTCAAATGCTACATTTTATACTCTATCTTTAAGCCATATTTTCAAAGTACACGATGAATTTTCTCCCGTATTGCAATAGCATCACGGGTTAACGGATGTGAATGGCTATCGTTGTCGGTGTCGAATGGCAGACCGTGACGTTACCATGGTAACGGGATTGTTATAATTTGATAGAAATGACTGTAGACTATAGGAACTAGGGAGCGATTGTAGGAAATGGAATGCTTTTGAAGTCGATCTTTCGGAACATCACATCACTAATAGTAGTTTATGCTACAAGGGCGAAAAGAAATAAATCACGAGGATGATTTAAAACACGAGCGTAGCGAGTGTTTTAAACGTAACCGAGTAATGTATTGTTCTTTCGCCCGTGTATCATACTACGTTTTTCAATGCATAGTGTGAGGAAATAAAACAAATATAATCTTGTGAACTTTAAATTATGATTGGCACAAAAGGACTGTATCAAGAGCCGTTAAACAGTGGAAAAAAAAGTATAACATTTATGGTACACAGAAAAGGCTGCAGGTTAGCCAACCATCGTAAATAAATTAAAAAAAATAATAATAATAAAGCCCTAGGGCAAAATAATCGACTATCTGTTCGATTTTGATGCATAAAAAGTGGGCCTTTTCGAGCACTTGCATTGAAAAATATATAATAGGTATTTACATATGAAATTGCTGAAATTTTCTTACAGATTCATGAGTTCATAAGTCCTGTAATTCAATAGCTATTTCAATTATTTGTTTTTTGTTTGAAAGTTGATTTCAAGGTTTTACATCTACGTACTAAATTTTGTTTTTATTTACGGTTTGATTATAAAAATTTAATCTTCAAAAACAGTTAGTCCTAAATGCCATCCATTTCCATGATAAGATTCGTAATAATTTTTTACATCTGACACTTTTCAATCATTAAATGAATTTTGTTGTTAGCCTAATGTTGTGTCATTCATACACATGAGAAATTACATAATTTGGATTTATCATTCCTAAAAAAAGTACAAAAATGTTAGTACTGAAAATTGAGTTTCCTTGAAATTCTCTATAGAAAACGGCAATTTCACATGTAAAAACCTAATATTTTAAGGGGAAAGATGAGGCAAACATAAATTAATTAACAGACTTTGGATGATTTTGTTGCAATAATCAAGAAACCCATAGACATTAAAAAATACTCATATTTTCCTAATATTTATGAAGTAAGTTTGAACAAACCACGTCAATTCATTCATAACAATTTACTGTAAATAAAATTGTTTGTAAACCTCTAAATTACGATAGACTCTTATCTTCAGTGGGGTCCCCATATAGAAGCCCTCTGAGGTAGACTTAGTTCAGCCGCATACGCTTGGTATTACTTGATTTAGTATTTCTAGTTAGTTTCATTTATGTCATACGGCATGCTGCCATGGGGTAGAGCTGCATATATAAAAGGAGTCCTTCTTATGCAGAATAAAGCAATTCGGTCTATTTCTTACATAAACCTCGAGAATTAAATACATTGACAGTTCCTTCCTAATTTATTAACGAAGTCATTGCTTATAAGATAGATATGTATATTTATTGCAAAAGTAAGTATAAATAATGTTAATAAATAGTAGACACATACACAATATTCAATCGAGTCGGTATTGCAAAAAATTTCACTTGCACGACATTTAATTATAAACCATAGACAAACTATCCAAGGACGGCTATAATTGTTCAATTTTAATTGTAAAATTAATTTTGTCAACTAGCCGAGGTACGAGGAAGTGGGGTACTGCAATATTATTGGCTCTACAAAAATCGTTCCATCATAAGTAGCAATAGGACTGGATATGTTTATTTAAAACACGATTATTATTTTATCAATATTATTTTTATGTATGAATTATATTAATTTTTTACTTTTACCTTTTAGTTTCTTAATATTATTGTATCACAATAGTATCACAATAATGCTTTATTATGTATCAATTAATTAATTACAGATTCAAAATCCAAACTCCGAAGTGTGAGGTTAAGGTGTTCATATCCTGAGAATATGTACTATCATATTTTATACAGGATAGGTTTCTCATAAGATTCTAATAAAAGACAAAAGAAAAAATGATAAACGTTTAAATAACAATACTTACCTCTATAATATATTAAACTTGCTTTAAAGGCCTTTAATAGTCTACATAAATCGTCAAATGTGTTGACAGAAATCGGTCGCCTGTTATGAGTCGTCTTGGGGTTAGTTTGTCTATGTTATAGACATACATACTCTAGTAATTACGTCAATAAAATGAAAATTCAGCGGAATGTTAAAAATTCATAATATAAAGTAAATAAAAAAAGTAATTCAGTATGATCACTAGAAAAATACTTTCAAAATGTATTCAATTCCTATCCTATCCAGTGCATTGCTATGAAAATGGACCGTACATTTACGAAGACACGTCAAAGAATCCAGATCTGTGACATCATGCGGCGGGATCCAGTTAAAGTTATTTACACAGTCTCCGACAGAACAGTTTTATTTTTATGTAGCGAGAAATCTCGCAAATCCCGCGGGTAAACCGCTAACAGTTACCCGTGAGAAATCTATTGCTTATCCGACTGTTTGCTAAAGAATGCTATTTGTTTATGGTTACAGTTTTTTTCAAAGCTGTCTTCTGTGTCTGGTCTTCATGTATTTTATTTGAATGATCGTTTTTCCTTGTGTCAAATTTAGTGTTAAATAAGGTTCCTAGATAGCACTGTCGTATACTTTAGCAACATAACCAAAGACAAAATTTGCACAGATTGCAAACAAACTAAAAACCACTTTGACATTTATTGCTACGAATAAAATTTATCTATGGTGACATGGACAGCGCCATCTGGAGGAAAGCTATGAACTAAGAAAAAAAAACAACGAGAAAAACGCTCATTACCTACTCTAAATGTATAAAAATCTCAAGTCATTTTGCAACGGCCCCGGAACAACTGTTACTTTTGGAAGGATATCAAATAAAAATATTGTGTTTTATTTTTCCGTTTCTTTTTTCAATTATGTTAACTTTCTTGTTATTTATATTTAGTTATATATACAGCCTTATGGCTATAACATTTACTATCATATTTAATCTCAAGTGACTATCAATCCTGAGACCCGAAAGATTAGTGTTGAGATATTCAAGAGGTGGTCTAGATTTTAATGGGGGAGATGACGGAAATAGAAAAAAAAAAACTTTGTTGAATTTGTTGCAATAATCAATCAGGATATAAAAAATATATCTAATGTTCTACTAACGTATATGAAGTAGTTTGCACAAATCACGTAAGTTGATTCACTTACTCACTGTAAATAAAATCTTTTGTATTTTCCCTTTTAGAAATCTTATTGAGTTTCTCTTGAGTAGACCGGTATTGTTTTGGAATTTAGTTGTTTTTTTTTTTAAATTAGTTTGAATGATATCCAGCGAATTTTGGAAAAACTAGTTTTTTTTTTCGAATTGAAGCAGAGTTATTTAGTAAAAGCTCAGTTTTTAAGAGCGCTCGTGGCTTGTAGTCGTAATAGCCACAGCTCAGATCGCGCAATTTTAAACAATAATTAAAGTCAGAGTTCAGTTCTCTTTGGCACAAAATGCACTTATTAATCTAAACAGAACAGTTAGATTAAAAGTTTGATCAGTAGTTACTTAACAAAACTTTATTACCTATGTAAACTGTTTACTTGTGTAAACTGTCACAGACATTGGTTTCTATAAATTAGAATTATAAAGTTTTGAATTTTTAATGGAAATTTTGCGATGACAGTTAATAATTGGTCTTGATGAATAACTTTTTAGCAAATTCTGAATTTAAGTGTTCTCTTTCGATTAATTAGAAAAAGGCGGATTTTTCACAATCCGGCTGCTCGGGACACCATTCCCTTTAAGTAGAGTTTATCAATAACGCCCGACTTCTAAGAAACCTGCACACAGATAGTCTGTAAAGTCCATTCCGACATTAATGTGCAGAATGACTACTTTTATGAACATCCAGAAATAATGTGCACCGTCAATACCCTCCGACGTAAAATGACTAAAATGTTTTATGACAGATAAACTTGACTTGAGGTTTAGAATAATTTATTGCAGGTAAACGTCGTGTTCATTGACTGTCGGATGTTTGAATGGTCAGACGTTTTGTGTAATGACGTCTTTATGAACTTGCACATGTTTCTTGTTTAGGTGCCACTTCTTGAAAGTTTTGAACAAAAAATAAAAGCAACACTTGTTCGTATGAAAACAGTTTCATGACAATGCCGCATGCAACGTGGTAATATAACTCAGTAGATATTTAAAGAAATTTAATAGATTGTTGCTGAGAACATAATTATTGTGCTTATTGCATTTGCCGAAATAGCATAAATTATAATACAGATATGACATGTGTCCGGCAAATGCCAATTCTATCAAAGCCAATACAGTTAAACGTTTAAAATGTACACAATTTGTTCTCAAGTAAAAACACGGGCAGTTATTTGAGGGTTTGCGCGCGAAGGTAGTCTATTTTTTCGAGACACAATTGAAAATCCCCCTTGCGTTTAGTAATTCCAATATTGTTTCGAAATTGGATTCTTTTTTCCAAAAACACTGCTACTTGTAAGAAATTTAATAGCTTTGAGCAAGTCAGTAATTTAAATAACATGACTGCAACTGTTTCACACATTCGAAAATATTGTCGAGCAAAATTTTTGTAGTTATATAGCAAGGAGTCAATTTTTTTACTAAACATACATTTAATGGAACTTTGACGTTCAGAAGCAAAATATTTGTTATTTTAAACGGTAATTCATGATCTTTAAGTTATTATACCACTAAAATTAGGGTGAGTGTCCATGATAACGAAATATATATTGCAGCTGAAACTTACTAAAACCTCCATGTTTGGGTCGTAATTTTCACCGAAACGACAAGTTTTTCATTCAAAGCGAGTCTTATATAATAAATATACAATTTCTTTATTGAAACTAAAAATATTTAACCAAGATAATTAAAACTCTGAACCCCAAACTAAAATAATTGTCTTTTTGGGAACAGTGTTTCCGTTTCAAGGGAAACTATAAATTTTAAATGAACAAATTTGCGTAAAAACAAAACTAACATTAATTGCAAACAAAAATGGCTTATTTATATGTATATAAGAAAACAATAATTTAAAAAAAATTCTTTCTCATTAATTATGCATTAAAATCTCTCAGGAATATCGTGTAAGCAAAGAAAAAATGACAGTAAACTTTTCTCTAGAGGTGCTTGTTCAATTTAACCTATTGTTAAAATTAAAAATAAATTATGAAATGGCATTAATATACCTATGAATTTCTAAGTGCAATTAATTCAATTAATATTTTAGATTACTTACTAAAAATTTTTGTAGAATAAATATAATAATAAATAGACATGGAGGAGGGGCGGCTGCCCCCCTAGAGACTCGAAAAACTTTAGAGATTTTAATGTTAAATAAGTCGAAAAACTCGCAAGAATCCCAAGAAGATTATGTTTTTAAAACACTTATTTTGTTTCTTGTAGTAAACGATTAAAACTTTAAAATTTGTTTATTTTACCTACAATTCATAATATCATCTTGCCTCCCCTGGCCCATTGGCTGGCGACGCCCTAAGCCCTAGGGTACAGACCCCCGGCACACTTGCTTACAATTTATTTTTGTACGGTTATGATCTACTCCCTACTTACCAAGCCCTTTACTTGACACCCTACTAGCCCTGCACTTAGTAGCCGTGTGACAAGCCTGGAAGGCTACATTTTTCCTGTCACCGAGTCTCTAACTAACGGTTGCAGAAGCCGTGTGTGTCTTAGTGGATCGGAGCGGGTATCAATTACTCACATAGTGGTGGCGATTGTGGCCAGGTAACACGCGAACTGGAAAATGAAAAAATATATCGTCACGACATGACTCCCCGAGGGTGAAATAACTAAATAAAGTGAAAACATTAAGTTGCCATCCTGCCACAACATTTGGAAGATTGAATTTCATACAACCTTATGTATTATGTATCGATACAAACATTGAATTGGTAGCCAACCACCAAAAATATATATAAAAACTGAACTTTAAAAAAATTTAGAACACAATTTATGCACTGTGACGTCACTTCAAGTACCAACGTATTCTTAGACAATCGGGAATAGTATGTTTGTCTTTGATTGTAAGCAACCAGTTGGCAACCAAGTCAAAGATACATAATCTAGGCGCTGCTTTCCTTTGAATGCTGGCAGCGAGATAACGCAGCCAGGTATTGAATGAAACCTTGATAATTTCATCTGGATTTTATTTAATTTTGTAAGTTATTCTCAATTAAGTTTGCCTATCTATTTACATGCAGTAAGATTAAAGATCAAGGCTCTGTTAAAATAGCTACCTCCACTCTCATGGCCCCACCCTCTTAGTCGGAGCTGTAAAACGTTAATTAGTTCGACTCAGCAATTTGTTGCCACAAATTGTAGGTGATCCACTCCCTCCAGCTACAAGTCCTTCTGGCAAAATCTTCATTGAATTGAAGCAATCTGGTCAGATTTCAAAAATATTACACAGTAACACAAAAAATAACCTTCAAACTTTTATAATTTATTGAACACAGGTGTATTAGATGGTACAAAGTAAAAATATTTTATATGTTCTACCTGTAAAGGTGTATAGGTATAGGTTTTATAAGGGTTTTAGTTTAGGTTAGTGTTTTGTTTTAGATAAGTTTTATTTAGTAGGTAGATTTTTAAATATTTGAATCATATTTGAGTATTATTTTGTTTCAATAAAGTATTTAAATATAAATAACATGCACAAATAAACGAAATTTATACAGAGAATATAACGACAAATATACAATATCAAATTATAATAATATTCTCTAAGATTACAATGAACAAGAAAATGAAAATGAAAGTGTGAAATTTCACTGTAAATGTCACTTTGCTGCTTTTGTCTTAAAAAATGTATATCGAGTAGGTACAACAATTAATCGTATAAACGAAATAGGAGTCTTATTTTTAAGTTTAACTGATAAGTTGATCAACCCATATTTAGTCGATAGATAAAGACACGGGTATGCAATCAGTTTAAAAATGTACTCGAATAATTTTGCCAACCGTGATTTTAAACATCTTTAATGAATGTAAGTAGGACTTTTTCTTCTTATATATACATACGTATTTCTGGATTTCTTATAGGTAAGTATGGAAATAGTTAAAACGTCTTTTGAAGAAATCCTAGAAACAGTATGTGTTGTTTATTCTCGGAGTAATGGTAAATTATTGCTACCTCAGTTAGTAACCATAGAGTTTCATTCCCTTTATATTGAATGCATTTCACGCACTACACCGCCTTTTTGTACTTTTTGTTATATTTTATTAGTGTCTAAGTTATTTCTTGCATTCTTTGAGCATGGTTTTTGATGCAACACAACTGTTTGTGATTGAAATAATTTTTACTTGGGTTTGTTTGTGTCTTTTCTGTGTTCACTATAAACTTGAAATTTTTTAGCAAGTTTAATAAATTTATGAAACGCATCATCCTAATGCATTGTTATGCAAAGCTAAAGATTTCTGAAAAAAAAAGCCGCAGCGCATTTATAAGACCCCAAACGTTTCAGGCTTGAAACAAACAAACACGGGTCGCCATTTATGACTTCACCAACTACAATTTGCAGTTTTTACAAACCAAAATAGCTTGTCCTACAACCACCTAAGGTTGTACGGGTCTGTAGGTATAATTTGGTAGGTCTTTACATGCAGTTTTGTCCTGAATGCGCCTGAAAGCATGCAATCCGCAGCACTTAAGAGCATACAGGTTGCACATTTGTACTTGCACATATTGCGTTTGATGGGTATGTCGTTCCATTAATAGGTTTTATGTTTGGGGAATTGCAATCTTTGAACAAGGAACAGATTTTAGAGTTGTGGCATTGTTTTCTTCTAATATATAAATTATTCTAGCAAACTAAATCCGTGCCTATAACCAAAAGCAAATATTTTTGAACGTTATTTGACTAACACTAACTACCATTTAATTACCTCTGTTTTACAGTAAATACTGAGTGTTTAATAGTTATTTGTGCAATAAGAGAGCAAAGATTTTTTTTTGTTGCGAGTGCCAAGTTTGAATCCCGAGGAAGCGAAGGATTTCATAATTGAATCACGAGCGTAACGAATAATTTTTCTCTCGTGTGACACATACAACTTTTCACCTCACTAGCGAGAAAACACAGATGTAAAGACACCATCTTTTCAAACCAACTTATAAGAATTCAATGTTTTTTTTTCTTTAAACAATATACCATATAGAAATATTGCAGATAAAATAAAATGTAAGGAGTGTTAATTGAATCCCAAAGGCCGCGAAAAATCGAATAATATTTTATAAACCGATCGAAAACGCAAAACATAAACATCATGTGGGCGTTTTACTCTATCTATTCTTTTGCGGTAGAAGTTCATTTGTTTATACCACTGATGAAGTCTAGCAATATCATAGACTTAGGATATATCCAATATTCTATATATATAAGTATATGAACAATACAATACTTGGACATGTTTTGCAATACAAAATGACAGTTCTTTTTTGTGCCGACCCTTGTTATAGTAGATAACGTCATTTTCTCATCTTTATCAATAGTTCCGAGTACGCTCACGAGACTCAATGCAGCGATCAGCGCCAAAATGTCGATAATCAAATTTCATACTTATCTGGTCGTCAATAGCCAGCCTGGCTACTTGTATTACTATAGAGGTCAGTTGTTTATTCAAAGTCCATATGGTACGGATTCCATACACATTGGGAGACTATACACAGGATTTCGAGAAATTTACCTTGTCTACGGTATCCGACAAGCTGTGGGGCTGTGTATAGACTCCCAAAGTGTATGGAATCCACATATAGTGAAAGAGATAGCCGCAATGCTGATGTTTGCTGTATTTCTTTCTCTTGAGCAAAGGATTGATTTTTGCTCACTGGTTTTAAGCAGCAAAGTCAGCCTTTATAAGCTAGTGAGGTGAAAATATATTAACTTGATTTTTGTTTTAAATTTACCACTACTATTTACCTAGAAGCTCACTAAACATGCTTTTCCTATACTTGACACTTTTCCTCGGACTTCTTTCACTATAGTGGTTACTGCTTAGCATTATCACACCGTCATATACACTAAAACCTTCCACAAGAAACCCTCTAGGTAATAAAGAAAATTTAATCAAACTCACGTTGACTTCTTTAGATATATGACAGACGTTCATTTCCACATATTTAGACAATCCTCACAAAAAAGGGAAGCATTTGTGCCTTTTTTTCACACAAATGCAGTCTTTGCACAGTTCACAGTAACATTTATCTCAATATCGGGCCGTGAAGGGTACTTATTATAAGTCCCCACTCGTTTGGCGGGAAGCCTGAAGAGTGCAGTAGGGATGAAGGTAGGGCTGAGCTGGGGGAGGCTTCGTTGCAAGCCCTGACTATGTTCACGGGGAGCATTTTCTCATTTCAAATAATGCTGGTTTGTAAAATGCGCATTTTTAGGGTTTCGGAGTCAAGGGGTCGAAAACGTAAGGAACCCTTATCGTTTCTTCATGTTTTTAGTCAAAAATATTTCATGATAGTGAAAAATATTAAGTAACTATAGTTTTTTTTTAGGTACGAACTTATTTTTCTGAACTCTCTTTTACTCGCTGCTTAGGGTCTGACCAAAAAAACCTGTTAAAAGTTATTACTAAGTCTCTTGAAAAACTTGGCAACTTAACGCCCAATTAAGGAAGGAGGATCTTTCTAAGTTCTGAGAACCCAAAAAACATCATGGGAGAAGCATGGGAGCAGCTTATCAATAAAACTTCAAACAAAAGTTTTGCGATCCAACCTTATATGTAGTTCATAAAAATGTGATTTATGGATAAAATGTATTTAGGATTATTAAAGTTTCAGGTATTTTACTGAAAATATTTAACTCTATCCCTCCTTCCTAAAACACCTAAACAAACTAAACAATTCTGAAAATCGAATCCATCAAGTCTCCTTAGACATCCAAAACTTTCCACTAAGAAATTCACCATTTCCTTGACGTACCCTCTTGTACCTTACAAATATTTTCACCTCAAAACCATTTCATATTCCACCTTATTCGAAACAAAATACGAATCACATCAAACGTGAAATAAAAGTTGCCATTCACCTCCATTGCACATCGAAACCGAAATTATCGAGAGCAGAATCTTTCAAAATACAACCGTACACCATTATGATAGAGTTCACGTTAGCGGTGAATATAAATTTGGTATCTTAACCCTCAAATGCATTGTCGTGGAGTCGTTCTGGAAGAATGTCGCAGCGATTTCGGATGTGTCAGTCGCGGGCCACGTAAACTGTCATGTCAGATACGGGCGAAGGGCGGAGGTTGGGGCCAGGAGATTAGCGATTAAGTCCATATATTGGAAACTGTCGGAAATTCAATATAAGCAGTACTACATAACTTTGACAATTAGGTTAATACGAGGAAGAGCTTAGTTCGTGGACTGCAGCATTTAGCCTGAGATATAAACACAAAATTTTGGAAAATAATAATATATTTTTAGCGGAAAGCGCTTATTAGGTGATTTGGCGAACACGGTACCCTTAAAAATAACAAATAGCATTACTACAGTACGTAGGTATATACTGTCAAGCTTTTGAACCCAATCTAGCCCCACTGCGGGTCTAAAAGCACAACCCATCGAGACTGAGTCGTCTCGTCGTCATCAAATGACGGAAAGATTACATTTATGTACCTTGCACAGGTGTGACACTTTTGTCGTTTTTCGAAGACGAGACAAGTGAGCTCCAAGCGGCTTTGCTTCTAGGTATTAGATAGACCCGTCTGGCTTCCGCTAAGTTTATAGCCCCACAAAACCGCCCCATCCATTCCGCGATTGCTTACTAGAAGGAGGGTAGATTGAATAACGCCGTGTTTATTTTCGTTCCGTCAATCTGTACGTAAACAATGGTCCATCTCTTCCGAGATTATAAAATGTGAGGGAGCTCTGTAACGGAACCGGTAGGTCCTGTGCTTTCATTTTACTTTGTTTTTCAAGGAAAAGGCAACAGTATTTTATCATTCTTTTCATATCGGGATTTTCTTGTTTAAATATTAAACAATATATTTTTTTGTATTACAGTAAAAACGTGATTTTCAATAGAAGATAAATTGTTTGTTCATCCCTTAGAATAATGAAAAATATTCTATGGTTCATCCGCGACAGTAATCAGAAAATCATTGATTCACCGAAATAATTACGATGATTTTACAGGGCAAGTTATAGTATTTTATGCTACAAGGGTGAAAAGGAATAAAATATGAGGACGATTTAAAACACGAGCGTAGCGAGTGTTTTAAACGTATCCGAGTAATTTATTGCTCTTACGCCCGTGTATCATACTACGTTTTTCAATGCATAGTGTGAGGAAATAAAACAAATATAATCTTGTGAACTTTAAATTATGATTGGCTCAAAAGGACTGTATCCAGAGCCGTTAAAAGGTAGGAAAAAAAAGTATAACATTAATGGTACACAGGAAAGGCTGCAGGTTAGCCAACATTTGTAAATAAATTGAAAAAAATAATAATAATAAAGCCCTAGGGCAAAATAATCGACTTTTTGTTCGGTTTTGATGAATAAAAAGTGGGCCTTTACGAGCACTTGCATTGTAAAAAATATTACAATCAAATTCTAACAATGTTATACAAATACAGTATCAATACAGTATCACGTACAAGTAAGTACAATAGTGATATCACAATAAGTACCAAATAGGTTTACCTATAAATTAGCAATCACAAGTAATGTTTAATTTAGGAATAAATAGTAACGTCGGTCATTTTATATGAAAATGATCAATTTGTAATTTTTTTGTCACAAATTCATTGATAGTGTAAAATGAATTACATTTGAAAAAAAAATTGAATTTTTGTATTAATTCCAATAATGTTTAATTCCAATAATGCAAATTAATTAATTCCAATAACTATTATTTATTGGAATTAATTAATTTGCATTATTGGATAGTAGTAGGTAATTTAAACTAACATAGTTAATAAGTTGTTTGTAGTATGGCCTACAAACAACTTATTAACTATGTTAGTTAATAAGTTAATTAATAGTTATACCTATGGCCTAGTCCGAAATAAAAATATTTGATTTGATTTGAATAATATAAATCTAATTAGTTTTAAAGACCATTTGTTATACACCATAATTGAATTTTTTATTCGTTGTTTTCCTTTCTATGTGATTGAGTAAAGAGGTGGCATAAGAAGTGTCTACTTAAATAATTTATAGTTATACCTCTGACACAACCCGCTGCTTTTTATTTTGACCGTCAAGTACCTTTTACGTGAAGGTAATAAAATAAAAACTACTATGTATACTACTATGTTATACTGTGACTGGTGCAGATGACTAGATTTACTTTATTACGGGAAAGTTAGTTGAAATTAAACGAAATGAATGAAATTTTGTTACGATATAACCATGGTATAACAATCATCTTAACCCTTAACAATACACAGAAATACATGTTTTTTCATAATATTTACTTGTAATTTTACTAAAATACATTTAAATCTTTTATACAAAAGCTGGTTATTAAACCCTTTTAGTAATTCAAAAAAATTCATTGTCTCAGTAAAAATATCTTTTTAGGATTTTTTTGTGGATTTGAAGTTTTTAAACAGCTTTGTTTTATATATAATTAAGTTCTAGATAGCCAGTAGAGTCCATAAGACGTCACAATAAACCGAGGGATAAGTTCCCACAATTTCACAAAGAAATTAGCAATCAAATCTTTTCAAAGATTTTGTTACTGAAGACTATAATGACTGTTTATACCAGTTTCTATATTTCTGTGGACTCCCTTTTGATCCCCTTTCGTCAGTTTGTTCATTTATATTTTTATTCAAAAACATCAGAGACGCAATAATGCGATGGGTTACGCACAGAGTAAAAAAACGCCGCGTTATCAAACGTTTAGACGCTGTGTAAGATTTTAGGTTCACAGGGTCATATAAACATTATTAGGAGTACAGGACTCACCGTTTTTACTTATTATATTTTCACGATTGATGTAGGCGATGGTGTATTTATTTAATCGTATGGCGATTTATTAGAATAATTAATGCTTTTTTATAAATATACCTACATACAGGTTTTTCAGGCACTTGACCATGTCAGACGTGAGCTTCAACAATTCATCGGGGTTTAAAGGCAAGGATCGCAATAGGCAGCGTTGTATTATGTGGTGCATGGTCTGGTCTTTCAATCCACAATCACATTTGGCCGTGAGGCCAGCCTCACTTGTTACGGAAGAAATTGCAGCGTCGATGACTAGTTTTTAGCCTGCACCATAGATTTCTGGAAAGGTGGAATCCACTAAGTTTGTTACTCAGGTCCATTGCATTTGCCCTAGTGCCTTCCGTTGTCTTTCCACTTTTGTTTTAAGTCGAACTGGTTCGAGATGAGTTTCTCCGCATTTATACATGTTAGTACATATTATATACATACTACTATTGTATTATCTGTGGTCCCGAGATGACTGGTTGGTGCAATGATGATGTCAAGCTAGAAATCATAGCGATGTATCCTCCGTCTCTATCGTTTATTGCTATTTGCGGTAACGTCTGGAATTTCTCCACCGAGAAACCAGATCACAGTATGACAAACCTACACTACAAAATCTAATGATTTCTAATTATCATCAAAATAATAATTAAATAAGAAACAACAGACAAGTTTGTAAGTTAAATGATAATTCATTTACGGGTTAACAATAACTTGTTGTTCTTTGTACTTTACGAAAATACGTATGTAGACAAAGAAACAGATATTAATGATAGACAAGAAATTTAATAAAAATGTAAGCCCGCCGATTTCTCTTAGCAACCATAGCAAGATAACAAAACACTGTCCACCAAGAGTCAACACAAATTTAATAAAAATGTAAGCCCGCCGATTTCTCTTAGCAACCATAGCAAGATAACCATAGATATCAAAAGATAACAAAACACTGTCCACCAAGAGTCAACACAAAATCAGCGGGGAAATCAACAACCGCAACGTGAATGCCACCAAGTGCGTCGTTTTACGGAGAAAATTGCGAGGTACAGCCTTCCTTCAATAGCGAGTGAGGGGTGTGGAGAGGATTATTAGCCATTTATAAGGCAGGGGAAATAGGCTTCTGTATGTAAAAAATTGTTTTGCACTACAATTGTAAAACGGTAATGTGTTTTTGTTTAATTTTAAAAACATGACTTTATAAAAAAAAGTAACTGTTGCCGTTAAAGTTACGAATGATAAATTAAACCCTTATTTCTCAATGTTATGTACGGTATTTTTTGGTGTTATATACAAGACCAAAACTCTGTGCTGTGCTGTGTGAGCGACTATATTTACTCTGGCTATACTGTCATGTTGTTTGATATTTTAAAGTAGGTATATTTTTGAGTATCATCGTATCAAGATGGATCAACGACATGTAGACATGGTCAAAACAGTATACGGTTATAATTATAGGTACCTAACTTCCTAATTATGAAGTTGCTGGAAGAGTGGTAACTATAATTTTTATTGATTTTAAATAGAAATAGTAAAATAATTTATTTAAATCTTTAATTGACGTATAAAAGTGTATATGATGTACTTTTATTGCAATAAATTATTTATTTATTCATAAGTATTAATCTTATATTTTTTTTAAATACTAGTGAATAATATATATAAGTACATTTTAAATAAATTACATAAAAACTAAGTTGCATGGTGCAATCTTAATCTATCACACAGAAGTCAACCATGTCGTTAGCTTTAAGAGAGACATTGTATATTTTATGGTCCCACGGTTAACAGCAAAAACTGTTTTATAGGCATAAAATTATACACTGGTTCCGTACACAATGCCTATTGAATGGTGCTCGTAAACGTTTCCTTGAAGACTACATTGTTGGGTGCAAGAAAAAGTGGAAAGTGTTACTTAGTGTTTGAGTTGTTTACTGCCTGCACTAAAGGAGGTTGTTCTTTATAGGCCAGCGATAATTGGATGGAAGGTTTGACACAAAAAGCAGCAACAACTGAAGTCGTTTGAAATAGGTGACAAAAAAATTTAAAAAATATCAAAGACATAACTAACCTCACAAAACCGACGAACTAAAATTTTATGGAAACCTATCTCAGTACATCTCTTCCTAGAATTATGGCCCCACGATACGAAGGTTATATGTCATTTTGAGTATACTACACGTACTTAGTTCACTACGATAATTGCATTATGATTGGCTTGTGTTTTTGGCAAGTTTCACCAAGTGCCGACAGTCGCAAGTATAAATTAGATTGGCTAGTGATTATCACGCCATTCCGATTCCAGCCAATCATAGACTTGAGGGCCGAAAAGAATTGACCTAGTCGTAGTCTTTATGATATTGTATAGAAGACGAAAATTACTGTACGTGGTGACGTGTCAATCGTTGATAAGGCTTTTTCGTTTAAGAGTTTTTGGTTTTAAATTTATAAAAATTTTGTAATACTTACGCATAAAAACTGATGCCATGACTCTTGCAGTGTTTGCTCGAGTTGCTTATGCACCATTTCACGGTGCAACCCGGTATTTTGTTATAATTTAGTTGTGCTCACTAGTGCGGACGGCGCATCGCGCAGTGCAAGACTAATCAACCTAATACACATAAATAATATAAGCCTTGCTCACCTGGGCACATAAATGGTGGCGTCAATTTTTAAGCGAGTTTATGCTTCCATAAAATTTTAGTTCGTTGCTCAAAACCACAACAAGTTGTACCCGGGAGTCATAACATAAGTAAATATTTCCAGTTATAAGAGAGCTTAGAACCCTTCTGGTTCATAATAACTAGAGATGGGCCGACTATGACTTGGGCCGACTATGCGACTATCCGATTGGGTGACTATAGTCGGTTGAAAAAACTAAGCCGATCATTGCTTTCAGTGGAGTTCTGGTATATAAGAATAATTCGAGTATATAAAAAAATATATGATGTATGTTCTTTATTCAGTGTTATAGAAACTGGCATTTATATATTTTTTAAATTAAATGTATAGTCTTCTTAATGATCTACGTATTATTATTTACGAAACGAAGAGTTCCTATTCCTAGATTAACAATAAGAGCCGTTTGGCAGCCGAATTGTGAAAACCCGCCTTTTTCTAGTTAATCGGAACAGAACAGTTTTAAATTCAAAATTTGCTCAATAGTTATTCAACAAACCCTTATTACCTATGTATTGTATAAACTACATTGCAACTTTTCTATTGGTTTCTGTAAATAAAAAATTTAAATTTTAAAATTTAGAAATTCTTATTTACAGAAACCATTGGAAACTTCATTTTAAACATTTTAAACACCTTATTTTAAGCATAGAAATTGCCAACTAATTGCTTTTGCCAACCAATCGCCGACTACAAAAATGGCCGGACAGTCGGCGACTAGTCGGGCACATCTCTAATAATAACTACTTTCTCAAAACGAACACTTCCCAAAATGACTATTTTCCGAATAAATAGTAGGTTTATTTTCAGAAATGACTATGTTCTTCCCAAGTATAAAGTCTACTAAAAAGGTAAGTTAGTGTGTAAACATGTAGGCTGTGATTTGATTTTTATACAGATTTTGTGACGGAAATCATAAGTGACAGATGTATTAATTTTATGCAGGTTTTGTGACTGATGTCAAAGGTGATTAAATGTCAAATTGACGATAAACTATTCAGATTATATGCACATTATATCTGAGGTAACAAAACTAACATAGTTCTATGTGATATTTTTCAACCCCTTTGGTTTTTTATTCGAGTGCACTCAGTAAATTATCTAGAAACTGAATATAATAAAATAACAAGAATGTCAATAAGGTCGAAATTTGCTTGACCACTTCGAAACCGCCTAGATCTTATATGCAAATCCTTTCTAAGGCATCAAACTCATTTCTAACTTATTGGCATTCATAATTGTGTATAAATTTAGCTTCTAAAATATTTACTGGGTACACTGGATTGAAAAACCAAGTAGTTGTAAAATTTCGATATGGGCGAAATTGGTTTAATAATACCATGGAAATAATGCATGACTATGATCTAGACAGCTTCTAAGGTGACAAGTGAACTTTGAACTTATTAGCATACATACATACATATACTAACGCTTGTATCTCAGAGGGATAGGCAGATACTACATATTTCCATCTGCTACGATCAAGACACACCTTTTCGCGTCTTCCACATCCATCAATCTAGTCATACAAGCTCTTCTATTTTGTTGTATTAAGCTTTCAGATCCTTTACCGTGTGCACGGAATCATCGCCGAAAACACGGAATTAATATGAAATGATGTGCATATTTATGATGACCATCACGGCTTATTACTATTAAATCATTTGTCTCTTTGACATCTGTCACAATTTCATAAAATTTATATAAAAATAAATAACCTGTCACTTTAGACATCAGGTTGTCATATCATACATAACACAAAGTTGAAATTTTGGGAGAGTAGTAATTTTGGGAAGTGGTCTTTTTGGGAAGTGGTCATTATGAACCGGAAAGCTTAGAACGGAATTAGTAAAAGTAATAATTATAATAATAGTAATAAAGGCAGTTATTCAAACTACTTTTCCTTGTGAATTCCTTTATAACCTTTACTTATGAACAATAAAACATTTTACAAAAATCTTACAGTACTTAAAATAAATAACCTGCTATCTGTTTGTAAAGAAAATAAAATCAAACGTCAAGAAAAGAATCGCTTCAGTTTCAATTAATCTTAATATTTAGCCCCTTCCATAATATCCCAAAGTGATTTATGTTGATGAACAATTTAAACAGCAATCTACTTAAGCCCAAGAGAAAATAAAGAAAAAATAAAAGTGTTCGTTAATAAACTCGTCACGCAAGAAACGAAAGTTAATTTCCTGCTTGTCCGGTATTAAAGGAACAAAACGGAACAAAAAGGAGGAATTAGTGCTTTATTGGAAACCGTTGTTCCGTGTCGTGTCGTTTCGTCGTGATATTTGCACGGGACTGGGGTGTTCCGAAATGGTCAATGATACTTAAAAAGAAATAAGTAAAGTCTACAAAAGAGGTAGGTATCGAAGCCTAGCGTAAACACTTTGATTTTACGTGTGTATGTGTGAATGGTGAGTGATAGAGGAATAGGAGTAATCAATACTTGGTCATTCTTCGTCTCATCAATACTTGGTCATTCTTCATCTCATAAATAATTGGTCATTCTTCATCTCATCAATACTTGGTCATTCTTCATCTTATCAATACTTGGTCATTCTTCAGCTCATCAATACTTGGTAATTTTTCATCTCATCAATACTTGGTCATTCTTCATCTCATCAATACTTTGTAATTTTTCATCTCATCAATACTTGGTCATTCTTCATCTCATCAATCAATATTTGGCAATTTTTCATCTCATCAATACTTGGTCATTCTTCATCTCATCAATACATTGTAATTTTTCATCTCATCAATATTTGGTCATTCTTCATCTCATCAATACTTGGTAATTTTTCATCTCATCAATAAGTCTATCAGTGGGTCTTAGGATCAAAGTGTTTGCGCTGGACCTGTATACTTATCTCTTTTGTTGACCGTGCATACCCATTGTTTTAAATAATATTATTTATTTATCAAACTGCGAGAAAAACTTGGTGTTTTTATATCGAAAACTATACCTAAATCTTCTTTAAAACATTTGTTTTTCAGAACCCTATCTATTTTGGGAATAACACTGTTTCAAAAACTGCTTTTTAACTACTATAATTGCGAGTATGTGACTTGTGGTGCCAATGCAATGTTATAATATATTATTGTAAACTTTAAACTTTCGCAATTTTCACACATTATGATTATGTATGCTGCTTCTGCTGCATCTCACTAGTTAGCTTGTGTCCACGACAGCCTACAGAGACGTCGAAACGTCAAGCACATGTATATTATTACGCAAATAAGACCCGAATCATATAATCACAATACATTATTGATTTTGATGCTTGGTGTAAAAGTGCGAAACACCTCCGACACCGGAATCTCATTATGTATCCTAATTATGATCCTAAGTCTATAAAGGCTGAAATGTAAAATAAAATCTGCCATTTTGTTTAAGAATTCCGTGAATCTACCATGGAGAGGAAACATTCGTGGAAAAAAAAGAAAATATGGTAGTGTGAACAATGAGAAGTGTCAAATACAATTTACAGGTGTTATAAGAATTCAACTATGAACCCCTAGTATGTTTACATAATGGGATATATAACAGTCCTATTTATAGCCTTGGACTATTAAAAAGAGACGCTAATTGCTGGTGTAAGTCCAAAAGAGAACAAAAGCGCGCCAGTATACCAATTGTAAGACTTAAAGGTTTACAACAACGAATACTAGCGCCTTTGTACA
The DNA here is from genome assembly GCA_934047225.1 of Ypsolopha sequella. NCBI lineage: Eukaryota > Metazoa > Arthropoda > Insecta > Lepidoptera > Ypsolophidae > Ypsolopha > Ypsolopha sequella. Next base: position 2,691,122 of record OW203988.1, on the reverse strand, counting down.
GTGAAAACGGGTAGAACGGACATAATTAACTCTGAGAGCTTTTGTAATGAGACGTCATTAATATTTTCATTACATCCCTTTTTCTCACTCACGACTCTAAAAAACGACCAACAAGTCTGAAATATCTTGTAATTTAAACACAATTTATGGCGATAAATATGTAAAAAACCTCATATAGTGCGGGCGCGTAATTTCTTTAGCTAAAATATAGGCATATTTTTCAATAAAGTGATATTTGCACTGATATATCATGTACATAAAATAATAAATAAATATAAACTGTCCTATATATTTATTTATGTTGTATCTTTTACTTTATAAATATGATCCTCTTTGGTAAAAAAAATAATATCACTTCTATAGAATCAATAAAGAGCCGTAAAATCTAATTCAGAGATAAAATCGCGTTGAAATAGGGTGAGAGCTCTAGAATGGCGCTACAAGAACTTATCTTATGATCTTTTGGCACATACTATCTATCTTGCAGAACCTTTGTGTCGCCATTCTACCACATATTTACGACCACTGTAGGGCGATTGTAGGACCGACTGCTGTACAAAGAGGGACCTCTTTTGGAGTTAAAGCAGCGCTAAATCCGCTTGTAGAACTACTGTAAAGCTTATCTATAGAGCCTTTGCCGTTATTTATAATGCCTTACCGGCTTCTATACATCTTGCTATAAAGCTTGTATGCTACTTGGAACTTAGCTAAAACGCATATAAAAATCATAGAAAAGTTAAATATTACAATGAATGAATATAAGAGATTTTTTTGAACATAAATGTTCGAGGTGGAAGTGGTAGCAAAAACCAGATATTAACATTTCTATTATAGCTAATCGTTCATAGAATAAATATTATCAACTTATCACCCATATTTTTTTTATTTTCTTATTTTAATATCCTCAACTGAGAATAGCCCACTCGACGACGACGTAAAAAAAGTTGTAAACAGAGTAAATTTGATTTAGAGGTTGAGTTGGCAAGGGTTTTCTCTAAAGGACACGGGAATAGTGAAGATTGTCAGGCTTCTGCTTCTCGTTCTTTCTTTAATTTTTTTTTCCTACTTCACATAAAAAGGATTCTCAAATCGGTCGTTTTTTAAATTCAATTTATTTTTCTTCATTTATTACACTTTACAAAAAAAATAAATGATTTTACAGAACATTAAAAGTTTGATATTGTACGAAGCCGGCACTTATTGCTAACAGCAATATCTACCAGGCTACCTTTGGGTAAAAGAGAAAGTGAGAAAAAAGGGAGCATGTAAATGTGAAATAGAATAAACAACATAGAATTAATCACGATTAATTACTAACGATATTAATAAACGAATAAATAAATTAAGAGAATATTAGAAATACGTATGAATGAGAAATTACTTACCTCAATAATAATGTATACAAAGTTTTTGTCTATATTTGCTTAGATCCACCTTTGTAACGCTTTTGGTGTTTTTACAAGTACCATGTTAAATTGAAATTGAAAATATATAATAATAAATTTACACAAAAATAATATACTATTTTAAAAATTGAAAAATATTAAATTCAATGGAATATCAATTTAATAATGAAAAAATATTTGCTTTTAAACGCATTTAATAGGTATTTTAGTTTTTAATGACGTTAATATTGGCGTTAAAAATAAGATACTTAGCAATTATTTGCTTTTATCTTTTTCGGAAAATACTTCAAAAAGTAACTTGCAAATTTCTTTCTAATGCTAATGAATTATGGGTACTATATGAAAAAATAAATAATTAAATTTTAAAAAACACACTAGGCCTAAGAAAACATGAAATAAACTTTACTATTCTAAGTCATTTTTACGCACTTTATTTTAAAGTAACGTAATTTGAGCCTGAATTTATTTACAAGTAACGGCTAACTTGAAAAAGGCGACATAATTGATATGTTCAATTTTTTTCCTTATTTAAAGTATTTAAATCTTTCCACTTCTTAAATCATGTTTTAGTGCAAATTCACAAATGCTCACTTTACACTACCCATTTGAGAATTAAGAACACTTAAAAGTCACAATAAAATATGCACATGACAGAATTTACAATCTCAAATAAAAATATGTCGCTGCTTCGGTGACATGACGTTTATAACGTCATAAAGGTTTTATACTGCGGATGTTCGATATTTGAATTTAGGTCTGTCAAGCGGACTTCAAAGGCAAGGTACGGGTTCCGTATTAATAAATGCTTCATTCCATCCATCCATCAGCCTAGTTCATCCACTGCTGGACATGCCTTTCCAAGGCTTTGCCACTCCCGGCGGTCACCCTGGAAGAATTTCCCATACTCACACACGGTGGGCAGGCGGGTTGGTGAGTGCGGTGCCGGAACCCTCGCACCAGTGACGCCGCTGCCCGTCACCAGTCTGTTCCATGTAAGGACCGGCTATTAGGAATGGATATACCGCTATCCATCGGTCCCAGGCATGGTGGGCCTCATAGTTTTTTGCCTGTGAGCTGTCCTCTTACTCTCCCCCGAATTACTGCGAGGGGACTCTCCAAGTAAGATGGTGGTACCTCCACAGTCGAGCCCGGCATCAGCTCTACCACCTGAATAATTGATATGTTCAATCTTTTTCCTTATTTAAAGTATTTAAATCTTACCTCTTCTTAAATCATGTTTTAGTGCAAATTCACAAATGCTCATTTTACACTACCCATTTGAGAATTAAGACCACATTAAAAGTCACTATCTTTTTGTAAATAAAAACATAAACAATAACATTAAATTCTTTCATGTAACATATATTCTAAAGCAATAGAGTCATAAAGGTTTTACACTGCGGATGTTCGATATTTGAATTTAGGCCTGTCAAGCGAACTCCAAACTCAAGGTACGGGTTCCGTATTAATAAATGCATCATTACTCTATTGATGTAATAAAATATTACATATGTATACTGATATAACCTATAAATATATTCTACGTCGCAGCAGTAGGGTACTCTCTTGCTACAGCGCGTAGTAAATACCGTCAGAAATTCAAATTCAAATAGTTTATTTTGCAAAGTAGGTATATATATATAATACACTTTTTACACGTCAAATTTAATCTAATAAAAATACATATAATAAAATAATAAATGTACATGAACTAAATTAAAGGTTTATTTAATTAATGTGGCAAATTTTTTTATTTACTTATATAAACGATTAAAATACCCGGCCAGGGATCAGAAACAAGGTTCAAAGATCACTAACCGAACCCCCAGCACGAATTTATTTGGACCAGTTGGCGATGTATCGGAATGAGTGCTGAATACCAAGGCATCAAACAACGTAGGAAAATTGCTAGCCTCTCTGTTTTTGTAAGCTATATTTCGGAGAATATACGCAGGAATTACACGACCTAATGCCGCATCCCCCTTCTACCACCGGAATAGTCGGCAAACAGCAAAGTCTCACCGATATGTTGTCAACATGCTGTTGGTTCGAACTATAAAAATCTAAATATTCAGATTTTTATGGTTCGAACGCAATGTTTCAAATGCTGACATGTGGAACTCCCTGCCGGTGGCCATTTTCTCGGATATCTATATAACCTAGATTCCTTTTAATAAGGAAAAGTTAAGGTACCTTTAGAGCGAACACGATTCATCCTAGGTCTTTTTGATGCCTACATCATATGGACATGAGGCACGGAGAGGACATGAGGCACGGTAGAGGACATGAGGCATGGTAGAGGACATCAGGCACGGTAGAGGACATCAGGCACGGTAGAGGACATAAGGAACGGTAAAGGACATAAAGTACGGTAGAGGACATGAGGCACTGTATAGGATACGAGGCACGGAGAGGACATGAGGCACGGTAGAGGACATGAGGACATAACATTTTTACTGAGTCTCCAACATTGAGCAACCAACTCACCATATGTGTAACTAAAGAAGGTATTCGCATATAAGGTAAATATTTATTATTTGAAGGCGATAGCACAGTCAGTACGACATGACAGCACAGTCAGTACGACGTGACAGCACAGTCAGTACGACAACGTTGGCTTTTTTATCTTGAGGTCCGGGTTCCAATCCCCTACGCAGTAAAACATTGTGATGTTTTCATAAAAACTAGAGTGAGTTGACATCATAAATGTTTTGTTACGGATAACTATTTTTTTTAACCCTGCAAGTCCTGATGATGATGAGTCATAACTTTATCGAAAGCTTTACCTGCTAATATACTTCTTAATGTATTTATTCAAAAAAGATACACGTTATAGTAAAAAGGTGTATCAGAAACCTGCAATGGTTTATACCGAGCTGTCATTTACCGCGTGCCCTAAAAACGCCTAAAACCGTCGGTGAAAAGTGGGTAAACAAGGTTGACTAATGTGTTCTTACATGAAGATATTGCAACCTACTCCCAAAACAATGCAATATTCCAATTAACAATGTCATCATCATAGCTCGGTACAGTCGCAAACAAACCACTCGAACACATTTCCATTTAGCGCTGTTTCTATTATCCGCTCTAAACAAGCACTCGTATCGCAAACACGAATTGTCAGTTTCGAATTTGGAATGCTCCCGCTTCAAATACGTTCCCGAAAACAAACGGGCGATGCAAACAGTGCGTTGAGCATAAATGACATCATTTCCGCTTTGGAGTGCAGTAAACACTACTCATTGGCGCTCTGACGTTTGGACTCTGCGTGTACATACGAACATTTGTAGGGTTCCGTAACCAAAGGATAACCAACGGGACCCTATTACTAATGGACTTCGCTGTCCGTCTGTCTGTCCGTCTGTCATGTCTGTCTCATGAACCGTGATAGTTATACAGTTAAAATTTTCACAGATTATGTATTTCTGTTGCCGCTATAACAAAAAATACTAAAAAACAGAATAAAGTAAATATTTAAGGGGGCTCCCATACAACAGACATGTTTTTTTTTTGCTATTTTTATAGATAATGGTACGGAACCCTTCGTGCGCGAGTCCGACTCGCACTTGGCCGGTTTTTTTATTTTGGATAAGAACCATTGATACAAACCTTATACAAGGATCGGCTCTATATGGTCAGACCGCCAGCACTGCTGCGATCTAGTGGTTCGAACGTCTTAACAACTAATCCGAAGGTTGCGGGATCAAATCCTGTAAGGACACATTTTTGTTCGGTCTTCGTGCTTGCCGTGTCAAGAAATACTCGTCGGTGTGTACGTAAAACCCGTTGGAAATATCTTGGTACCTGACCAAATGACGTCATACTTGATGCCAATTGAATTGCATTCCATCGAGGTACCAAGATATTTCCGACGGATTGTACAAGTGTGAACTGTGACTTGCATTTCACAGTCCATACTCGAAAACACCTCTAACAACCCCTTGGGGATTCATGTTGTAACGATGTATATTTCTAAGACATAAAAATACAAAGTTTATTATTTAAGTTCAGGACATTTGGTCAGTTACTCCACAAACTATATGTAAAAATTCGATTACTCATCGTCCTTTCGAAAATATTTTAAAAATATTTAATCCGGGGAAAAGATTATATACTGATACTCGTCGTAAATAGAGGTTTTTCGAGGACCTCCCTTGGGTTACAATTATTTTTATCTATTTTATTTGTCGTGATAGAAGCCATAGTAACACAGTATTGTGTGAAAATTTCAACTGGCTACCAAAAACGGCTGAAGCTGTAGACACCTGTGACAAATGAACGGACGGACGGAAAGACAGATAGCGGAGGCATAAAAATAGGGTCCTTGGCACCCTTCGGGTACGGAACCCTAAAAATTGAAGATTTATTGATCTACAGGAGTGTCCTTATTACAAAACTATTAAAATCGATAAGTATTAATTGACTAGGTATTATCATCGTAACTGATTACTGATTGTTCCAGATAACAGTATTAATAGATCAAAAATTTTTAATAGGGTAATTAACTAATACCTATCTATTGTTTTTTCTTCTCATGCGTAACATAGTCGTACAATAACCATTGATAAAGATTAAGATATTTATTTGTATTGCCCTACTTAGCTAAAAGGCATTATCTCAACTGAACTAAGTTTTGAGATATTATAAGCGGTTTCGCAGCCGGATTGTGAAAATTCCGCGTTTTTTTTAATTAATCGAAACAGAACAATGAAATTCAAAATTAACTCAATATTTATTCAACAATGGTAACATACACAATATCTATGAATACCTATGTATTGGGTATGTTACCATCGGCAAATTTCCATTGGTTTCTGTAAATAAGAACACCGAACATTTTTAATAAAAATAAAATTTTATATTGATTTACAGAAACCAATGGAAACTTTGCGCTGGCAGCATATACAATACATAGACAATAAGGTTTTGTTGAATGACTATTGAGTGAATTTTGAATATATGTGTTATGTTTCGATGAATTAGAAAAAGGCTTTTTCGAAAATTTCTTAATCGTGTTACGAAGCATAATTACAAGTTGATTTTAAAATTGATTTAAAATGAGATTTTCCCATGTTCTTTCAATATAATAAGTATGGAGCATTTATAATATGAACTCAGAGCATTTTATCATTTCATACAAAATGATCTATATAATAATATGATAATAATGATAATTAAATACCTCTTTCACATATTTAAATAGTATTCAAAAAATTATTTAAAGAAAAATCTGAAATTCATTTTTAAGACTCTCGTCCTACCTATATAAACTCAGAATGCAAGGAAAAGAAAAATAAAATAACAGTAAAGTTTAATTAAATGCTACAAAATATATTAAATATCAAACCATTCAGATATTTGAAAGAATTTTACTTAAACTTAAGACGATTAAAATAAAATTTAAAACAAAATTTGAAATTAAATGTTTGCAAAGTTTTTTATACTATTTACCCTCTCATCAACATCCGCTACCTTCGTTTTTATGTTCAAATGAGACGCGACGTGCGAGGCGACGTGGGATTAAAATAGAATTATAATCGTGAAAAAAGGGTCAACTAGGTTTTAATGAAAATTGGCTCTCTAGCACTGAGCGTAAGAAAATCATGTATCATATCATGTAACAGAACATATCTTAATAAAGTTTGGTACATAGTATATAGGAGATTTAATATATCGAGCTTTTTTATTGCATAATTTTTTTTTATATAAAGTTATATATATTTTCCAAAGTAACTTGTTTCAATCTAAGTGGATCATATTTAAATAATAACATAAAGTAAAAACAATCAATATTTTTCTATTTATTTTATGAAAGCATTCAACTCTAAAGAAATTTCTAATATTGTTCTTAATTGCTACTATGCAAAGATTTTTAACTTAATAATTTGATTATTTATGCTCCGTACTTTAAAAATGTAATAAAAGCTGAATACTTTATTTTTTTCACATACTGCCTTTTAGCTTAGTAGCTCAGTATATTGACCGGGTAATTACTTAATCTAGTGAGATGGAAAACTTAAGTACCGAAACGTTAAGTAATTATTAGTAGCTTTTGATGATGTGTTTGTAGTCAGATTTAGGGTTCCGTATTGAAAAGCAAAAATAAACTTTGAAGATTCTGGACAGCCAGAATCCAAATACGTGATTTGAACGATTATAATTAAATTTTTGTTATATTGAGATAAAAACCAATTTTTACAAGGCTGTAGAGATATTAATTTCAAGTCGATACTTCAAGATGTTTATAGTAAAAATAGTTTTGATGGATAGACAGTCGGATAACATTTATTGACCCATGAACGGTGTGGCTTCTTGACCGAAGGTTGGGACGTACATCCAAATCTCTAGATTCTTTTTTTATTATTCTGAAACATCAAGACATATCGGTCATTACCTGGTGATCAGTGGCGTGCACAGAACTTTTTGCTGGAAAAGCAAGCAATTGGTCAAGAATAACAATAAAAAAATATGAAAAAATTTAAATATCAGTTTGAAAAAAAAATATGTATGACGCCAGGGTAGACATTGGTATCGATTCGGCATAACACGTCTTAACTTATTTGACAGGACTAACCTTATTTTAAGCGTCCTGTCTTTTTCTTTCTTTATCGACAAGACAAGGACAGAACTCTTAAATTAAGTTTAGTCCTGTCAAATAAGTTACTTCACCTAATCGGTACCAGTGTCTACCCTTGAGTGGAAATTTCCTATACAAACTTTTTTTTTCAAAATGATATTTAAATTTTTCCATATTTTTTTTATTGTTATTCTTGACCAATTGCTTGCTTTTCCAGCAAAAAGTTCTGTGCACGCCACTGCTGGTGATGAATCTTTGCAGAAGAAGAGGCTTATTCGGATTTCAGTTTTCCATTCTGAGATTGAGAACCCTACAAAATTCATATGAACCAACCCAACAACCTTAACAACAACCCAACAACCTTTACAATAACCCAACAATCTTAACATCAATAAGTATACCTTCAAAAGTAAACTAAAAAAGATTCTTGATTTAAAAAATTCGTAACGGCCTAAACTAGGAACTGGTTTGCCGTTTCATTTATTTGTTACATTCATTTTTTTTTGTTTACGTTTTACTTTATTAAATTACCAAAAATTTTACCTATATTACGTATATATTATCTTTTAATATGATATATTTTGTTATACATATGTAACATTGTTGAAAAGTGTCAATGATACTCGAGCTGTTTTGTTTGTTTGTGCGTTACTACGCGGGTTCGGACTAAAAATCAGCGTTGTTGGTGTTATTTTGTGAGACCATATGCTGAGTCTTTTACCCTTTTATCTGCTGTGACACATGACTTCTGTCAGTTTTAGTTATATTATTTGATTATTCTGTTTTATTTCCGTATGCTGATTGCCTTTGTATTTCCTCTATTATGTAATTGTGTTGTCCCATTCTTGATTGTAACGGATTCCCCGAAGTCCTGAGAATCGGTTACATTGACCGGTTTGTATCCGTATTTGGACGCTGGAACTGATAAAACGAGGATCAAGCTACAAGATGGCCGATGAAATCCCACAAATGCATGGTTACCTGAAATACATTTTGATGTCACGTCACGCACGACAATCACTTACATCTCTAAGCTATGTCTCCAGAGACGAGATTAATTTTCAAGGTTCGGCAAATTGACGACATGAATCCCAAAAGGAGTGTCAGTATCAGAGGTGCCTCTATGTATGGTCTGTCTGTGATGTGCAACTCACAGCCTGCACTCGTGCACCTACGTATCACGGACAGTGTGACTGTTGATGAGCCATTTCGTCAACCATTTTGCATTATATGTACTAAACAATAAAAGCGACAAGTCTGTCAAGCCGATCTTGTCAAGAACTTAGTGGATTATAACAATTATATTCATATAGCAACAAAAAATAAATAATGTCACCTGTCATTAAACTTGTCTTTGGCTCTCTTGTTGATTTCATTTACGAATAAAAATTAATGAAATAAACTGAATTTGTTGACCATCATGCCTAAAACTGTGCCCAGCGATTTGAGGTGCATGTTGTTTAAGATGTTGAGTGCGTACGATGAAGAGAAATCAAGGTTCCAGCGTTACGAAATGGAAAAAATGCAAGCTTTGGAAAAGTTGGTAAGTTAGGTTTGACCAAGTTTGATACTGTATTATCTATATATATTTGGTTATTATTTTCTAGAAGGTATTTTTTTTTTAGAAAAACGAAAAACGTTTGGCACCGTGATCCGTCGCATCAACCTTAAAGAAACTTGTTTTTTGTTTAAAAAAATAAAATATGTGTTGTTTTTTTTCTCTTGTTTTTTAAAACAGCAATGACCTGTTATCTAGCCAAATTCGAGACTTTTGACTTAACTTTAGACTTTTATACTTTGTTTTTCACAGAAAGGGTCATTGAGTCAATTTTTTCGCTTTATACCGACATTCTACAAAGCCACCAGTATAAATTTGGATATCGGTAAATTCAACTTACATAAATACTCGTATCAAGATTGTCAATTTTGGGGTAACAGAGTATACTTCAGTCGTGCAATACTGTCGATTTCATTTTTCCCCACCAAAAGTGCGTTGCCATAACTCGCTTGACAGACTCTATCACTACAGTCATACCACACATGACTATTCACATACTCGTCCGTAGGTATGTATGCACCTACTCACATGTGAGTTCCGATCTCTATAAGATTTCTCGAATAGCAAGCAATGGAAGCAGTCCCCGGTATCCCGGAATGCATCGAGTTCGCAACAGAATTTGAATCGCGTTCTAGACCCGGCGATATGTCTGGACTCCTGAATTCTGGGCCGAGTGGAAGGTATCTTGTAAATCGGTCTTTGGGGAGGGATAAAATGCTGCACGAGGAATTTATGTTGACTTTTCCACTGCCATACCTTAGAATGTAGTTTTGAAATTTTATGAGAAAACTAACGCAGCTTAAGTTACTCCTATTTTGTCAACGAAAATGGCTTATTTAATCCCTTAAACGTATTTGTGTTTTTATTTATAAGAAAATTTAGTTTACTTTTCATTAATTTGTTAAAATTTTTTAAATTGTTGTAACTAATATTACTTTTGTCATCAACGACATAGAATGTCGTTGTTTGTCATACTCTAAATATTTTTATATGGTAGTAATAAACCTCCGACAAATAAATAAAAAATGAGGGTGTTCATATAATGAATATTACCGCTGTAAATTCTAAATTTGTGACAACTTTTCTTTTTATAAATATTCGAAAACTACCGACTGAAATACAGAAAACAATTATTGTCAACAATTTTTATTGAAAATCTCCAAATAAAAATTCAAATTCAACCTTCACATTTCATAAGCTTTGGCGTCATATGGAAAACATTGTGAATAAAATTTTTAAGTTTGTTAAAATTTGATAAAATTATATCCTATAACTTAATTTCTATACAGTAATAATAAAGTAATAAAAAGTCATGTCTATAAATCGAATATTTTTGCAAAATTTTAAATGAAATGGGTTATTAAAATTTACTGAACTATAGTTTTCACTATTTTTGTCTGTCTGTCTCTTCCGTTGTGACTCGAGATCGACTTAACGAATTTGGATGCAATTTTCTTGATTATCATTATAGTGACCTTAGGCAATATATCTATCTATACGGGGTGTTAATAAAATTACGCCCAAGCCAAAAACGATGCAGAGATTGAATAAAAAGCAGACAAAGCCGCGGGCGAAAGGCTAGTATCACATAATTTTCTGTAGGCAACAGTTTATTACCCATTTTATAAATGTTTCGCATGTATTCATAATTACCATATTTCCTTATTAAAATAATTTTCTTGTTTTCCTCATATGATTTAGAACAAGTTTGAAAATCGGCAGCTATTGCATGTCCAACAGCAACTTGCCAAGTTGCCTTTTGGAACCTGTTTGCCTTTTAATAATCTATATGCGTTTATTATTTTGACTCCACTGTACTTCTCTTAAATGTATTTTTTTAATTATAAAAGACAAATAATCATCTTTGGTTTGAAATTGTATTTATTTTAAAAGATTTGCTATCCATTTCTGGGCAAGAAATACAAATAGAATTTATTTTATTGTTGTGCTTGACCTGCGAAAACCGGGTGTATGTGAAACCACATCCTTTCGTAATAATACTAAACAACTGCCCAAAAGAAACATAACGGGGCAAATAAAAAAAAAATGGGTAATTTCGAGTTGGACTCGCGCACGAAAAGTTTTGTATAACCCTAAAAACATGGTAAATTAAACAATATAGATGTCATAGCAACATTAAGGCAACACAAACAAGCCGCTAAAACGGACAAACAATTCGCGGCTCCCACTGAGTACGAAACCTTCGTAATCAGTGATTACGTAAAGATAACAGAAAAAATAAGTTTTCTTGTTTCGAAGATAAGGGTGGGGACATGATAACGTTAAGAAATGCTACTTTTTTGAAGATTTTCGTATAAGTGCCCCCTGTGGATATCTTTTTTTTTATTTGCATTTATGAAAGCCACGGTAAGTACAATGTAAGTATTGTGCAAATTTCAACTAACTACCTGTGACCCCTGTGAGCCTGTGACACACAAACACACGGATGAACAGACAGCACAGGCTTAGTAATAGAAAAGGGTCTCGTTTGACATCCTTCGGGTACGGAAGCCTAAAAACTGACCTGCCCGTACTAAATTCACAGTAAGTTTTAGGCATTACCAAAGAAATATTTAATTATTTTCCGCAGTTAGGTTTCTTACAGAAACTTGTCCAGTATGATCTTGTAAATGTCAACAACAACAGTATTAGCCTATTCAAGCGCCATCTTACCGCTCCAGCTGCATCGGTTATGTCCCCTCGGCGTTGTTCCGGTTGCACATTCTCGTGGTACCTAATCGGTTCATAGTGCCCGCTGGTTATTATTAATACATCAAGACTTTACATTGCGACATTCTGCCGAATTAATCTCTTGGTGGACTCGGCTGAAGTTATAGCATTTTATTGTTCTTGTTACAAAAGTTTAGTGCTATAACTTGTATTCATTATCATAACTATTGAACTGTGATACAGACGGATGCAATAACAAGCAAATTACTGGGATTCTGCCAAACATAACTCCTACTCGTAGTAATTATATAGATTTCTAGTAAATTTTACTTCTAGAAATAATCTCCGAGGGGGTGACAGAGCTGGGCCTCAATTCCGGGCTCGGACGAAATATCCCGACTATGGAGATGAATCTCCGTTTCAAATCTCCGCATCAATGTCCGCTTGAAATCTCCACACTACGAAAAAGCCCTATTCTTGTAGACCATGGAGAAGGATTAGCAACGGAGAAGATAATGTCGTCTTAGAGACGTTCCGTTTTTACAGATTCATTTTGAATATAATCGATTGTCTTATTTTTCTTTTTTTAGTAAAAATAATACGTGTTTCATTTAACAAATCTAAGCAAACACATAACGATCAAGAATATTTTAGTATATTGTGGTTCTAGGACTGTCTTTTTTTTAATAATAACTGAAAACAGTAAATACAAATTAGCGTGAATCGAAACGCATTGCGCGTGAGTTTGTGTTTATTTTAACCTGAAGCGCTAGTTTGCTTTATGCAAATGTGTTGAGCAAGTTCACATCACAGCATACTTTTAAATAAAGCGCTTTCAGCGCTGCTGTTGTACATAGACTCCTTAGCGTTCTGTCAAATCTCCTACATTTTATTATTTTAAAATAAATATTATAAAAAGCACTAAGAGTATCCAACATGGCCTCAATAAATTCATTATTCCAAGAGTGACCTTGGCTTTAGTTACCTATATATATTTAGCAAGTAAAACATTTTTTGTTTGTGTCTTGTGCTGTAATTTTAGAGAAGCTATAGTTAACATTAATAAATAAATAAGTAAAGCACTGTATTGTGGTTCAATTTTATTGGTTATGTCATAATTTTTAAACAAATATGTACATATCTAAAATAATGATTATAAAAAGCACTCAACAGTATTCACCATGGCCTCAATAAATTTATCATTTCTTTTTATGGTTGAGTTTCCAATAGAAATATACCCCACTTAACTACACTTCTTATGGTAAACATTTCTTCAAATCGTTTGAAAGCAAAGGGCTCCTGTATCTTTCCATGCATAGTAGCTTTAGAGTGAAAATGCTTCGGTGACATGATTTTTGTAACTTGTTTTTATTAATCTCTACACTACAATGACACACTGAAAATTGCTAGCTGTTATGTGTGATTTCCTAATAGTGTACTTCCATCTTGAAGTCTGGTATTTTCTTCTACTTTCAGCAGCCTCAGCTTCTGTAAACTAGCTCTGCTGGGCTAAGAATTCATAATAATCGTTGGTAGGTATCCAATCAGTTGCAGGAAATTCACAATGGGTAGCCAAAAGTCATCAAAATTACAGGTACCTGCTTATAAAAGTCCGTAAAACGTAGCCAAGTCAAATTTTATCAAAAATAACCACACAAAAGCCGTCAAAATGTTGAAGTTTATGTTATTTATTTTGATAATTTGGCAGTTACTGCAACGGAGATGTCTATCTCCCCAGCTTATGACCAGTCGAGACATCTCGCTGATTTGCGATCGAAAAATCTACGGATGGAGATCGTTAGAATAGCATTTTTTGTTTTTCGACGGAGATAAGCACTTTCTCGCCAGATATTTCGACCGTGGAGATCATCTCCATACCTCCGGAATTGGCTTCCTGTTTCCAAATGTGCCTATAAGATAACATTTCTTTTTTTTATTTCATAATAGCCTTTCGCCTGGGTCAGATGATAATAAAGAAAATGCATACAAATCTGATGAGTGTTCTAGAATATATTACAGACAGACAGTTGGATAGAAATAACTTTATTATTAGTAAAGATAAATATAACAGAATAAATAAACTGTCACGGGGTGTTAGAGGTACCTTCGAGTATGAACTGTAAAGTGAGGTCATAGTTCACACTTGTACATCCACGTTTTACTGACGATTATTACGTCCCAGCGTGATGGGTGGCGAGCCCGATCTCGTAGATCAGCGTTTCTTAGCATGTGGTCCGCGGACCCCTGGGGGGTCCGCAGCCTAATCTAGTAATAGATAAGGCAATTACTAGATTATAATCTCAGTAGTAATATAAACCCAATTATAACTAATTTAGTTGCAAAAAAGCAGCACCAAACTTCTCATTAACGTATTTTATATGAAAAAGTATATTTTTTTGTAATTTGTAGAACTAAAATAAACGAAATTTATTGCTGCTTTTTTATTAAGGGGGTCCTTCAAATTGTGCTTGATTTCCTAAGGGGTCCGTGGACATAGATAAATAAAAAGCTTACTTTGCCATAAGCAAAAATTCGAAAGGTGTCGTGGGATACCCGGTTTAAACGAAGTTCTTTTCGATACTGACGTGACGCGCAAGCCGCCGCCGCATCGCTTACCCCACCCCGTACTATGAAACATGGTAAGAAACGTTAGCGATAAAGAAGTGTATGATAGCGATACGATAAAAACGTAACGGTTGAAATGTTGCACTTTTTTCGGCCTAGCATAGATCCGCCGAGCGTCGGGAGTGTCACGTGTGATAAGAAACTTCGTTCCAAAAAATACCTTTATTTACATATGTACCTTAGTATTTAATCAAGGTAATTGCAGGAACGGACGTTCCACCGTGGATATGAGAGGACATTCGACTAATTAATATGCGGGTCCGAGCGGGCAGTATTTGTGGTCTGCGCCGTGCTAACAAATCTGTTCCGAGTGCTATCTGTCTAGCTGTAGCTGTTCACCACCCCTTGGCGAATGTACGGTCATCATCGACGTGCCAGGATGGTAGACTCGCGGCTTTAAATTTTTCAGATTTGTAACCTTATCAAAAGATATAACTTTAACTAACTCAAAAACTGATTCGCAGTAAAAAGCAATGTGATAATATAAAAATGCATGTATCTTTACATCTATTTTAAAAATAAAGTGGTGAAAAACGTCGTTTCTGTAAAATCTGTTAAAACTAAAGGGGTCACATTGCTTGGGTCGTCGTCCGTTTTAGTTAATGTTTTATGTAGTATTAGACTTGAGGTGAATTTCGAAATAGTATTTTGTGCATAGCTGTAACATAATTTGAGACAATCCACATGTTTTCATTTCTGGTAAGGTAAAAAATAATAATGTCTGTTTAGATATATTTAAATGCTTATTACAAAACACATTGAAAAATATTTTTTTATTGGTTTGTTTTAGAGATATTTTGAAAATAATTCAGATATCGAAGATGTGGGCTGAAGAGCTACGAAAACCTTTGTCTAGCAGTAAAAAAAAAACTAGCTATCAAATTTCGAATTTATAACCTCAAACTTGTACGACATTTTCTCAGAGTCAGAACAATAACTAATTTCCAATGAAACTTTCGAATGGGTTTTCCATGGCGGACAGCCGAAACCTGCCCAAAGTCGACTACATGATGTTGCTGCAGTATATGCGTGAAAACGACACATTCAACGTCGTGGAAATCCGAGGAGCCAAAATGTTGATCTCGTCCAGAGACTCGTACGTAGAGACATCAGTCGGCTACGTCGAGGTAAAAAGGGAAAATATGTTGTGTTTTGTTCAAGGTAGAGTAACTCCTGAGCATAAAGTTCGTTGCAAAATGTACACAGTGATTGCAACTATAAATGAAACCGAAGAAACTATATCGGAGGTGAAATGTCAAGACTGTGCAGCAAGTGAAGGTGGTTGCAAACATTCAATATGTTTTATCATGTGGCTAATCAAGCGTACTGATGAGCCATCAGTGACCTCAGTAAATTGCTACTGGACAAAGCCAAAACTGTCTGATGCTGTGACTAGTGACAAATGTATTTTGGCAAAAGAAATGGGTAATAAAAGACAACAACAAGCGGTGACACTACCTGCCACACTTACGTTATCTTCCTTCTTAGAGGAATGTAAAAGTAGGAATGTGACCGACTCCCTTATAATAAATTACAATAGCTCAGTAGAAAGTCTGGCTAATTATAGCATTTTCCAATTGATGCTGGGATTTGCCAATACTGTTACTGAAGAAGACTATGCAGATTTTGAAAAGTGGAAGCGATTTTCGGAAGAAAAGTTGAGTACAGAAATAATTAATGCCATTGAAGAGCAAACACGTTACCAAGCTGAAAGTCAGCTGTGGCATACATTAAGGCTGGGCAGAGTTACAGCTTCGAAGATTCATGAGAGTACTAAATGCAACACTGATGGTGTCTTGGTTAAATCTATACTTGGTGGTTATAAAGTGCCTGAAACCAAGGCAATCAAAAGAGGAAAACTTCTAGAAAAGGAAGTGGTAAAAGAAATTGAGAAAACGATGAACATCAAAATAAAACGCTGCGGATTTACATTAATCAACCCAATTATTGGTGCTTCACCAGACGGGCTATGTGAAGAACAAGACTTTATCATAGAAATAAAATGCCCAAATAGTATGAAATCCATAGAAAATTATGTAAAAGATAATGTTATATCTGCAAAATGTAAGGCACAGACACAGATACAAATGTGTGCAACTAATAAAAAGAAAGCCTTATTTTGTGTTGCAGATCCAAATTTTGAAAATAACAAAATATACCACCATTATTGGATTTACTACGACAGACTATATGTTGAAAAGTTACTTTCTGAAGCAGAGTCATTTTGGAAAAAGTATATTTTTCCAAAGCTGTTAAATGTAGTTAAAGACTGAAAATGGGTTGGATTTAGTATCGTTTGGCAGTTGTATGGGGGTGAAAGTGCTTAAAGCTGGTAGAGACAGGGTCCCCGATTATAACGCTACCACACTTATTAAAAGGTAATGCACATTTTTCGAGAAATTGAGAAAAATTGTTTCTTACCTCAAATCAGGTAAAAGGCGAAAACGGAACGTTAAAATGGGCGTTTGACAAGCGAATCTGTCCTAGTTTATTGTCTGTGGTGTAAAATATTGTGTAATATCGATGAAACGGAATGCAACAAAAAAAAACTGCGTCATGATTGAATAAATGAAAAATTTATGAATATTTTGTTGTTTTATTTGTTTTCACCTAGAAATCCTGCTCAAAAGGAGGTTAGTATACCCCCACTTCAGGGGTAAAATAGGTTAAATCTGTTTTAAAACCGAATCAGAGCACCCCGACTCTATACAGTCTTGTGGCTACTACCCCTAGAGTGTATATAAAAAGCCGAAGGCGCGAAGGGAGGGCAGCTCCCGCCCGCAGTAATAAAGCTTAGGCACCTGTGTGACCCGTAGCGGCTGAGGCTGGTCGCCGAAGGCGACCAACAAGCCGAAGCTGCGGAGGTGAGCACGGGTGCCTGTGCTTTGTTACGCAAGGGCGAAGGGGCTGCCCTCCCTTCGCGCCTTCGGCTTTTTATATACACTCTAGGGGTAGTAGCCACAAGACTCTCTTCCGCCTGCCAAACCATACTAAATTTTAACCCTGAAAATAAATAAAACAAAGTATCTATTGTGAATTTTTTAATCATTGCTCCATCATTGCTCTTATTAACATATTTTACTTTTATGTACTAACATATTAAAAATAAATAATATCATCATTGCAAAAATACAACAAATAAAGCCTCTAAAATTCGAAACAATTTCCTCACTGAAGTGAGGTGATCATTTGTGCGTTTCTCTTGGCAGCCAAGTTATTTTGCGTCTTGTAGGTTTAAAACCTTTGCTATGCTCAGGATTCAGGATTTATTTCTCAGGTTTCAATGCAAGTACTCGCGCCAAATAAAAACTTTGCAGCCTTTCATATCAAATAACTATAGTACCTAATTAGTTGTATTATTTTATTTCTTTAATATTGGTGACTGCATATTTATAAGTCCACAAGCTACAATCACTGCATCATCCAGTGAACTAGTCAACTTATTATTGACCACAGAGTGTGGTTTTAACAGTTTAAAAAGTCTCACTCTTCTTATAACCCTTTCGATATGGATTCGTAAACTTGCTAATACCTTACTATCAATAACCTCAGATTTTGTCATTTTTGTGTCTTTAAAAACACTGGGTGGGCGTAAAACTTTGACTGATTTTTTAATCAAATGTGATTCCAAATGTTTAAACCCCCTGTCAGCTAATATTGTCGCATGTGCCGGCACAGTTTCAAGAAAGCCACTTTGTTCAACTAAATAAATGTCTGTTATACGACCACCATAACCTTCTGAAATAAAATTAATAAATCCATCTGGAGTTGCACCTATGAGGTATTTAATTGTGTTACAATTCTTATACTGGGACCAAGTTAGTGATTGTTCTATTGGCTTTTTAGGCTTTTCAATTGCAATTTCAAAGCAATCAATGATTGACTGGACGCTTTCATATTCTTTATTAGTGGTGAATACTAGTGGTAAGTTCCTTTTGATATCAATTTTGGTAGGCCAATACAAAACTGGTTAAAAAACAAACATAATGCTTTTAATGTTTTATGAAAAGTTCTCCACAGTGTTGCTATCGAAATTTGAAACAAATCTTTCATTCTTGCAAATGTATCATTGTTTTTTAGTTTATACAGAGTGATGATAATGTGTAAAGATGGTATTTTAAACTCTCTTCCTATGTGTTGAATAACCCAATAATATTGTTTAGGAATTCCTATGTATGCAATGGGATTTTTTTCTATTAAATTTAGCATGAAACTTCTTCCAAATTTCTTTTCTGCTTGTGGTGGAACGCTTGAACTTTCACTTTCTGTGTAAGATGTGCTCCCATGAGTTGAAGGATTGTGTTCCTCTGAATATTCCTCTGTGGTTGTTTCAAATCGATTGCATTTCCTGAAGTTCCTTCTACTGACAGACACAGATTTATTTGTCATAACTGGTTGAACTTGTACAGATTTGCTGTGGTATTGAGGAATACATAAAACTCCTTTTTCTTGGTAACTTGGCAGAGACAGATCACATTCCTCATTCTCTGTGGCACTTGTAGAGGGCAGTGGCGATGAACTAGTACCAATATTTTTTAATGTGTTAGGAGGTTGCAATTTCAGCCTTGGTCTATCAACCCTCTTGTTGATCCACTCATTGTAATTAAGTACGTCTTCTTGCAGCTGTAACAAAAATAAATTAAACAATTAATTTTGATTACACCTGAAAAGTGAATATGTGGTACATCCTTACATTTCCTACTCGAACAAAAGCACACACACAACATCTTATAACACAACACATCATTCCATACTTTGTATAGTAATTGCCAATGGGCCCTCTCCTCACAATTTTTTTCCCATATCTACATTCTAACCAAATGGTACCTACCTAATGATAATAGGTATCTGTGCAAATTATCATACCAACTCGTTCAAGATGATAAAACATTCTTTTAAAGCTGTCTTTCATTTATTACTTTCAATAATACTATGAGAATATCAAACAACCAATCAAAGCCGTTTTATCTGGCTTCCTATAATGTGTCTCTGCACATAAGTTCCGCCAATACCTAGCAAAAATACTCATTGGAAGCTTTTGCTGTAAGTTTGCAGCTCAAAGAGTTGTTGGTATTTGTAAAAAGTGTTACTTACATTCAGATGATCTTCGCATATGTAAGCAGCATTCCTTGGTACATTTGGTTTGTTTACAGTGGCACACCATTGGGTTCTTGTAGACTTCGGCACATAAAAGAAGTGTTTACCCGGACAAATTAAAACCTTGTTTTTACAACGAGGAACAAAACAGGAAATGAGGGGATCTAATTTACGAGTTTCCCTACTCATCTTCGTTAATTCCTTATAAAACACACCGAAGCAATAAAAAATTAAACCCAAAAATTAAATTATAACCTAACTTCTTATTAAGTTGTTGTTATCAAACGGAACTCTGCCCTTGCAGTGTTGCTAACCCTTACCTAAATTTAAACCCGAAGATTTTTTAAATACCTCTAGATAATATTTCTATAATAAAAATTATTTGATGTAGTGCACAAGTCGTTCGTAATTATAAAATAAAACGCCTTCATATCCAGTTTGTAATTTTTTGATAGAGTCTGTCTGTCTAATGAAAACTGAGTAGCTTTACCTGACACGGGTAAGAGAAAATGACGAAAAAAAAGATTTTCCATACCCGTGTAAGGTAGTTACTCTCGGCTTTCATTAGACTGTCTTTGCCATTTTTCGACACTGTTATCAAATTTACACTCTTGTCTTGTACCACAAATACAAAAATAATAAGACAAGTTTAGACCTAAATGAATTTTACAAAACGAACGAACTGAGCGACGACAACAAGCGAACGAATTTGATATAAATGAACTGTTGACTCTCGCAAGTTTTGTTCGAAGCCCATAAAAAAACCCACAAAAATTCCTGCTTTTTAACACTTCTAATCCCTAAATTTAGGGGTAAAATCCCTAAGATGTCACCACTGGGTCCTTGACATTCCGTTTTACTTTTTTTTTCTTTACCATTTTGGGACAGGCAAAGGAAAACGTTTTTTTTTTTTTTTGTTTGGTAAAGGCATATGGGCCATTATGCCCACATCACCTTTGTTCAAAAATTCAAGATATAAATAAATATTTAAATATGTAAAATCAATATTTTGGAAAGGGGTAAAATTCAAAACCCTTAAACTTTTTATCAACTTTCGAGTTAGCTATTAAAATTAGCGGGTTAATAATTTGAAATGTTGTGGATTGGACTGGAGTACTTGCTGACGAAACGAACGAAGTGAGTTTTATGTTCAGTTGCACACAATACTTTATCAAAAATATCAATATTATCAAAAATATCGTCTATTATTTTTATAATATTTTCAACTAAAAATTTTATGAAAAATGACAAAAGAACATCCGTTTTGAACCCCGGGTGCAGCGTCTCAGTAATGCTGCCTTGAATACTAATCAGAATAAAGGGGGTGTGGCTTAGAAATAAGGTTGGAACTTATTTCTCGTGTCTGTTGTTGACTGGTTCTGTAGCGGTAAATTGGGCCAATCGCAGCGCATTGCGTTATCTGTCAGTCACTTAAGGAACTGTTTTATATATTTATAGATTCTGAATGGTGTTGAATAATATTACACCAAGACAGTAAAAATAATAAAAAATATAGAATTCAATGGAACTAAACAAATGGATAACTTCTGCAGTCAGTCTGCTGACAGTGGTAGGCTATCCCATCAAAAGTTCGTTTACATTCACATCAATATTAGATAACTTTACATTTTGGACATGTTTACAATATTTATTTCGCATGTCAAATGCTTTTAATTTTCAGGAAGATCCTCGGTAGCGCAGTCGGTAGCAGGCCTGCCATGTAAGCAGGAGGAGGCAGGTTCAAATCCTGGCCCAAGGAACTTTTTCGAAATATTTGTGCTTTTAAATTTGTTTCTGATTGATTGCAAGTTTGTAATGCACCCCGATAATAATAAGAGTATTCAAAGGTATGGATTTCGCAATAAAAACATACAATCTTAGTTAGGCGTGACATCACATAACGCCTTCGTGAGCGTTCAGTACGTGCATTTCAAGCTGGTATATCGAGTAGTTACAAAAAAATCGATGTTCAGGTATGGTGGAAATTCCTGATTGATTGCTAGTTGGTAATGCACTCTTATAATAAATAGAGTATTCAAAGCGATGGATTCTGCAATAAAAATATATAAACTCAGATGTTGTTTTATATAAACGTCTATAAAAAAAACTGAAATCTCACTATGAACAATTTTATATTGTTTGCTTTGTTCTTATAGCTAACAAATAATATTTTAATTATCAAAACGTCAGAAAAAAGATCAAAGCTTTTCTTCGAAATAAACCAGTCAAAGGCTTTCAAGGAACTTCTCAGCTAACGGGTATTTGTGCAGATTCCATTTAGCCAGCTCTCCGGTCGCCGCCGATCAATCAATTAGCTAATTACCTAGACGCTGACAAAGGCCGTCTAGAGACGCCCATTGTACAGGGTTTGGGGGTCATTTTGCTATTTTAGACCTTATTAATATTATATTTATGAACCATTTTCAATTGGATTAGAAGATTCATAAACTTGTTATAGAAATAGAAATTAGATTTATTTATGTTATAAGATAGCTACATCATGTACACTCACAAGTCAATTTTAATGTAAAATTAAAAACAATTGAACTATACTAGAATACGAGCAAAAACAATATTTAAAGAAAAGTTTACCTTAAGAGCGCTTTTGCAGCCGGATTGTGAAAAACTCGCCTTTTTCTAATTAACCGAAACAGAACGCCTAAATTCAAAATTAACTCAATAGTTATTCAACAAAATATTTTTGTGTATATTGTGTATGTGGCCATCGCAAAGTTTCCATTGGTTTCTGTAAATTGATATTTCACAAATTTTGAAATTCTAATTTAAACTCATAACTTTCATAGACATATAATAATACCCCCATAAGTTCTCAATTTTTTTCAAGTTAAAAGATTCAAATGCTTTAATTACAGTTAATGAATTAATATATTCAAAAGCAAATTCAGAATGACACTGAGGCACGTGATCCATCAAAAGATCCTGCGCAAGCCCAGGGCTCGAATTTAAATCAATGTTAGTAAAGAATTGTTCAAAGGCATTTGCTACTTCTTAATATCCTGTGACGTCATTGTTATTACCTAACTTAAGTTCATTATCACGTTTCTTACTTTCCCTAGTTTCAGTATTTTTGATGTTTCATACTGTTTTTACTTTATTATCGGACATTTAAAATTTTTATAATTATAGATTTTACCTATAATTTTATATATTGCTAGATAAATATAAATAAACCTTTGATTACATACATTTTTATAAGATTAAATTTGACTCGTAAAAAGTACCTATTTTACAAAATAAACTAGTTGAATTTGAATTTGAATTTTATTCAAGCAAACACATTTTGCTTTTAAACACACTAATATGAAAAGACGTACGTAATTTTTCAATAATTCTGTAAATTAAACATTATTATTGTAGGATTTTATGTCCTATTATTCGTATAAATGATTTCTTCTTTTGTTAATACCTGATATCGCCCAGTCCCTGAAAGTAATTTTACTTTTGTTAGAAACTTTTTGCATCTTCAACGTATTTTTAAACTCTTTGGAGACTATTTTAAACATGTCTGTAAAGAGAGCGTTTGATTTAACTTGGAGAAGATTAAAATTGGTAATATAATTCTTAAGTTTGCTTTAAAAAGATCTACTTTGTGAGTTGTAATCAGCCTGCAAAGGGCAATTATTCATGAAATGCACATTCGAGATAAACAAATCATATATATAAAAAGAGAAGTCCTGACTGACTCACTCATTCACTGACTCATCAACGCACAGCCCAAACCCTTGGACCTAAAAAGCTGAAATTTTGCATAGAGCTTCCCTTTGTAATGTAGACAAGGAATAAGAAAGGAGTTTCGAAATTCTACCTCTAAAGGGTTGAAACGGGGGTCTAGAGTTTGTACAAGATTAGTTAGACTATTTTATTCGAAACTTCACAGGAGTACTCCTATCCATAAATGAGTAAACATGTGTTTCAGGTTTTTTCAGAGTTCAATCCCTAAAAAGGGGAAATGGGGTGACCAAGTCTGAAAACCAACATGGGTATCGTTTGTATGGTTTATCATGTCGCTGATTACGAAAACAACAACGATTTCTAAATCCAATGTACCTAGTGGACGTGAAATACCATCATCCCCTGTTGGGGTGCGATGGGGTTGAAATGTTGAAATGGTAAATATCAATATCGGTGTCGTTTTTATAGTTTTTTTGGACGTTAATTACGAAAATGGCATCAATTTTGACATTTAATATAGTGACATGAAAATTCTTGAAAGTATGTGTGCCACAGCAAATCGGCTGTAACAGACGGATAGATAGACAGCCACACAAGTGATCCTATTAGGGTTCCATTTTTTCTTTTTACCATTTACGATTAATAAGTCTCAGGCTCTAATGCTAATGCTCTCTGCATGCTTAATTAATTAAATTTATTAAGGTTTTAATTTATTAACCAACATTTGTATGCTAAATTAATATTAGCTGATTAAGGCGCTCATTTTTCTGTATAATTTATAACACCACTATTTTGTACCCTGATCAATGCAAATAAAGACTTATTCTATTCTATTCTATTCAGGGTCAGTCACTGAAAACAGCAGGAATTGATCTTAGGGGGGACTGCTTTTCGCACGGCCAGTTTTACGTAGCCTGCTCGAGAGTGAGCTCACCTAGGAGCCTGGTCGTGTTAACAGCTGAAGGCAGAACTTCTAATGTAATATATAAAGAGGTACTTAAAGTATGAATAAAAAAAACTAATAGGTAATAGGCCCCGCCAAAGAGACTTTACCTAGAGATTAAATAATTGCACCAAAAACACTCCAAACCAGATTTAAATACGTTCTATAAAAAGTACTACACAAAAACTAAATCAACGCGGGCGAAGCCGCGGGCAGAAGCTAGTTATAAATATTTGAAAAGATAAAATAGATATACATAACAAACTATCTTACTATATACTTGCATATACGTATTGTACTAATATACTTCCTATTTATAAGCATGGTGTTACAGTGATAGTGATATTTGTCATGACAAAAGTTTATAATTTAAGTAAGTAGTATAATTTCCTTACTTATGACTCCTCTAAGGAGTTAACATTCAATAATACAGACTGTAAAAGAAAATAGACTATTTGAGACAGGTAGACAAAGATATATAAATATGCTAAAATAAAGACATGACCTATTTGTAGGGAGTATACCTATAGGGTGGGATTTGGTCGGCCGCCTAGATTTGTGCTGGGGGCTCGGTTGGTGATTAGTGAACCTTGTTCCTGATCACTGGGCGATTCTCCGGTATGGGTTCGGGCGGTTGATTAGATTTCAACTTGTATATGAGTTATATATTTTACCTATCATTTTAATCGTATATATATATTGGTATATAAAGTAAATAAACGGTTAATTTAGTTCATGTACATTTATTATTTTATTACATAAATTTTTATAAGATTAAATTTGACTCGTAAAAAGTGTATAAATTTATACCTACTTTACAAAATAAACTATTTGAATTTGTATTTGAATTTTTTATGTAGAACATTATTTATTTCCTTTGTCAATCGCTACTAATTAACCCGTTTTGAAAATAAGCGTCGATCCATGTTGGCGCTGTACCCGAACGGAACAAAATAGAAAATGTTGAAAACATAAACTGAAGTTACTTATGCGATAAAATTTCTCCAGATGTAGTGGTATTAGAACCAAGATGCTCATTTCATACACTCACAATATACTATGCAGATTGCTTCGTTTCTATGAATTTGGAATGGAACTGATCTCATTTACTTCTTATTACTACGAATATTCCTGGAAATGTGACTAATACTAGCCAAAGGAATAACTAGGAAGATAAAATACCTATAAAAGCTTGAAAAAAGACGAGTCATCTTAACTTGTATTCGTAATCACGTAGTCTTTTGGAATTTAATAAAGATCTTAACTGGATAGAGTTGAGTTTGAGTGTTTTGAGTTTATCAAATACTTTTATTATCTATTTATAAACCTCTTAAGCGCTTATCTGTAGTTGGTCCCTTACAAATCACGAATCCAATTTTAAAAATCTTTCATTCCATACCAACAGTTCCTTATATCAAATGAATCACTCATTGTACCTTTATCTAAAAAGCAGTTGTTGTTTTGACGAACAAATTAGTAACATACTGAAGAAGGGAAAAGTCAAAAGCATCCGAAAAGGAAGATCTTGTATGACTAGATTGATGAATATGGCTAAAGAGACTTTGGGAGACAGGCGTGAGTTTTTGTATGTTTTCTAATAAATAACTGTCAAACGTTAAAACGGTCTACATAAAACAAAGAATAAGCAATGATTCCAAGTATATATTTACATTCCTGCAACATGATATACGGCGGCACTCGTAAACGACTCCAATTAGAAGAGTAGAGTGACAAATGCGCTCAAATCGAAGAAAACTTTGAAGCGTGCGTTCAAGTTGTGTGGTACAAGAACTATCTCTGTCACTTGTACTATCTCTGTCAATTCGGGAACCCAAAGTTTGTCAATAATTTAATCGTAATTAGAAATGTAAAAAAATATATATTATTGTGAATTTGAATACAGTTAATTGTTGGCTATTGCTGGATAAAATAAATAGAATATCACATAAACAGACCCAGAAATGTATCACTTTATCATGGTTTCACATATAAGGCATTGTCACAAGCTATTTTAAGATATAAAATAATCATAACATAGGATACGGTATGACACTGTTAAGCTCGGTAAATGAATATTTTAGAATTCCAATATGTGCTATTGAAACGTGATTAATAAAAAATATTAAATTAAATAAAATGATAAAATTGTATCCACTTTTGAACTATATAACTTATCAAACGACTATTACCAACCTTAAAACAATTAACCCCTGATTTTTCATTGTCCATTTCCAACGCTCGATTGTCCGTGAATATTAAATGCTGAAAGCGCTGTGCTTAGCTAATGGCTTAGCAACACTTTCTCAAATCAGAAATTTCTAAGCTTACAAATTTTTCAGATTACTCAATTCTCAAATATCGCCCAGCTGAGACACGTAAACCCTACCAAATTGTGTTAAAATTATATTAACCCGGAATTTTAAAGGATGAGCGAGCTACTTATAGATAAACACACAAACTGTAAAAGTTTCTAGTTATTGCTTTTCTCAATGACATTTTTTTTCTTTTGGATCTTATTTTTCTAATATTTTATCCAACTTAAATTTGTGTACAGATTTGTGATTGTAAGGTATACAAAGAAAACTAATTCCTTTAAATAGTAATGAGGTAGTTGAAGATTTGTGACATCCTCAAAGTGACAGCTCATTTTGAAGTTCGCATCAGTACTATGTAAAGTCGCTCGCGCTTCTAGCTCGTACTATACACAAAATCGTTCGTCTCGACTAATGAGTAGGTACCGAAATAACATCGTCTTTGATTTGTTACTCGCCTTGTAATGAGATACGAGGATGCTGCTATTTGATGTTAAAAGGGTTAGGGAATTTATGGACATTGGGTGGTCGATACTCAAAGGAGATGGGGTTTCAATTTGAGGGATCCCTTTTAGTGGAGATATGGAAAATTGGTTACTTAAAGATTGGGCGTAATGATTGTTTTTTATTTTGATCAATGTTGGGTGTTTCCAATAAATTATAGTATCCACGTTTTCGAATTATTCAATATATTTTTAGAGTCTCATGAATTAACTGAAATCCTTACTATAGTAAAGTTTCGGTGTCTGTCTGTCAGCAATACAAGTTAAGAAGAATCAGTTATGCACGTCTCTATATAATAATATATAAGTAATATAAATATATAGCTAGTGATACTTACTGTTAGTATAATGTATATATCGTAACGACATGAATCCCCGAGGGCGTGTCAGAGCTGTTCCGAGTGTGAAATGAAAGTCACAGTCCACACTCGGTACACCTGCGTTTCACCGATGATTATTACGTCCCAACGTGATGAGTGGTGAGCCGTATCAGCGTATTTCGGGCACAAATATACACTTTTTAGAGCATGCAGGTTTCCTCACGATGTTTTCCTTCACCGTTCAGTAAGTTCAGACAACGACAACGTTCTACTGTCGTAGCTACCGCCGCCGCGCCGATTACAATATTAGGAACATTGGTGTGTCTATACTATATAGGCATTTTAATTTGTGACAAAATGGTTGGTTAGTAAAATTCCCTGATTATTTTAATTATTTTATTTTATTATTTACATAAATAAAAAATATCACAGTTTATCATAGCTGCTATTTTAGGGCTTATTTAAACTCCAAGTAAGTAAGCTTTATAGGCGCATTAAAATTAAAATACATTTTAAGTAAATAAAAGATGAACATTAAGTTATTAAAACTAAGTTAAATAAATTTGTTCTTATTTGTACAATCAGCAACTTTAAAAAATTAAACCATTTCATCAATAAGAATTGCCATGGCTTAGTGTGACGTGGCGTTCATAATAATTATTATCGCGTTCAACGCAAATGCAGGACATCAAGCGCTGCATGGTTTGATAGCTCATTGGCCAGTCACCGTTCAACGAGTAGAATGTGCATTGAACGCGATAAATATTCTACTGCTGGTGACATTAAAAAGTCGCGATGAGGTCCAGTTTCGTTCAGATGATAGGTTCATAAAATAATTGAAATATAATTGGTAAACTACAGAATATCTGGACTGATTTTAAATTTTTATCAAGAACTTTAACTAAATAAACATCAAAACTAGGTCCACATAAAGACCAAGATCCAATTTAATTAATTAAGTATGCAAATAAACAAATCGAAACTCTGTGAAATTGAAGATAGATTTTCAACAAATAAGTTCATTTGATTATTTTTAAAACATTTTAGTTAGAATAATTAGAAATATTGTTTAGGTATATTTGTGCGCGTTCACAGCTTGATTCGCCCTCCAACGGCGGAAAGATCAATACGGGACGAGTCGTGTGAGAGAGTGAGACGAACGAACCGAAGGTCACCAGCAGAAGTCGTCGACTTAAAGCTAAATTGGCAGTGCTACATTTCACCAAAACATCATAGCCTACTATTTTACAACAGTCAAGCATATTTTGTCTCTATAACTCGACTCAAGTGGCACGGCCGGCAACGTCACTGCAACGTCAACTTTGGATGAAGTTGCTGGTGACATCGACATGCTAGGCATCAACTCTGCGAGTTGAGACGAGGAGTAGTCGCTCGATCGAGATGTCATGGTACGGGCTGAAATAGACAATATAACATGCTGCAATTTGTAGGTAGGTTATTTATTACCTAAGAAGGGGATATACAATGCAACCCGTTCTACGTCTGTCTTTGGTTTTATTAAAAGATACCGTCTTTTTACACCCTGTAAATATACTATATTATCTATACAAGGTTAAAATACTAAGAGAAAGAAAAAGAAAAAAAAAATGAAAATTTCAAAAAAAGTTACCTAAATTATTAAAACTCTAGTTCCCACAGAAAGTTTCCTTGTGTAGTGGAAACTAGGCTCCTCCCAAAATATATTTAAACATAAAGAAATTAAGACGTTAATTTACAGTCTAATAAGCTTAATAGGTATATCATATTTATATAATAAAACAATATAAAACCTACTTATTTACATGAGTAAGGCATAAAGATACTTATTGTTAATAATGTACCATTTTGTGTTGTATTAGAGATAGTGTGTAAGTTGTGGGTGAAGGTGTGTAGTGTATATGTGTGTGAAATGAGTGTGTGAGAGTAAATTGTATGTTTATAAAATGTTTATTTGGTATCGAAACTTAAAACTTAATAACTAGCTATAACAATGAGTATAGGAACATTTAATACCAAAATGGTCTCCGCTCAGCATAATGTCGCAGCTGAAGCGGATGCCCAGGTTTTTAGATTGGGTTGGCATCAAGAGGTAGTTATTCAATATTTTGACATCAGAAACATAGTAATTTTACCACGTTTGATTGATTTAATATACTTACTATAAGTACAACAGCTGGAGGCAGAATCCCCGGATGGACTGTATGGCTTCATCTCATAGTGGTTACTGCCTCCACATGATGGCTGCCTGGAGTTACTTTTGTTGCCAAATGGAGACGAGTAACTAAGGAGCACAATGATGTTTATCTTCTGGAAGTTGATTGTTGTGATTGTCGTGCACTTGGTGAAACTTATCATACATTGTTATGAAGAAAAACTTATTATCGACCACAAATTTTCTAGATAATCTACTCTGCCTCTAACCTATAGCCTAATATACTCTCTTTTACTATGACAGCATTATCAAGGGCTTTAATAAAAAAATAAATGTTTAAATTGCTAGGTATTCGTCAAGTTGCAAGTATGTGCATTTGTATGTATTGATAACGCTGTTACAGCGAAACCGGTTGGGCAGAGCAGATTAAGTAGAAAATATATAGGGAAATTGCATGTGCTTTCTTCATAACAATGGATTTCAAATTTCATACTTTGAAACTTGATCTTGATTACATTAGGTCATGAGCTAAGATGATGAGTACTGATCACCATTAGAACACAAACCTTGAGTTCAATTCAGTGAACGAAAAAAACATGCAAGTCTGATTAGAGCTTAAAAATTAACCCACGATAAACGATAAATATGGCAACAGCCCCACTGTGCCTTTGAGTCAGCCAATCACGGCGGCCCTTGTGTCGCATGACAATCGTACGAACCAATTATGAGCCTCTGGCCCTTTTCAGTCTCTGGTGCCATTTTTGAATTACACTTTGTTAGAAATGCGTCTTCCATGTTTTTATCATTCGACGGTTCAATGCAGTTCATCTATCCATCCATCCATTAGCCTAGTTTGTCCACTGCTGGACATAAGCCTTTTCAGGACTTTGCCACTCCCAGCGGTCATCCTGGAAGAATTGCCCATACTCACATACGCTGGGCAGGCGGGTTGGTGAGCGTGGTGTCGGAACCCTCGCACCAGTGACGTCATTGCCCATCACCATATAAGGCCCGGCTATTAGGGATTGATATACTGCCATGCATCGGTCCCAGGTATGGTGGGCGTCCTGGTTTTTTGCCTGTGAGCTGTCCTGTTACTCTCTCCCAAATTACTTCGAGGGGGTCTCCAAGTAAGATGGTGGTACCTCCACAGTTGAGCCCAGCAGCAGCTCTACCAATGCAGTTATGATAATAAATCTTGCTGTGATTGGCTTAAGAGCTGTCAACATGACAGATAATTGCACCGCTGCAAGTGTTATAAGCACAACTAAAACGGTGCAAACGTTCAAATTAGTGACATGCAAGTTGACTCTCGAAACAACCTCAGAAAAGCTTTGCCTACTTTTACTAATAAAACTACTTTTGTCTGAATTTCTCACGCTTTAGAAAACTGTTGCTTTTTTTACTGCTTCACTGTATTCTCTTACCTATAACGGCTGCCGTAACAACTGTTGCTAATGAAATGATAATGGTATTTAATTATTGAAACTGTACCAGGCTCTAACTATCATCTTTATGAGAAACAAAAGCGGGACTTTAGTGCTAATTTGGTTTTCAACTGAACTGTAAAATGAATTGACCTAAATTGATGGTTTATGCTTTCTATCTTAGAGGCACAAACCGTAAACGTCAGAAAGATATTTTTTGCTCCCTCATCAGTCGAGCTTTGGTCTTTCGTTTGTTTGTCGGTAATTTGCTGGACATACTCGTAAATTCTTTAGGTGCATCTCCATCCAGGACCTACATACATCCTTAACAGTATAGGCACTGGCTCTAACTCTTCGTTCATATCTTCATTCTCTGCATTTGTCCAAAGCACTAAACATCCATCTTTATTACTATTATTTATTTTAAAACAAACACATACTTTTTACAACAATTTTAAACAAAGATTATTTATCATCACGATATATAGGGATGGAACTTAAATATTTTTCCGAGTCTGGACTGTCAATTTAAAAGTCAACATTCGTACAGTCACTTTTTATTACCGACTTTTTCGTCCTGGTAAGTTAGGAGTGAGCCTTATCTTTCGACACAGTTTTTAGAGCATGCATGATTTTATTTTGCCAAGTGGCAAGTATACAAATGCTAAGCAAACAAACTCTAAGAAACTCATTAGTGCATGCTCGACCGGGCAGGATTTAAAGCCATGTCTCAAAATTTGAGAGATTGTCCTCCTACCTACTGAGCTACCGTTGCTATATTTTATACTAATACGATTTATAACTTATACGTTGTCATAGTCTGTTTTGTAATTTTACACTTAAGATTGTCCTTTTTCTCACTTCTCACTAAAAGCAATGAATCTTCTCGTAAAAGTCTTACCTGTCTCTAACATGGGGCATGTCATAATGATTGTCAGAACCTGACATCCAGTACTCGTTGCAAGACCTCGTTAAATCTGGCGCAGGCTTGTCGCGACCACTGCTATTGTAAGTCTTTGGAATACCTGGACATGAAAACAGATTTTACGAAAAAGATCCATCTTTGGTGTTCCAGAGGAATTAGGAAAAGAAAGATCTTGTGAAACGTGAAATCAACTCTACAGTTGGAAGGTTTTTAAATTGTAGGTACAAGCTTTATAAAAAATGATAAACAAGTAAAAGTCTGTAAAGTGTATACCTGCGTCATACTAAGAGTTCCGTTGATAAAGGTTTAATCTGTTTAAAAACAATTTTCGTTAGACACCCCTCATTAATGACCAAAATGTTTTTATCAAAATTTCATTTCATCGATGATTTTACCCTTTTTTTCTGGTGTTCTCTAAAGCCTGACTGTGTAACAGAGGGGGGTCAAATATGTAGTAAGTCTTTAAACATCATTTATGACACCTCTGCGACACAGCCAGGCTTCCCCTTTGTAAGAAAAAAAAAAAAAAAAAAGAAAGAAAAGCACTTTATTTTAAGATACCACCAACACGAGGAAAATAACACATACATACAAAATCACAAACAAAGCGGTAAATATAACATTAAGGAAAAAGTGTGTTAAAAAAAAAAAGAAAAAACAGTTGTCTTTGTGCCAACAGCGCATACACAGGATGGCGGCTTCACCCAGCATCGACACACCCTTTTAGATGTCTGTATTTGTTTTCTTTTTAACAGTATTATCCATGTTATACCCTGGTTACCTGACGCCCCTGTGCCAACAGCACATACACAGCACACCCACTCTGATGTGTTGTATTTGTTTACTACTTACCAGTTTAGCCATTGTATACCCTGGTCTCCTGGCGCCCCTGTACCAACAGCACCACACAGCACACCCACTCTCATGTGTTGTATTTGTTTACTACTTACCAGTTTAGCCATGGTATACCCTGGTCTCCTGGTGCCCCTCTACCAACAGCACACACACAGCACATCCACTCTCATGTATTGTATTTGTTTACTACTTACCAGTTTAGCCATGTTATACCCTGGTCTCCTGGCGCCCCTCTACCAACAGCACACACACAGCACACCCACTCTCATGTGTTGTATTTGTTTATTACTTACCAGTTTAGCCATGGTATACCCTGGTCTCCTGGCGCCCCTGTACCAACAGCACACACACAGCACACCCACTCTCATGTGTTGTATTTGTTTACTACTTACCAGTTTAGCCATGGTATACCCTGGTCTCCTGGCGCCCCTGTACCAACAGCACACACACAGCACACCCACTCTCATGTGTTGTATTTGTTTACTACTTACCAGTTTAGCCATGGTATACCCTGGTCTCCTGGCGCCCCTGTACCAACAGCACACACACAGCACACCCACTCTCATGTGTTGTATTTGTTTACTACTTACCAGTTTAGCCATGGTATACCCTGGTCTCCTGGCGCCCCTGTACCAACAGCACACACACAGCACACCCACTCTCATGTGTTGTATTTGTTTATTACTTACCAGTTTAGCCATGGCATACTCTAGTCTCCTGACGCCCCTGTGCCAACAACACACACACACAGCACACCCACTCTGATGTGTTTTATTTGTTTACTACTAAGGAGTATTATATTAGGTATGGTATGCCCTGGTCCCCTGGCGCCCCTGTGCCAACAGAACACACAGCACACCCACTCCGATGTGTTGTATTATATACTTACCGGTATTAGCCATGGTATACCCTGGTCTCCTGGCGCCTCTATACCAACAGCACACACACAACACGGTGGCTGCACCCAGCATCGCCACACCTACTCCGATACCGACTAGCAGTGCCGTATTGTATTGGTTTGATGCTAAACAGGAAAAATGGTAAATTAGGTTGTGATTTACTGACATTGTAGCAGAAGAGTGAGGGCACCTCTCTGTTTAAAATACATGAACAACATGAATCTTCGAGGAAGTTGCAGAAGTGTTTCCGAATATGGACTGTGAAATACAAGTCCACACTTTTATACCCACGTTTCTTTACCCATTATCACGCCCCACACCGCGTGGTGGGTGGTGAGCCCTATCGCTTTACTTTGGGCACAAATATAATCTGAAGCACGCAGACCGAACACATACGCGTCCCTACGGGATTTGAATCTACGAGATTAGTAATCGAGACTTTCGCACCACTGGACTATAGAGGTTTAAAATCATTTTAAGGAATTTAAATCTTGTTACCGATGTATCTACATAAAATAAAACTTAGTATAGAAAAAACCTAGTAATAGCCAGTGGTTGTACCCTCGTCTGATAAAATACCGTTTTCTTTTCCAGAATCCGTGATGATATCTACTTTTGGTGGCATTGAAACGTAAAATACAAAAAACAAATACATTTTTGTAAATCCACCTGTCGTTACCGTCACTTTAATGAAGGAAAAAAAAAATTACCCACGACTAAGATATAATTAGCGTCATGAGAGTTATAGATGTCTACTGTGCAGCTGATAATTTTAAGGTAAATAAACACCTTCAAAGTAATTTTGTTTCCCTGTGAAATTAGCACCTTCACTGTGCTACTAGCTTGTCAAAGAACACCTTTTATTATATACTTGTCACACGGTTTACTTGTTTGTACAACATTCATGGTAGCCCCACTGACAAGATGTGCGAGTTTACACTGAGCGGTTTGAATGGCTTTAATCAATGGCATTCGCCGATGGTATTCTATAGGAACATAAGAAACTAATTGAGTACTTGTAATGGGTCTTATCCTTTAAAACCAGCTTTACGGACACGTTATTATGAACTGACGCGCTATTTATGGTGACTTATACAGTCAAATTCATACTAAAGACTTTCTTTGTGACCAGTAACGAAGGTTTACTTTCTGTGAAAAAACACAAAGTAAGATTTTGGTTTCATATACTCCTTGAAGAATTCATCTTTCGTTGAAGGAGTTGGCAATGAACAAAACTCAATGGAGAGATCTAAATTCAAAATTCAAAATTCAAAAAGTTTATTTTGCAAAGTAGGTATATATAATACACGTTTCACAAGTCAAATTTTAATCTTATAAAAATATATGTAATAAAATAATAAATGTACATGAACTACTTAGATTAAATGTTTATTTAATTTATGTAGCAATATATATACAATTAAAATTATAGGTAAAATATTATTATACAAGGTGAAATCCAATCAACCGCCCGAACCCATACCGGAGACCCGGCCAGGGACCAGGAACAAGGTTCAATGATCACCAACCGAGCCCCCAACACGAATCCAGGCGGCCGACCAAATCCCATCCTATATACTACATAGTAATAGGTTACGTATATAAATACATGCCTACCTCCGCCCATTCGATTAGTCTTGCTAAGAAGAACGGGCAAGAAACTTGGCAAGATCATGTCTTTTTTTTAACATAAACTTAAACTATACATTGAATTACTTATATCTACTTTAACCAAGGGATAAGAAAATACAAGACAGCAGGAATTCAGGTTAATGAAAAAAGAAAAACATATATATCTTTGCCTACCTGTCTCATACAGTCTATTTCCTTTTACAGTCTGTAATTAATTAATGTTAACTCTTAAGAGGAATCAAAAGTTAGGAAATTATATTAATTAATTAAATTATTACCTACTATCATCAAAATCAGTATCACTATAACACCATGCTTCACCATCATCCAAATATTCATTTATTTTATAATATGCCTTTTTCAGTAGGCCCTGCTTAATATACTGTTTAAACTTATTCTCTGACAAAGTAAGGACCTCTTTTGGAAGTTTATTGTAAAATCTTATACCATGTCCTACGAAAGAGGTACTCACTTTGGCGAGTCTGATTTTTGGAAAAGCCAGTTTATACTTATTTCTGGTTTCCTTACAATGTTGCTCACCAAGCCTCGGGAGACTTGGTGACTACACCGACAAGAGCTAAGATCTTATGTATACGACGACGACCACGACTATACTCACTGACTCGGGATTGTACAAGCACAGGGGCACAAACAATAGATTTCATATCTTGCAAAAAAAAGTCATTGAACTTTGGTCTTCACCATTAACCGAATCTCCAGTATGAATTTGGCTGTATTAGTAAAAGTCACCTCATGTATCGATTTTGACATTTTAAATCTGTTAAAGCGTGATTAGGGAGCGTTGGGCGGAATGTATCGCGCGTCGTTTTGACAGTCCAAGCTAGCTCCACTGGTAAGTGGTGATGGTAGAAAAAAGTTTACTTGATGGTACTCAAAACAGTAAATTAAGATATTATTAACTAACAAAATTAAGGGGAGTCTAAAAACAAATTCGACGTCATGCAAGGTTAAATTATAAAGCCTAAAAACAAAATTGGGTTACTATTTCACGTGAACACATACCCAGAAGAAATTGCTGCAGGCTGTCCCTTTCCAAAAATATTGGTGCAAAAAGAAAAAACTTATAATAAAGTAGCCATCATACAGCAGGATTAACAAAGATGGTTTATGCCCTATCCATTCTACTTACGTGATCTAGCGATGCAGAGTCCATCAACACAAGCAGCATGCTGCAGAGCGGGGCCGGAGCAAGTG
Source organism: Ypsolopha sequella (assembly GCA_934047225.1). Classification (NCBI taxonomy): domain Eukaryota; kingdom Metazoa; phylum Arthropoda; class Insecta; order Lepidoptera; family Ypsolophidae; genus Ypsolopha; species Ypsolopha sequella. The sequence goes on along the minus strand of OW203988.1, from coordinate 2,654,313 downwards.
CCTGTACAAGACCTCCGGCGTATGCGCAGACAATCCTTGTTGCAGCTCGACCAAGCAGCCCAGTTTGACCATACTCCTCCTGGGAGGGGGTAAACAATTTGATCATACTATTCCCAGCTGCAAAATATGAACGGAAAATCGGAAAATTTTCAAGAATTTACAATTTTCAGACGTGGGTCATGCTCTTTGGACAAATCTGAAAAAGATCTTTGTTTTTAGGCAGAATTCTGACAAGGGTAAGACGAAACAGTGTGGTGGTCCACTTCTGAGAGACTTTGCTATTCTTAAGAACGAAGTCATAAATTTAATACCCGCACAACAGGGGGTTGGTTTTGTCAATCATATATTTTTTTTCTCGCATCCGCTTAAGTAATTCGACACGTTCTGTAAAGATAGTCAATGCTTTCTTAGAATGGGGTAATAGACGTCTGCAGCAAATAGAGTTATGCAATACAGATGTGAAGCAAAGGAAAAAAAACCTAGGAAACGAATTCGAGTAGAGACGTAAACGACATTCATTGTTATTCATGCAAAATGCAACCTTATAGACGACATCTTAAAAAGGTATAATTTATGCTCAACGGATACTGTACTTGTGAAAACGTGTGTTTCAGAAAGGCTAATTGCCAACAAACAAGGACTTTAGGAAGAGATGCAGGCAAAGGTCAGGTCGAGGTGATGGAGCTATTTATTTCGTAGGGGCTAGGTTTTGGGATATGAAAACCTAGGCCTTTCGTTAACTGCAGTGGACAACGGCTCGTGGTTTGGCGGGAATGGTCAACGCGCGAGACAACTTCGCGGTCGTTCACCGTCCAATCAGAGATCAAGAGAACGTGACGTCACAGGCACGAAGATGTGTTTGAGTGTTGCATTTGGTTCTGTGCCAAACTAAATTGGACATTATTTGTGCAGTGATAAAAGTGGAAATAGAGTAATTAGATTATAAGTTTTTTTGTTTTGTCAAAATTTAGTTTTAAAATTGGGAGAACGAGAGTTTGATGAGGCATTCGAATTTTGTACGCGGAAGAAATTGGTCAGATGGACGCAGAGAAAGAGATCATAAATCTTTAATGTGAAATCAGAAATGTGAAGTTCGATTAAATAAATAAAGTTTATAAATTGTAGCTGTAAAAGCTATCTGTTCGAGGGATCAATGACAAGCTAAGTTTCTTTTATAATATCGATCGAAGGTCAATATTGTGGTGGGATAATTTTATCTATTAAAATTAATATTGAAGTTAAATGGCGTCATAGCATCATTTAAGAGAGATTGGACCATTTTTTCGAGCAAAGGAAGGGTAAAATTTTATAAAATAAAATTCCACAATATTGTAATTTTGTCGGTAATTGTTTTGTATATTTGTATTGTCTGTTGGAGTACGCAAGGATATTTAACATTTAGACAGTTGACAGAGTGTCCAAGTTAATATCTAAAAATAAAACAATTAATAGCAAAAATTGCGTACTCTCACAAATTGTGTGTGTTCTTTTTTGTTTTTTCCTTCTTTTAAATTTCTTTATGTGTTATTCTTTGTATTGAGATAGTTTTCCGGATTGGTTGGAAATTAACATTTTATACGTATGTGTGTGTGTTGTATAATTTAGGTAATTTGATGGCCAAAAGAGGTTGTTGCATTTCACAAGACGTTCTCCTCTTTTATAGATTTGTTTGGGCCTAGGAACGCCGTGAAGCCGTTTTATCGCATCTTTAGTGATCGTTAAGACCGGTTTAAATAGTCAAAGAGTTTCGACTAACGTAGATTCAAATTTAAGGCGAGGAATTGGGTTTAATACGGTCACTGTGTCGTTCCGAGCGTTATACGCGGAGAGACAGAATTCAGACCGAAATTGACGAAGGTAGCTTGTTGTTTGATTTTATTGTACAAATCTAACAAAACCTTCATTTCATTTCATTTTTTACTAATTATATCTAGTTAAATTTGCTACTATTATATTAAAGATATTGGTAGTAATTATTATATTTCTGTTCAGTGGAAACCTTTTCCATAGTGTTTGATTAGTATTGATTGGTTGATTTGCATACTAAAATTTAGGAAAAGGTTCCAAACATGTTTTATTAAATTATCAGATTAGTAGTTTCAAGCTGTGTAGTCAAACCGATTACAAAATAAAGCGCCAAACATCCCAATTCTGCGCCTTAAAACATATTATTTTTCAAGGAATAAATATTTCATTTATCCTGATTTTGTGCATTTATTATTTTTCCTTTACCCATGTAGGAATAAAGAATTTAGTATACTTTATTTTTCGTAATCAAGTAACTCTACATCTAGAGATTTTCCTAGCTGAGATTCAAATAAAAGTAGACAGAATACTTAGACAGGTCCTACTCTAATACCTAACTGGACAAACTTTGCATACTGAATCATAACTTGATTAATTATCACTTTATACTCATTTAATGAAACATAAACGTAGCCATTTTGGTTCGTATTGCTTGCCACTTTAAATGTTTAATATCATAAACCGAGTTGTTTATGCACTCGTTGAACAGTGGGTGACGAGTTTTATTGGCAAATTGAGTCACCGAAAAACGGGACTCAATAGTATAGTATATCCTTTAATTCAAGCCAGCGTGCTGTTCCTAACATATCATTGTACCTTAATTAAAACCTTATTGATTAGCTGATCAGAGCGGCCGCTCATATTTATCAAACTGATTACTGAATGCATTCATAAAGGGGGGTAAAAGTTATTCATACACACAAAAGTCTGTGTATTCGACAACGAAAGGATCAGCTAATACAATTCAATCAAAGCAAATTGATTTCGACGATATAAAAGGTTAAATACACAAAAAGGTACATTTTATGTTGGGTCAACGCATAGCACTCTCTATGGGGTTATTCCAGGTAATTCATTTAGCTACTCTGTGCTCTCGAAATCTGGAGATATTTACAGGTAACCTATGTTATTTTGTAACCTAGATATCCTGAGAAGATTCCAGGTAGTTTTATTGATGTCTCTGTGCTCAGAGGGATACGGAGTCAAATCTGTCTGGATTGGATAAAGGGGATGCTGATATTTGATAAATCACAAATTATAAATATAGGACATTCGCACAGGTATATGGATATATATATAGATATATACATATACACATATTATTGTCCCATCATGAGTTTAGATTTTAACACGATAAATAGAACATAATCTCGTTGTTTCTCAGATGATCGTAGTTGTTCAATTGCTATTATTGCACTAGACTTTCACATCATACCTACCGACACAACATACAGGGGGGGGAAAAGCAGGGGTATACCATCACAACAGGAAGCACCGAAGCAGATACAAATAAATTATTCGTTACGGGACTGATTCAAGCAGAACTGAATGTTTACTACTACGTAAGTACTAAGGAGGAGGTAGAGGTGTTCCCAAGAATGAACAAGTAAAAGGCAAGTCATAGTCCACTCTCGACACCGATGATTATTACACCACAGCACACATCACCCTACTGCCGTACCTCGGACACAGATACGGAGGAACCTCAGTTTAACGTGCCATTCGAAGCACGCAGACCGAACACAAATGTGCCCCTACTATATACGGAATTTACAACCATGAACTTCAGTTTAACTGAGTAGTTGAACCACTAGCTAGACCATAGGATCAATAAAGTATGTTGTTTGAAATAACACTGACCATTTGGACACTGCAGACAATCATCACTCCTTTGTGCCCCCTGTCCCCTACACGGTGCTCCGCCATTGGCTGGAGCTGGATTGTTGCAGGTGCGCGTCCGCCGCTTCCCCCCGAACTGCGTCCCACATCGACACGGCACCCAGGGGCTCCAGTCGGACCAGCCTCCGTTTACTGTACACAAATTAGAAGCTTTGTAGTATGAACAAACAATTAAGTTTTATTAGATACAAAGTATTAAGGTAATATTATAAATGAGACGGATAAAACTTACATACATTTTGTTACGACATAAGTATGAGCAAACAACAAATATGCCCGTAAACATACGCGGTATTAATATAATCAAAAGTAAAGGATCTGGTAAAACAAACTTTTGAGTGTGTCGAAATATTTTTTTTCCTGAAATCGCTAATCTGTTGCATTGATTAAATAACTCATGACAGCGAAGTAAAAATTCAAGAAACTACTTAGTCTAAAATACAAAAGAATATATTATGTCAAAAATGCATACGTAGGGCGGCTGATATGTAATCTCCTTGGTCAGAAATATATACAAAAATAATGCTGGCTGGTATGGATTTATATTCGTTTGTTATTCTATTTTCAAAATGTATTACATTCATTTGTTTATTGCATCACGTTTATTTGTCTCCTACAATTGTTTCGAACATGTCGGTAGAGAAAGTGAAAATGGATAAAATCGAGCAGCGTGCGGTGATTAAGTTTTTGACTAAAGAAGGGAATACGCCTTCGGAGATCAGACAGCGTATGTTACGTGTGTTTGGCAGTTCGTGTTCTTCCGAATTTGTTATAAAGTTTTGGTCAAGGCAGTTTAAATTAGGTTTTGAGAGCCTCGAAGATGATCCTCGTAGCGGAAGACCAGTTTCGGCCGTCACCGATGAAAATGTAGCCAGGGTGAAAAAAATTATATTAGAGGACCGACGAGTGAAGCAGTGGGAGATAGCTAGAGATGTGGGCGTCAGTAAAGAGCGAGTCAATGAAATAATTCATGAGCATTTGAACATGTCCAAGGTTAGTGCACGTTGGGTCCCTAGAATGTTGACTGCATTTGACATGGAAAGGCGTGTCAAATGTTGCGAAGAGTTTTTGGACATGAGTCGAGGGAAAGAGGAAGAAATAATTTCTAGAATTGTAACATGTGATGAGACTTGGATTCGACAATGGGACCCGGAAAGTAAGCAAGAGTCGTTACAGTGGAAATTTAAGTATGAGAAGCCGCCTCGGAAATTCAAGGTCTGCCCATCGGCCGGTAAACTTATGGCTACAATCTTTTGGGACACAGAAGGGATTTTGCTCATAGATTATTTACCGAAGAAAACTACAATGAATGCTGATTATTACTCAAACTTATTATAGCAACTAAGAGAGACAATAAAAGAAAAACGGCGAGGTAAACTAAGCAAAGGAATTCTGATTTTGCACGATAACGCACCAGTGCAGACCGCACGCACAACAAAGCTAGCAATTAAAGACAATGGCTTCGAAACCATTGACCACCCCCCTTATAGTCCAGATCTAGCCCCCTGTGACTATTTTCTGTTTAGACTTCTCAAGAAAGACTTCAGGGGACGAAGGTTTATGACCGATGACGAAATGAAGGCAGCGGTTTCTGACTATTTTGACGACAAACCGAAAATATTTTTTTTTAATGGCTTAAATTCAATATTTGAAAAATGTAATAAGTGCATTTTATTAGCAGGGGACTATATAGAAAAATAAAAATAAACTATCCAGTTGCGTCTTTTCTTTCATAGTTAGGTAGATTACTTTTCAGCCTCCCTCGTACCTATAGAATTTTATTATTTAAATCAATTTGTTCACTGCTCACTATTCAGGCAGGTGTAACATTCGGTTGCAAATTAACAAAGTGAAATCAAAATTTATTCTAAACCCGAAACTGCAGAAATTATTAATGTTACCGCAATTTTAGATGTTTTATAGACGAGTTTAATATATTTAGTAATTAGATCATCCGTCAATTGCTCGCTTGGAATAAATTATACCTTTATGACTGGTAAAAGAGGTTACTTTAGAAATATTCAAAACTTAGTTATTTTGGGTGATCATAATGAAACTTAAACAGCAGGGGGTTCATTATAGACTGCATGCTGCGGCTTTATAAAAAGAAAAAAACTGGTAATGAAAAAATGTATTAAAGGAGGGCAAAAATAAAGACATGAATAATAATAGAATAAACATCTTCATTGATGAAGACATTCATAAACGAATTGTTCGCTAGAATGGCAGCTGCATATTTTAATAGGAATTAATTAACCATTATAATAAGTAAACTAAGAAGATATAACTTTAGTCATAAGTTTGAAAAGACGTTTTTGAACAAATGAGGTGCAGTATTCACAAAGCTTCAATACTTAAGACATCATAAGGTACAGGAGGGCTAGAGAGCGTCTGTCAAAACCACACAATCACACAAACATATGAAACTACTCACCTTTTCCACTTCACATGCTCTAACACATTCACTTAGGTTACTAAATAATTTTAAGTTAAATTTAGATTTAACTCCTTCGTCGTTTACTTTGTAAAATTGTAACATAATAAGCGTGGCATTCTGGCACAGGCGTTGTTTAAATACTTAATAGGATGTCCCAGCAACTAACATGTTTCTATGTAAGCTTTTTTTATAAATAAAACAACTTTTCTTTTTCATTACACTTTCAAAAACGAATGAATCAGAACATCTACAATAAGTAAATGAGTTAAAAACTTAGAACAAGGTCTTTACTTAGTTTTCTTAAGTCCATTAAGATGAATATTTTTTCGTATTTTCAGAAATATTATTTTTTCCTAATGAGATGTTAGGATTGCAATGGTATCTAAATCTCAAACTAAAGTCTAGTTATTAAGAGTGGCTTAGCCAGATTGTGAAAAACCCACCTTTTCCTAATTAATCGAAACATAACACTAATTTTTAAGTTTTAAGATTTAAATTTTAAAATTCTAATTTACAGAAACCAATGGAAATTTGCTAAGGCAGCATACACAATACGTAGGTAATAAGGTTTTGTTGAGGAACTATTGAGTAAATTTTGAATAAAAGTGTTCTGATTTGATTAATTAGAAAAAGGAGGGCTTTTCACAATCCGGCTGCTAAACCTCTCTTCCATGATTAGAATTAGTTTTATTTATTATATTAAACTACCTGACAACTCCAAAAATGCCTCTCTGCATCTAGTCAAATTCATACAAGACAATATTTTCCGTAGCATTTCTGCAAATATGTTGTGCAACTCCCTTTAAACCCAAATCCATCCCGTCGACATAAATACCATCGAGAAATACCATATTTGTCTCACAACAGAAATATTGTCACACAACATGCTTACTATAGGGGGCATAGCGTTTTGAAAAAAAAATATTACCGTAAACAGTGATCACAGCAGGCTCAGATTCGCGTCGTCCGGCGATGTTCTCAGACAAACATGTGTAGTTCGCCATATCCTAATGAACAAAATAATTGGTGACGTACATTCTCACACTTGTCTACATTGGGTAGATCCCTTTTTGCTAAGGATTTTGACGAGTAAAAGAGGAGACTTGTCGCTGCACCTCGGAACAAATCCACAAAAAAAATTGCAGGCAGGTTTATTTCACAGTGTCTTCCTTCACTGTTTAGCAAGTGTTATATACAAATACTATGCACATAAATTCTGAAAATGTCATTGATCGACCGACAGAGTTCGATACCTAGTCTCCTTACAAACTGTTTAGTGCATCAAAGAGTTATATGCCACCTACTAACATAGATAAATTTAAATACAATCCGTATATGTTGAACAATAAATGCTATGTCTAAATTTGTATTTGAATGGAAGTACCTACCTAAAATCCAAAACCATGAACATAAGAGTGCATTTTTTTAACAACATTCTGTTTATTATGATAGCGATTCTAAAAGAGATATGTTTTTAATTTTTTTATTTTGCCTAAAATAGGTATTTGAACTACAATTACCTAAACATAATATACATAACATAATAAATAACACACATTTCAAACACAAGTATTTATTAAAAATAATGATGCCACTACACAAATTAACTAAGTAAATAAATTAAACTTGCATTCATAGTAAGCATCTGAAGTTTAGTAAATGCACCCCCCTGTGGCGACTGGAACAAAATTATGATTTTGATTGACAGTTTGATTGAAGACCCTTTCCAAACCAATCATTTTGTCTTCGAAGTAAATGAAATAATTGGTCCTATTAAAAAGCCGGACAGACAAGTAGCTAAGGACTTACATCAGGATACTCGTAGAAAAGCATTTATTCTTTCGTCAACAGAATAATTTAATAAAATATACAACATGTATTTTGTATAGTTTCATAAAATATATTTACACGAAGCAGACAAAGCCAAGGCTGAAAACCGGATTTTTCGCAATTCCGGTGATTAAAATTCCATTTAGAAATTCTATAGAAGTTAAAAATTAATTGAAATCGAAAAATTTTCTGGTTTATACTTAAAACCAAGGAATATCACAAATTAAATAGATTTAGGAAATTCTCCGAGGAACATTAAATTTCCTAACATGACGGAGAATTTCCCTTATCAACCTTATCAGGTCTAAATATTGCACTTACTATCTTTAGAAACCTTATCAAAGTTATTAGGAAACGTAGATTAGTCTCTAAGGTACACCGATGCTTTTAGGGTATAATAACTGAGATATAAAACCTTTGAACATGCCATAAAACCCGAATACTTTAATTATCAGCTCGTAAAGCCCTAATAAAGCGTTTGAAAGCGTTTTGTTAATATGAAAGAGTATTTGGATTGAATTCTTGAATTCCAAGTGACCTTTGAATTGGTTTAGGATTTAAAGTTTTTTGTGCGTTTCGTTTATAAGTTTAAAATCCTTTAAGTTATAGTTGATTAGGTAGGTGGTAGAGCTGATGCCGGGCTCGACTGTGGAGGTACCACCATCTTACTTGGAGACCCCCTTCGAAGTGATTCGAGGGAGAGTAAGAGGACAGCTCACAGGCAAAAAACAAGGAGGCCCACCATGCCTGGGACCGACGGATGCCGGTATATCCATCCCTAATAGCCGGGCCTTATATAGAACAGACTGGTGACGGGCAGCGTGTGTGAGTATGGGCAATTCTTCCAGGATGACCGCCGGGAGTGGCAAAGTCCTGGAAAGGCTTATTTCCAGCAGTGGACGAACTAGGCTGATGGATGGATGGATATAGTCGATGTAGCAATAAGCAATATTAGCAACAAGATCAACTAGTAAAATATCGTTTATAGAAAACTAAAAATTATTATTAAATTCGGTAAACAGGACAGTTGACTCTTTATCTTGACATCCGGGTTCAAATTCCGCCGGCGAGCAATGAGCATGCTCCAATGACTTTCTAATTATTACCACTCACTGAACGGTGAAACAAAATATCAACATGCTCTTATAAAGTGTGTGTAAATGCGCCTCGAAGCAAGAAGCTCAACCCCAACACGAAGGGACGGTACGAGTGCTGACTACTCGGATGACATTTTTGCAACGTCTCTGACACTTTTTAGCGTTCCGTAGTACCTTTATGGTGGGACTCCGCTGTCCGTCCGTCCATCCGTCCGTATGTCACAGCCTCATAAGTTTAGCCCCGTTAAAGATAAAGACATGAAATTTGGCACAAAAATAGCATTAATTTGCCCACACATCACGGTGTTAAAAATACGAGTATATAAAAAATTTGAAATTTTTCAAATTGTTTCCTAAACAAAAGTGAGAATAATAAAAAAAAATATCCTAAAAATACAATAGGGGTATAAAATTAAAGATATTAAAAAGTTGATTATAAAATACTTTTAAATACTTTTACTACATTTACTGGCACTGGTTTAGAGAAATCTAAATGAAAACTACAAAAATATGTATGTCCCCCTCTTTATCTCCGAAACTGGTAGACCAAAATATATAAAAAAAATGACGATTTTATATCCTAACTGGCCAATTACAGTAAAACTATAGCAATTTTAAAAAAGTTGAACATAAATGAGAAATATAAAAAATTTTAAAAATATTTGTTTAAATACAATGTGGCTGTCAAATCGTAGGTATTAAAAAGCTGATTATAAAAATATATAGCTTGACTATATTTAGTTGCATCTTTTTCGAGAAATCCTTGAAAAACCATAAAAAATATATGCCCCCCCCCCCCCCCCTTATCTCCAAAACTGGTGGACCGAAAAATATGAAAAAAATCATGTGTTTACGTAAAGATTACAGGACCAAATTAAGTTTATCATCCACAATACGGAACCCTAGATACGCGAGGTTTTTTATTCTTGTAAGGCCCAAGTCTAAAAACTCGTCAAAAAATAACCACACGGTGTTGTTCCTTGAGCACACAATCTCACTATACTCTGTGCTAAGGTGATGTTGTGGAAGCCTGAAACTGACAAAAATAGCATTCGTTCATACGAACAATTTTATTTCGAATCCAACAATCAAATCGCAAAAAAATCTGCTGTTCCATACAACTGATATTTTTTTTTGCGATTTCACGATTTCTTTTTCAAGAAAAGTTGTTCGTTTGGACGAGTACTATCGCCAGTTTCTGGCGGCTTCCACAACACCATCTTAGCACCCTACAGGCCGAGGGCCACAAAAAAAAATCATGAAATTATGAAACCATCGCAAACGACACCCTCCGATAACAAATCTAAAATGTGAAATGTGTGATCAGACGAGGCCACTGGGTGGCAGTTTCACAACTTCATTATTTTGCTTGAGCACAATGGGTTAAGCTTTCATACGAAAAAATTGGAGCTTATGATGTCATAAGAAAAAATACTAAACCTGTAGTGACACCTTCGTTAGCACCAGATTCTCGTCACTGGCTTCCAGAGGCTGTCCATTCCTCATCCACTTCAGGGTGGAAGGTGGAGCAGCGGGGGGCGGAACGCACCTCAGTGTGATACTTCTTCCGACTTCTACTGAAGTGGACTGTGGAGATGTTGAGAATTGCTTCTTTATATCTGTTTAAAGAAAATGTAAATGTTTAGTTATATATTAAAAAGATGATGATGACGACGGCGATCTGATTGGTTTGTAGGACTTCTACGGCGATAGGCGCGAATATGACTTGCAAAACCCAGCTTGGTTTTAAAAGTCCGATTACAGCGACCGCAATGAAGTTCACAATTAAAATAAATTTATTAAATAAAAATAATTAATCAAAATCTGAATATAACTTACAAGATAAAGTTATCAATGAGGAACAAATTTTCTAAGAAAAAACCGGTCAAGTGCGAGTCAGACTCGCGTACCTAAGGTTCCGTATCATGAATGAAAAATTTAATTTCATAATTCTTTTCACGTGAATTTCTCAACCGCTATATTTTTCCTGTAATCTTTCCGTAATCACATATAACCATTATTTTTTACATATTTTTAGTCCACCAGGTTTGGAAATTTTACATTAAAAGAAAGAATAACCATTTAAGGGATATTAAAAATTAATCATATTAAAAGTCTCCCTATTTTATAATATTAAATTTAAATTTGCATTAAAATTTTTAGAAATAGATAAATAACGTTAAATAGAATTTTAGTGAGATATATTTCGGACCATTCAGGCCTGGCATCGGGGGCATGCAGGAAAGCATAGTACATGCTCTATGTAAACATAAGTATCTAAGTATAAAATAAGTATCTAGAACAGCAAAGTACTAAGACAACTCAACTCAAATCGACAACCGACAGAATGGATATTCACGGATCAACAAATCAACGTGAAACTCGAAACAAAACAAACATAGACAATTAACAGACGCATTCATTGTCTGGTTATAAATACGACCCCCACAGAAAAATGCCAAGATAGAAATAATTTGGAAAGTCGCCGTCGTCGAAATGAGATCTCTTTATTCCTCTTCCGTTTATAACGGTCGCGACGAATGGAGGGTGGTGCGGATAATGTATTCATTTCATTTTTGTGCATTGGTGAGGCTATGCCACTGAAAATTATGGAGGTGTTGGCAAAAACAGGAGACCGGTCGATAGAAAACCATAATTATAAAAAAGAGGTACATCATTCACAACACCATATTTACACAAATCAGATTGTCTGGAGATTGGAATCTTCTGGACACGTTTTGGAAAATTTCATTGTGCCTAATCCAAATTGATCGATATGAAAATAATTCTTGGAACCTAGGTAAGATTTATATACCTGTTAGCTTAACAGTCGTTATGTTTTGAGGGCATTTTGTTTTAAAGTAAAGTGTATTCTTAGCCAGTTTTATGCATTTATTGTTAATAGGATGCTTGTTAGTATTAAAGCATTTTATTTAGAGGTAGAGATTAATTTCAATACTTATTTATGAAATCAAAGTTTATTTAACGTGTATATACTTCTTTAATACTCTCCTTACATACAAATGACGCAAATATGTACCCAAATACAAAACAAACCGCATCACTAACAAATAAATTTGATATTCAGATGAATGCCAAACTTGGTACACAAAAATCATTAACCAGTGTTAGTCTTATTTAATAAACTAAATTCCAAATATCTTTGGTTTACAATGAAAGATCTAAAACCACCCTTCAGTTTCCTAAAGACGAATTTTCGCGCTCGGCACCATTATGTAGAGAAAACATTACTTCCGCTCGTTAACCGAGCTCTTTGCTATTTGATAAATGCTTACTAGCTTTTATTCGACAACTTCAGGGGTGAGACGGATCGAGGAATTTTTGGGGTTCTGCTAGTGCTGTAAAAATTAGAATTCAAAATAGTTTTTGAATGAAAAACAGCAACTTTTTTTCCGAGTGATTCCGATGTCGAATTACCATTCACAGAGCATTCAAATTCAAATTTAAAATCTTTATTTTTTTGAGATACAGGTAGATCGGATACATTAGTGTTATAGTAATATATATACAGAGTGTCCCGCAAGTAGTGCTCCAAACGAAAACCATAGATAGCTGAGACCATGCCCTGTCAAAATAACTCAACATAGGTTTAACAAATGTCACATGGTTTTCGAGATTTTTGAACTTTTATGAAATTTCTAGTATTTGCTACCCTTAGTTCATTTTTTTAATTTAATTAGTAAAACTGAAGCAAATTTGACTTTTTTTGTTATGATATATTTTGTTAACAAGTTTTTCTATAATACGTATAGCACTGTTTTTCAAAAATGGTCATAGTTTGCCAAGAACAAATTTTTGAAAGTAAAAAAAGTTACCATGAAATTGTTTCAACAGCCTTTAAAGGTCTGTTGTGTGAAAAAAAAGTATGGAGACCTAAGTGCCCATCAGCTTGAAAAGTTTTATGGCTTATATCAATTAGTATATAGTAATATTAAGTGCTTTGTGCTCTGCCACTAAGCGTACACAAATTGGGTAAGTAATTATTACAATAACTTTTATTATAAACATGAACAATAAAAAAATAAATACAAAGTCAACAGTAAATCACTAACATAGATCAATAAAACAAAATGTCAAAAAATCAATCCATCAAATATTACAAGAAATTATTAAGAATTAAATGTCAGTATCATTCAAAAAAGCAGCAACTGAATAATAAGTTTTTGTAATTAAAAATTCTTGCAATTTTCTTTTAAATGTCACAATGTTAGGAATGTCCTTAAAAGATTGAGGAAGTTTGTTATAGACCTAAACAGTTGCATTTTGGGAGGGAGAGTACCTTTAGTACGATAACTTTAAATTTCTTTGCCTCATCCGTCCGCTATTTATTAAATTAAAGAAAACCAAAAGACAATATGAAATAGATGATGTCACATCTTTTAAAATTCTTGTGGAACGATAAACTTGTTTTCCAGCAGGCATCTAATATTTTTTTCTGGCTAACTCCAATTGACTTAATTTTTAGTCAATTGCAGCAATTATATTAAGCTAAAATATGTACGGAAAGTTATGTGTATATAATGATATTCGCAGGGGCACTGCCCCCAGATACAAACAAAACTCGGAAAATACTTACATTTATTAGAGCTCGGGAAATACTTACATTGGGACTGGACCATGGGAAAACATATTATGTTGGGACTGAAACCTGGGGCAAATCATCCTTTGGGACTGGTAAAATCGGTAAACACTGCCCCCAGATGCAAACAAAACTTACCATGCAACTGGGACCCATAGAAAAACTTACATGGGACTAGGAGCTCGGGAAATACTTACATTGGGACTGGACCATGGGAAAACATATTATGTTGGGACTGGAACCTGGGGCAAATCATTCTTTGAGACTGGGAAATCGGTAAACACTGCCCCCATCGGGCACTGCCCCCAGATGCAAACAAAACTTACCATGGATCTGGGACCTATAGAAAAACTTACATGGGACTAGGAGCTCGGGAAATAATTACATTGGGACTGGACCATGAGAAAACATATTATGTTGGGACTGGAACCTGGGGCAAAACATCCTTTGGGACTGAGAAATCGGTAAACACAATGGAACCGGGTCATAGAGAAGCAACTTACGTTGAGACTGGGATTTGAAATAAAAATTACATTATGACTGATATTTCGGGAAAGTCTTAAATTGGGTCTGGGACCTTGTGAAAAAGTCTAAAATATTCAGCCTGTCTTTTATTACTTATTAGAGGTAATTTATACTTACTATGTAAAGGAGCAGATCCATGGATCGCGGCCGATACAACAGTCGCGCGCGACGGACGCGCCGCGGCTGACGCGACAATACTATGAAATGCAAAGTATGGCGCCGCTTCCGAAGTCCCTGCGACTGATGCGTGCGGCTGACGACTAGACGCGTGTGTCTTAACTTGCTTAGTTTTGTCGCACGCCGCATGAAGAAAATATGTTTATCTTTGCAGGAAGATGAATATTCGATTAACTTAGTTGCCCAGCACTCTTTTTTATATGATCTTTGTTAACCGGTCTAGAAAAATTCGTTCCAACGGGATAAAGTGTAGGAACTAATAGCACAAGATTGTGGCAGCTAGAACCATTTCTTGAAGTTTGTATGTAGTAGATCTCCCGACCAACTGGAAGTGATGGAAGTTAAGAACAACACCGACTGATGTAAAAGTGGCGCGATAGACGTTGTCATCGGAAGCAATCGTTGATCGAACACGACTGATGCACGCATTTATCGCTTAGTACTGTCGCAACAGACGCGGTGCGTCCGTTGCGCGCGTCTATCGCATAGACCGCGACCCACGGAACTCCACCTTAAGGTTACACGTCAGTCACTGTGTGCAAAGTGCATAACTTAACTTTGTTTTTCTCTTTTAGGAGTTAAAATTGAAAAAGATTTTGGTATGTGGCAGTTAACACCAATAGTTCAGTATTAGTAAGGTTTATTAAACATGAGTTTAAAATTAAATGCACAGTTAGTCACGATCAGGTCCAAACAAAATTAAAACAGCATTTTTAGTTGGCTTTTATTTTTATAAGAAAAATGAAGTTAAGTTATGCAATTTACTCTAAACCACTGACGTTTAAGCTTAATTGTTAAAACTTCTTGTATCTTGTATTTTTATGCTGATACCGTTCCGTATACGGAACCCATACGAACATCGAATACAACGGACTTAAAATATTTTATTTAGGGGTGAAATGAATCGTACCGTTTTAGTGTATTCGAGAATCATTACCGGAAGCGCATTAAGCAATAAAACGTTGATAACGGCAACAAGTTGGAATTCTTTCATATCCGGTTTTATGCCCTGTGACTTTATTGCTGCGAGAAATGCGCTTTAATTAGGGAATTAATTAAAGAAATAAATCGTATGTAAGTTTCCATACATTTATGTCACTCCGCTGTCCGTCTATCTGTATGTCTGTCTGCCCGTCTGTATGTCAGGGGTCTCTAGCTCTTAGACGGAATGAGGTAGAGACCTGAAATTTTGATATGTTGTATAAAATCCTGATTCAAAACCGAATATTTATTTTAAAATGTTATAAAATTGTTTTTCAGGGGGAGACTCTAATATGGAAATAAAGGCAAAAAAATTTTTTTTTTTCCTATCCCAGCTTGTAGGGTGTCATTTTCTAAAACAGGGGTTCCCAACCAGTGGAGCGCACCCTACTTGGCGGGCGTAGAGTGAGCTAGGTAATATAAACTGTATATTACTTGTAAAGTAAACTGTATATTACTTGACGTTATCATTGCGACTTATCATAATGTTTTATTTAATTTTGTTGGTTGATTAACTACTAGTTATTTGATAAAACACACCCATTAATATTTTAATCGTTTGTTTACTTGTCTTTTATTCAATAATAAATTGAGGTAGGTAGTTAAAATCCTAGGTGTCCAACAATGAGCAGGTATGTACGCCGTTCGCAAACTACCCAAGTAGCACACAAGCAGTACAAGAAGGCACTGTACCGCTTCTTTGTTGTATAACAGCGGTTAAAGAGAGTTTGTATATTCCTTAGACTATATATAAGAGATTGTAATATCTCTTTAAGAGAAAGGTGGTATTGTAGAGGTAGAGTAGCGCCGATTACGGCTTCTGAGAAACAGAGGTGCGTTATTAAGTTCTTGTAAAGGCTTCAGATACAATGCAGAGTTATAAGTATACTAAATAGCACTATGAGATCTAAAATAGCAATTACTAAGGTAAAAGCGCTTCAAAAGAGTTATAAATATCACCTATAACATTTAAGCAGTTACATGGTAGTATTATGTAGTCTATAGCGTTAGCATCGATCTGTAAAGATTTTTTGTAGCACCTTTACCGTATTAGAGTATTGTAGCTCAACATTAGCACCTAAAACCGTTTGATTGAGAAATATAACTCAAATATATGACCACAAATAGGATTAGGCACGCTATAGCTATCTTGTACGGGTAAAAGAGTTTGTAATCACAACTAACGCTGCTAAACCTATACAAGAGATTTAATGATCACCTAGTTACATAATAATCCGCCATTTTGCGGACATCATTGTTTCAACGATTAGGATTAATTGTTGATGATGATGACGATAACGATGACGATGACGGTGACGATGACGTTGACGATGACGTTGACGATGATGATGACGTTGACGATGACGTTGACGTTGAAGTTGACGATGACGATGACGATGATGATGACGATGACGATGACGATGACGATGACGTTTAAGATGACGAAGAAAAGGACGATGACGATTAAGCTGACGATGACGATGACGATGAGATGACATTGACGGTGATCGTTAACTTCATCGTTGTAGTCACCATCACCGTCACCGTCATCGTAACCGTCGCCGTGATCGTTATCGTCACCGTCATGGTCATCGTCATCGTCAACGTCATTTTCATCGTCATCGTCATCTTCATCGTCAACGTCATCGTTAACGTCATCGATATCGTCATCGTCAACGTCACCGTCACCGCCACCGTCAACCTTACCGTCATCGTCACCGTCACCGTCATCGACATCGTCAACGTCATCGTCATCGTCATCGTCATCGTTAACGTCATCGTCATGGTCATCGTCATCGTGATCGTCACCGTCAACCTTACCGTCATCGTCATAGTCATCGTCATCGTGAGCGTCGTCATCATCGTCAGCATCATCGACATCGTCATCGACAACGTCATCGTCATCGTCAACGTCATCGCCATGGTCATCGTCATCGTCACCGTCACCGTCAACCTTACCGTCATCGTCACCGTCACCGTCACCGTCATTGTTAACGTCATCGTCATCGTCAACGTCAACGTCATCGTTTACGTAATCGTCA
This sequence comes from Ypsolopha sequella, assembly GCA_934047225.1. Lineage (NCBI taxonomy): Eukaryota > Metazoa > Arthropoda > Insecta > Lepidoptera > Ypsolophidae > Ypsolopha > Ypsolopha sequella. Next base: position 2,636,919 of record OW203988.1, on the reverse strand, counting down.
TCGTCACCGTCACCGTCACTTTCAACGTCATCGTCATCGTCATCGTCACCGTCATCGTCATTGTCATCGTCAACGACAACGTTGTACAATGTAATATCTTGCACTCCATAGTAACTGTTTAAGGGCTAAAAAGAAGAATTCAAGCGCTACTGTACCCCAAAAAGAGTAAAAATACTTCATAGTACGGTGATTGTTGATCCCAAAGCGTTGTAATAGTGATCACTAGTGCCATTCTACTTCTTAAACCGTTCAAATGGATATAGTAAACGTCTAAGCCAGTTGTAGCAAGCCGCCATTACAGTATTTGATAAAGAGATTAATCATGTCGAAAAATCAATCACTTCTCGTACTTCAGGCCATAATTTAAAAAATAAACATACCCATTTAACATGTAATGCTGTAATAAAATCACAAAAAGTCCTAATGCCTCATTCGAGAAGAAATAACAAGTTAACCTAAAAAAAAATATTGCACTTGAATAATAAATGACTAAAAATTCCACGAGTTTCACAAGCGCATGAAATATTGAGCTAAATGAATGTATATTTTGTCAGTAACCTGATGCTCGCACTAGTATTTTACGTATGTGAGTGAAAATTCATTCCAATTAATTACCTATACTTATTCGTCCATTATTGACATTTATCCGATCACTTTTAAATAATCTAAGAACATATATTCCTTTTACTCATGCTATTGTAAATGTAATAAAAAAACATTTGAGATTTATTTCAGTGTTACAGTCACGTCGCAATCATGTTTAAATTCTATTAAGGTGGTACAAGACCTTATTGTATTTCTTTTACCTCCTACAATCGCTTTTCACGCACCTTTGTATATGTGCATATTCTATTAAGGTGGTACAAAAACTTATTGTATATCTTTCAACTCCTACAATCACTTTTCACGCGCCTTTGTATGTGTGAAAATTCTATAAAGGCGGTAGAAGAACTTATTATATATCTTTTGGGTCCTACAATCACTTTTCACGCGCCTTTGTGCCGTTAAGGCCCGTATAAAGTGGGCCCTTTTCGGTGTTATAGAAGTGATTGAGAAGTTCTCTTTCGCCACTATAGCGCTTGCTTATGATGTTTAAGCCGTTATAAATATCTGTTAAGCGGCTTTTGTAGCGCTTATTATACCGCTTAGGTGCTACTTGGGTAACAGGGAAAGAGGAGGTGTCATGATTTTATAATAAAGCTGGGTGAGGCGCGTGTGATAAAAGGTTGGGGACCTCTGGTCTAGAACTCATTGAGGTAAGTAAAAATTAATTTTTAATTGTTTTATCTTCAAATATAAAGAAATAGGGGCTGTCAAAGTTGTCATTTTTAGACCATTTTTGTTATGGAGTCTATCTCAACGACCAAAATAGGTAGGAATTTATTATTTCTGTATATTGTGTACCATATCTGTATTTAAGCAACAAATACTGAAAAAGCCGATTTATAATGTAGTTTTAGGGTTACGTCCCTGGATACTCAACCAACATAATTGAGTAGATTTGTTTTTATACATTTTGTAGGTTCATAAGTTTGTAATTGTGTAAATTGTGCAATTTTGTAAATTTGTCATTTCTATTTCAATTATTTATTTAAGAATACTTACTTATATAAATGGTACGGAACCCTTAGGGTGCGAGTCCTATTAACACTTGACCGTTTTTTTACAATATTAATTAGCCCTCAAACTATTATGAGTAGAATGAACCTATAAAGTAGCATGTTGATATTATCTGTGACGTTGCTATTCAATTTGTGACGTAAAATTTATAAATCAACGCTGCAAAATCAAAACACCAAAAATCTTCAACAAAATATGAATATACTTACATGCGAGTTCCACAAAAACCTCCTGACTTCTGATATGACCTTTGCTATTCCACGCAAAACATTCACATTTGTATCTCCCTCCAAAATATTCATCTAGTGCATCCCTTGTAACATTAAGCTCCGATTCTATTACCCTAACTCCATTCTGAGGATCTACATGCTCAAACTGTGCTGTGGTATCAATTCTTACTCCATTGCATTTGAAGTAAACTTGTAAGGCATTCGCAGCTCTGCAGAGCAAAGACGCTGGCTTATTTTTGAGAACGTAAGAGCTTTTAGGTTCAATAAGGAATATTGGAAGGCCTTCAATGGTCTCGTGGTTGTCCGGTAATGGGAGATAGTCCTCATCTTCTTCATCTTCAATATCTTGATCTTTTGGTTGGAAGTCTTTGAGGTAGGGGTCCATATTTTCGAAACCGTCAGGATGGATGTATTCGGGTCTCAATTCTTTTCTGTTTTCTGCTTCGTAGTCGTGGTTTGTTTCTGCAAATTAAATCATAAACTTTTTTTCGTCTTTTATAATGTTATGTGTTATAAACATACCTAGCTACAGTTTCAATATAATTAATATCTCTGTCTTTACTCGAAAAGTTAATTTTAGATGTTAGATTATAAGTAGTTAAAAATTCAGTATTAAATGTGGTAGTTTGTACTAGGTGCCAAATAACATTTAAATTTTTTCATATTACATAACTATATGTAGTGTACTATATAAGCTTCCATATTTTTGGAGTAAATCATTGTTTTTTTTTTAATACTTCTTTTGTCTTTTAGCAACGATAAAGCTCGCAAAAATATTTTTACTGTGTGAACATAAAGTCTTGTTAGACATGTACTTGTATAATTTATGTTTATCGAAAAAGTCAAAATTTCACCATAAACTTCCAATTTAATTCGAATAAGACTTCATTTTGATGAAGTTACATTATCAATATTGTAGAACATTTACCTGTATTCTTTACAATCCCAACATGCATGACCATAGTCAATAATACAATCCATTGTAAACTGCTTATTTCTAAACGCATCACTTTCACACTATCAACCACTGCAACGACACTTTGCCTCTACATTTACAACACTGCAAAAAATCTAAACTACGAAAAAAGTACTTTCTTTTTTGATACTTTCGTGACAGCGATGCACGTGGTTCGAACAACAAAGACCGCGCAAGCGTGTGGTATCTCTGACAGCTTATCCAACACTAAAGCGGTCTACGTTTAGTGATTGGTGTGAAGACTAAAGACTCTCAAAAGAGTCATAAGGGAAGTTGATGGCATCTTTATTTAATAATCAAGTCATCGTTCGATGATCAATGGAGTCTAAATATTATATTTCAATCACGAAGCTGTGTGTGTATTGTGTTAATAGGATATCGAGTTATGGTATCAAGGTGGTTTGTTTGTACTTGATCGCTTCAATATCACGCATGAGCTTAATATACTATTATGTATTTTTCCAAAAATACCGATGTATAAAGTGTCTTTATTCTGCACAAAAGATAATTTGTTTCTGCAAAAAGATTCTGCAAAAATATTCGTTTTGTAAATTGGTTTCTAAAACAGTACAAATAAAATTTCATTTCATACTTGTTACTCATTATTTAAATAATTACATTATTTGTTACTCAAAGGAATATTATTCTAATTTAGGTCACTAGCAATTAACAGATTAACTTTGGCTTTCCCTTGATTAACGCATCTGTCCAAATGATTGATTTTTAACGATAATTCTTCCAAATTGTTATCGGTGCGAAATAATTGTCCACGTTCTAAAGAATTACAATGAAAACCTTACTTAGTTAAATTTTTAGCTGTCTCTAGAATTTTTTATTGCTTGTTTGGTTTTCTACCAATCAAATGTAGAGTTGCCAACCATGCTGTTTTCTTATGTCATTAATATTAGCATATCCTGATTTTTGGGGTGTTCTAGGGAGTTCTGAATTGTTTTTTTAAACAGTCCTACTAAAATAGGTATTTACTGTGTTTTAAAATTCACGGACCACTACAGCCGGAAACCTTAAGTTTCATCAACAAAACGTTAAAAAGACTAAAGTTACCTATTTTCTTAAATTAATTAAACATTGATTCGGTCGTTCTTTTAAACTTCAATTGTGCCAGTTTTGTCTGCTTTTTCGAATAAATAAAAAGATCTATTTAGATACATAATGTAATTTCAATGTTACCTTTTTCGTGCTTTTATACCTATTTTATAAGTATTTTATTATTTACAGGATGTGACGTTGAATATTTCATGAAATATATTTTTTCGTATTAAAATGTGTGATCATGACGTCACTGAGGTTCAAATGAAAGACATCACTTTTTTCATATTATAAAGAATATGCATATCCGTCTAATAGAAAGCTCCTCGAAACGGATCGACGACTCGTAGATAATGGCAAAAGTTAAGTTTCACTGATCCTGTTTTCTTTATTTCTTTAATAGTTATCTAAATAATCTCTCTTAAATTACTACTGCTACTGCTCTTATGCTGCGTCCTGTTTTTATACCAAAATTTCCTGGTATTTGCACCATTAAATCTTGGTTTTCCAGAGATGCCAACCCTAGTCAAATTTGATGTGATTTAGAACTACCAATGCCATCTATAGGTTAAACTTAATACTACAAGGTGTAAGTGTTGGGAGAGTACACCATATATACTGGCCTGGCAGCCCTAGCGGCTTTGTGTTGCGGCTTTGTTCGTTTGACAAATTTTGTATAGATGGTGCTAGTGTTGATAAAGGCATAAAAGCCCAGCGTAAAGGGCCGATAGAATTTAAAACAGCAGAGTTTTATGAAGTAAGGTGATTTAAAAATAGGTGGCGTTAGTTGCTTTGTAATATGAGTATTGTAGAATTTTTATTTTTCGCCCAACGAAAAATATTTATAAAATAACAGTTATATACTACATTGACAAGCTTATCTCTAAAAGGAGATTTCTTACAGCAAACTGATATTTGACAGGATTCATAACAGCAAAAGGAGTAAGCAATCATACAAAAGCGCACAAAGAAAAACGTTCATCGTCGATTTTTCTTTAAATTACATGATTATTATTTTTTCTACTAATCTGGAGGTCGCGGGTTCAAATCCCGTAGGGTCACATTCTTTTTCAGTCTGCGTTCTTCAAAAAGCACGTGTGCGTCCATATCTGTGCCAAAATTACAACGATAGGGACGTAATAACGCTGGGATGTAATAATCGACTGTTTCACATACATTTACATTTCACAGACCATATTCGGAGACACCTATGACACCCCCTGGTGGATTCATGCCCTTACTCTGCTGCTACTTCCGTGGAGTGCATCGTCATGTTACTTTGAAAACTTGAGATTTATTGAAACTGCAAAATATGAAAATAGAAAATATTTATTCAAACAAATCCAGTTCCACCTTGGCAGCGAACAAGCTACAAGGAGTTCGTATACTAGTGCTGGCAACATTGAATATTGATTGCACAAAAGGTATTCGAACCAAAGCGTATTCCAAATTTGAAATTATTCCGAACCTCCCATTCCTTTTGATGGTTCAAAAATATGTAAGTAGCGGAATTCGTCCGTCACATTTTTATTCTGAATAACATTTTCTGTCCCTCGTTCGTTCTTTTGGTAGCCATCTTTATGGTTCGGTACGGAAATTCAAATTTAGTGGGTTCGGTCGCCTTTCCGATGATAATATTCAGGCATAATGAGGTGTTGAAGGTTGCTCAATCAGCGAAAAGGCTTTACAGAGACTGAAAATATTTTTCCGATTCTTTGTTCAATCGTCTTTAACCACCTCGTCTGTGTTTAGTTTTCTAATAAAAAGTAATTCGACATTTTCTCTATGTTTAGCTTTTTGCTCCGCCTGCGCTGAATAGAATAATATCTACCTTCAACTTCTCTTGTTTTTCGAAATTCTTAAGTAAGTTTTCTTGTAGCTGAATAAAGTTTCTTTGTTATCCTTTTATTATGCTTAAATAGTATGTAAAAAATTGCCGTTTTCTCAATGACTGAACACTTTTTCAAAATCTGTGAATGCAGAACCAACATATTATATAAGTTAGACTCCTAAACATTTAATTGTAGCTGCAACGGTTCTGGTAGGTTCCCTTTATGCCCCATCTCAACTTTCCAGCTTGTGTATGAAATCTTAACTTTCTTTAAGAGGCTATGCGAATTTTATTTTTGTCACTGTCACTCCAAGCGAAAAATCGCGCAGTGCGAGAGGGGCGGATTCAGGGCAAAAGGGAAAAAAGTTAGTTTTATATTTTTATTAAAAAAAACTAAAATAGCTAGCAAAATTTCAAATATCAAATCTTTAGATATTGTTGAAACACACCTAATAAAAATATATTTGAGTTCTGTATATGGTTCCTATTCGTCAAACGAGGAGAAAAAGTGTGTTTGAAGACCACATTTCAACAATTATTTCTATCGAGGAAAATTTATCCAAACATGTTTTCCAATTTCAAAACCCTAGATTATAATAGTCAAAATGCATATACCAGAAATTTATTAAAATTTTTCGTGTATTTCATGAAATACACAGAAAAGAAACACTTCGCCTTACGAATCTCTTTATGTTATAGTGAAAACGGCTTCAAAATCGGTTTTGTAATTCGAAAATACAGACACAGACGTTCCGTTTATTATATACAAGATAAAAATACACGTAAGTAACTGAAATTTTCGAAAACAAAATGAGTAAACTCACAAAGACCCTCGAAGTCCGTATTTGTATTTAAGAGGCGACTTGCTACAAAACTGTCGACAGAAGAGGCTAGCTACGGCGAACTATACTAAAACCAGCCTGTTTACACTTCAAACAGACTTGTGCAACCGAATTTACTCTCTACGCCGTCGCCTTAAGATATGCGTGGTCTGTTCCCAGAGTAAAAATAAGTTGGTTTTATTAAACTCCGCTCACTAAGCTTGAAGAGGCATCCGTTAGAGAACCTTTTAGAACATAGGAACCAAAACAGAAACAAAATTAAACGCCATTTACGCCACTTGGATTTTGTAGGATTCCGTAGTACCTATAGGGTAAAAAATGAACCATTATTGTGAGACTCTGTTATCCGTCCGTACAACATTTGAAATTTGGTATAAAAATAGCATTAATTTGCTCAAAAAATATAGCGCAGTAAAAAAAGAAAAAAGTTAAATACAATATGGGTATCAAACTATAGATACAAAGTAGATCGTAAAAATATATAATTTTACAGTAATTACTTGTACAGATCCAGAGTAATATGAAAAATTCTGTATAGAATATAGCTATTCAGAATTTTATGAGAACAAAAGATAATAAGGTTAAATAATATTAGTTGGCGAAACTCAAAACATAGGTAGTACTAGTCTATATAAACAACTATTTGTATGGGAGCTAAGCGAAATTCGTAACTTTTTTCCACTTCTTCCCATACATCCCGATCAGCTGACTGGTCCAGTAAGGAAAGTTGAAAAAAAAAAATAAGAATTTTGCATAGTCCTAATAGAAAAAGTTGTTCATATGGACATTTTCTACATTATGTTTTGAATTTCGCCAAATAATTTAATTTAACCTTGTACATATTGTTGTGTAAAAAGTTTTATTATTAAAAAAGACCTATTAAATCTTGATTCAAGCAAATTCTAATTCTGTAAAATCTTTTCGTCAAAGACAGCTCCCAAATTTCAACGGTGTAACTACAAAACGGTGTTTAACTTTAGACAGTGTTTAAATCTGTTGCTGTCGCTCTTTAACAATATGAAAGAAAAGGCGACAACAACAGATTTAAACACTGTCCAAAGTTAAACACCGTTTTGTAGTAACACGGCAAGTGTTCTAGCTTATTGTTTCGCCACAGAAGAAAACAGTAGCAGGTAGTACCATAGAGTATACTGAAGGCACGTATACGTGGTTTTGGAAAATTCGTGACGAGTTAGTGGTATTTGAACTGACTTCGAAGAAGGTACACAAATAGATAGTTCTGAAGTCACCAGCTTATGAAACATGGTGGCAATTTTATTTCCAGGAATTCAGACGCAATAGTACATTTACAGACCATTATAGACACTTATATGATACACGAAGAACGCCGAATAGTCTAAACGACCTTACAAACGGCGTCGCATTTCACAACCCCATCACGTGCGTCCAAACGAGGACACCTCAAGTGTACGACCGGGCAAATCTTTTCCCTCAATTCTCCAAATCTTGGGCTCTTAACTCGATAACTACTGGCTTAGTCGCCGAGCAACTACGTGGAATAAGTGCGATTAGGGAGTAATCTTGTTTGGTGCCAGCCAGTGGACAAACTGATGAGCGGATTATGTTATTGATAACTATTGTCGGCACAAGATATTATGTCAGTAATGAACTAATAAGCTAAGAGCAAACATAAATATTATCGTTTTATAATGTGAAAGAATGGGTCTATTCAGCTGGAAATCAGGTGCAAATTCTTTTCGCCCTAAGCATAGATAATGCTTCTTATGAGGGATTGTTCATTTATTATGGAGGGGTCAATTAACCTAGATCTTATTTTTTCTTTTGGGGGAGGAGGAAGGTCCACAGACTTTCAATGAAAGTCTGGGGATGGGTCTTTTATTTCTTACTAGAATTTGCCCGCGGCTTCGCCCGCGTTGATTAAGTTTTTGTGTGGTCGTATCGAATCTGTAAATATTTTTAATGTGTCTTTGGCGGTCTTCGATAGCTGATTTAATCCCCTAGTATATAGTATGTTTCGCGAGGCTGAAGGCCGAACCGCGTCTCTGAACGACTCTATTTCAGCTCAATCGGTTAAGACTGTACCTGAGCCTAGAGCATGACCAACTCCATTTTATCTAGGATTCGTTTGAAGAAATTCGGACTCTCCTTGTATTGAAAAAAATATATTTGATTTATTAATATTTTCTCTAGGGATCTTACGTATAAACAATGTACTAAGATTTATACTTTTGTCAAAAAAATGTTTTGCACCCTCTTTTTTTTTGGTTTTCGAACGTTCGCTTCAAGAATGCGGTTAAGAGATCAACTGACTTATCTCATTATAAGTTGTATTGGCTGCCTTTACTTTTAAGTTAAAAGTTTGTGTTAAAAGTTTTAACACAAACACATATTTATATAATACGAGTAGAAGATACTGTATTTTAAATATTTTTATTTTTATTTATTAGCACTAAAACAATTAAAAATATTATTCGATATATCAGTCGAATGATGACGGCCCCATACCGAGAGTTGAAATATATCGAATCATATATATTTTTTATTGTTTTAATGCTAAGAAATAAGAAAAGAAATAAATAAAGCTTATAAAAGCAAAATATAATATATTTATTATATTTTTTAAATAGGTAACCATATTTTGTCAACAAAATTTATAATCTGAGCAGTTATTTTTTTAACTTTTTTACGACTTTTGAAAAGATGTTTCGTGAATTTACACCAATTTTTAATGCAAAATTCCTATTTAAGTAACACATGACTGAACAACCTTATTGTACATTTCACACCGTTCTTAATACAATCGGCAGCAAGTGCATTTGTTCCCACCAAAAAACGGGCATACTTTATTAATATTTTTGTTGTGGTATTAATACTTTTATCTGATTTCATCTTTTGATAAAAATGATTCATATTTCTATCGTCTCAAAAATAAATCCAACAAATAAAATCAATTTTATTAATACCATACACAAGTAAAAAATATAAATAGGCTTGCTTTAGATACTGAATAAACTTAAAAGTGTAATAATAGATATCGTCTTCAAATTCTTCTTTTTACCAGCAAACAAAAACTTTGTGTGTTTGATGAGTACGTACTGCCATGATATTCAATCAATCTTGACTTTGTGTCAAACAAAATGGAAGAACAAGAAAAATGTTCAGAGTAATATGTATCCATTTTGAAAATAAAATGTGTCATTGTTTCTTTTATCGAACACATAATGCAGAATGGTATAGTATAGACATCGACCCCAGTTAAGTAAACCTACAGCCACAGAACAAAGATAGATAACCCGAAGACGATGATATCTGCAAAGGGTTATCTTAATTTGAATGGCCAAGAGCGTAAGGGCAGTAATCCAGTCCACTTACTATGCTAACACCTGATAACTACCGAGATATAATCTGTGGATGTTCTAGCACACATCGTCACCCTTAAACCAATACGTGGCCGACCGCACAAGGATCCAGTATTGTTTTGGATATTCCATTCTTACGGGTAACAGGTACTTTATCTTCACTGGCTCTCAAGACAATAAACCTGAGGCACTCTTTTGCCAAAATCATCGGTCTGGCAGGCCACACCTGAAGGGTTATGAAATAAGGAACGATAAAGTTAACTGACCTTTGAGCTCATCAGCTCTCAGTCCATGCTCTTAGTTCAGTATTTTAGATTTAATGGAAACTGGGTTTACGAAGAACTGTTATAGAAGAGCTTTTATCGATCGCTTGGAAGAAGAAAAAGAGATTATAGAAACAAAACATTGTTTAAGGTGCAAGAAAGGATTCTTCTCTTCGAGTAGCGTAAATTGAGATATAACCTCTTGTTACTCCAGATACGCGCCTGGCGCAACCTGGACTAGTTGACGAAGACCCAACTAACTGACAAATCCCTTCGGTTTATCCGTTGGAAGGTTTTGATCGTGTCTTGACACTACACACACACTTGTCATGTTCCAGGATTAAGTCCCTTTATCATTTTCATTTTCCTTCATCATTTTTTTTGATGATCTGTCGCGGGTAGCGGCTGGATGAGGGTGACTCAGAACCGCCAAGAGTGGCGTTATATTGGAGAGGCCTATAGGTCCAGCAGTGGACGAACACGGGCTGATGGAGGAATGGAAGGATAGATGGATGGATGGATGGATGGATGGATTTCTTTTGACGTGTACAGTTTTTCCCCCTACTTTAGAAACAGACTTTAATAAATAAATTATTTTTCTCAAAAATACATTGTAATGTTATCATTTCATATCGTAAAGACAAACTAGTAAGTTTAGTACTTCAGGACATCTAACTATCCGTTAGGGATGTGCTTCTGACATAGTGATGTCCTTGACATTAGGGATGGACTTTGACATTTTTTGACTTTGAAATAGTGATGTCCCCGAGTTCGTAATGATGTCCCTGACGTTAGGGATTTGCTTTAAAAAAAGTGATGTACCACTATTGATGTACAAAAATATTTTTTGTAAGAATTTAATTTTGACCATATCTTTGGAACGGAAAGTGGTACACCCTTTAGGGTTGGACCATAGGGTGTCATAAATATTTTTTTTTGTCATGTCAAGAAATTGTCGGCCTGTATCTTCTAAATGGTTAGAGTTATACCCATGTTGATGGGTTACTAAGAAAAGGTCTTGACGAGATCTACCCCTCCAAAGTGTCAAAACCTAAAAGGCCTGTATCTCTTAAACGGCTGCAGTTAGACCCATGTTTATGGGTGTCTAAGAAAAGGTCCCGGTGGGTGGTGAGATCCATGTTCATGGTACTGGTTTAGGGTTGGACCATAGGGTGTCAAAAAATAAAAAAAAATTTGTAATGTCAACATTTTGTCGGCCTGTATCTCCTAAACGGTTAGAGTCAGACCCATGTTGATGGGTGTCTAAGAAAATATCCCTAGTGTCAAAGTCAAAAAACCTCAAAGTGCATACCTAGTGGCGGGGGCTTCCCTCCGAGCCTTCGCCTTCGCAAGTATGACATTATACCATCCCTAGTGGTGGACATCCCTAGTTTCAAAGTCAAAAATCATCAAAGCGTATCCATAGTGCTTAGAACACCTCTAGAAACTCACCCGCTCGCGCTTCATGCTTGCAACCTCGTTTTGGTACCATCTCTATTTTCAAAAAAATTACAAAGTCAAATGGCGGCAAAGTACATCCTAAGCGACGGGAAAACACATCAAGTTTACCCCAAAAAGCGGAAAATCCTTTTCAGGCTAGCAACATTACTCGGGTGGGAAGTAGGGCGGGTGCGGAACGTTCGCTACAATTTTGGACAGAACGCGCGGCATGCAAGTACAGCCGGACGCTACTTCTGGTAATCTTTTATTATTCTAAGATATACTATTATGTAAATGGACGCCATGATGCATAACAGGCTACCTATTGGCAGTTCTTATTTTTATATTTTTTTTTTATAAATAGGGAGCTTGAACTGCAGGTGATTCTAAATATTCATTTTCACCCTGCCAGCAGTACAAAAGAGACTATATATATATTTCTCCCATGATCCTGACATATCGCTTTCTTTTATTAGAATAGAATAGAATAGAAAAAACTTTATTGGTGTCACACAATTAAAATACAATATAATCAATAACAAACAAAACAGAAGTGACACCCAAAAGGCCTCCACGCAGCATGTGTCATGGCACTATTCTGTACCACGACGCTGGTCTTCTGTGGACACCTCGCAGGGTAACATTATTTAGCATGCAACATAAGTAGCACATAATATCTTAACCCACAGGATTATTGAATTTACATTCACCAATAAAATCTTCTTGCAAGACTAATCGAATGGGCGGAGGTAGGCATGTATTTATATATGTAACCTTATTAGTATGTAGTATATAGGATGGGATTTGGTCGGCCGCCTGGATTCGTGCTGGGGGCTTGGTTGGTGATCATTGAACCTTGTTCCTGGTCCCTGGCCGGGTCTCCGGTGTGGGCTCGGGCGGTTGATTGGATTTCACCTTGTATAATATAATATTTTACCTATAATTTGAATCGTATATATATTGCTACATAAATTAAATAAACCTTTAATGTAGTTGATGTACATTTATTATTTTATTACATATATATTTTTTATAAGATAAAATTTTGACTTGTGAAACGTGTATTTTATATACCTACTTTACAAAATAAACTATTTGAATTTTGAATTTTAGAAGCTCTTCAGTATGCCATAACAATGACAAAAACCAAACAACAAACTGCCTCCTCCACCACTCACCAGTGTGACTCCAAGTGACACCGAGCAGGGTTGCCTCCCACAATCGGCTCAGAATCCAGCGTACCGTAAAATTGTATTTGACGCCGGTGTCCAAGCCCGGGTTGTCGCAGAATTAGCGGGGCTTAGGAGAAAATCTCTGTGTTATGATTTTAGCTGCCATTTTGTGGCTGTTTAACGGTTAAAGAGCTTTGGAGTTTTGGGCACTACTTTTGGAATTTACTTAGACTTAAACGGATATTAGGTTTAGTGGAACCTTGGTACTACATCAATGTTTTGTGTGTGATTATAGTTTTAAAGGAAGCAAGTATCACTCATACATAATACTATTTTTTAATACCAAAACCAAAATATATAATATAAAAACAAAAGACTTATACGGCCAAAATTGATTGTCTGATTTTATTGTTGTGTATCTTTGATTAATTTAAAATAATTCCAAATGTATTACTGTATGATACAATTCCTTTTTTTATTCCCTTTCATTACAAAAACGAGTGAACAAAGAAGATTTATTTTAACGAATCCCTCACGCTCTGTCGCTGCGAAATAAGCTTAAAACTGACCACGTTAAAATAAATACAGTTTTGGCATTCTGAACCTTATGTTAATGCAAGAGGAGTTTAGCCGAGTAACATTTGTCCGCGGTATATGTTTGTATTTATTTTTTTATGGCGTCAATACAGAGCGGGCCAAGTTTCATAATTAAAACTTTTATCATCAGTTGTTTATCTTTATATTATTGCTCTAGTTTTTTTATGCTATAGACAAGGGTAATACTAAAAGAAAACGCAAAAATCACTGAAGAAATGCCTTAAATATTTTTTGAGAAAATCAAATTAACATAAATTAAAACAATTAACAACTACAGGAGAATTCTAAATGTATATTTTGTTAATAAATTTATATTTTGCTTTATTTCTTTGATTTAAAGCAATAAAATTACAATTTTACTCGATATATTTCGGCCCACGGTATAGGGCCTTCGTCAGCCGAATAAATGTATACTTTCGAATGATAATATCTTGATGAAGACAAAATATTATTATTAATTGATACAAAATTTGCTAATCATGATCTTAAAATCTAGAAAATGTTTATTTTATTATGTTCTATCATAGTAAAATAAAACAGAAACCTAGATATACCTTTTTGAAGACATAATCAAAGTTCAATTATAAAACGAACGGGAGAAACATATTTCTTTTTTCTATAGGCTTGACATGCTTAAAAGTATATTTCACTATACCTTGGAATCAACTTAAGTACGAAAAGAACTCACTTCCAAACAACAAAACGAAAACCAAAAGCCCACTTAATTTCCCAAGTACCGTCAACCCCTTCAAATCCATATTTTGTACAGTCTGCATCGCAACCCTTCGCGAATCGAGCTACAGTCTGCAGCACAAGTCTCATGGGGCGACAAAAAATGGCGCTAAAACGTCGCTCTCACTTCACGTCGAGGCCAAAATCATATTCTGGTAAATTCGTTATGTCCGCGCCTTATCGCGCTGACCTGGCAGTTGAGAAAATAGCGTGGATACGTTTTGTAAATTGTATTTTTATTTTTTTGGGATATCATTTTCAATTGGTCATGTTCCATTATCCTTTAAGACCGACAAACAGCACAAATGTAAGAGATCTCTCATCTTTTTTTAGGATTCCGTCAAAAATCAAAACGTAAGCATATTTTTAGAGCCTTTTGAAATAAGCTCATCTGTCTTATGTTTTTTTTTTCACGTTTTATTTAATAAAATAATTGTAAATCATCACTTATTTCAGTACTAAACATCTAAAGCAACATTAAATAAAAAGGACAATAGTTAATATAGGATACAGCGCGGAAACTTGCTGATTTGAAAGGTCCATAAAAGTAAAAGTAGTAGAGATTCACCTTGTTTCCTGTAAAATTATTATTAATGTTTCCTGTTTTCAACATTAGATCTGTCAAACGACGGCCCTCATTGTCAATTTGCATTGAAATTCCCCGATTTCTGAAGTTTCATTTAATTTTTTCAAGGATATCACCCAGGGGTTTCAAAGGTATTTGAAACTTTTGACTATGATTCGTACAACCACGTTTCATAGACATTTTTTGTTTCAAAATTATAGGTGGATGTCACCGTACTTAGGGCGTGAGATAAGCTTATGATTACAACTTTCATCACGGTGTTTTCCTCTAAGTTTTTCGGGGTTAGGGCTAGGACATCCAGACGCACATATAGGACACACTAGGACACGCGTATGTACGTATTTAAATAAGTCTCACCAACTGAGCTACTTGATAAAACATCACTTTAAAATACTATCCACTCTATTCTATCCCCTTGCGCTTAGCTGTGAAAGCAATACTGTATTGAGTTTTTAGCTCGTCACATGGGGCTGGTGGCCGATAGTGAGGAAGATTGGGTCAGGACATTTCACTTACTTGCTCTTTAGTAGCCAATATCATTTTATATTGCCCTCTATTTTGGAGACGAAGTTTCTATTGATTTTTGTATGAGTTCCGTGTCTATCGGTAATATAGTGTCTTATTGCTTTGGCGTCTTGATATTTAGTTGTTTTTATTTTATTTTTGTTTGCTCCATGTGAGATATAAATCTATCGAGTATCTTCTCCGTGGCTCTGTTTGCGTTAAATAGAAATGTATCTGACTTCGACCGCTTTTCTTTGTATATAATATTGCAAGGATACATACGAGTTTTTCTCAAGCCCAAAAAACAACTGACAACTACCTAAAAGTAATGATTAAAACTAATGTGATGTATGCAGAAACAGACTTTTTATGCTTTAAGAGTATCTTCAAATTAAATAGATGTTTCAAAGACGATTTTTAAAAATCAAATTATACATAACAATTTGATATTGAATAATTTTGAAGCTATTTGTAATTTTGTAAAAATATCACTTTTATGTGTGTACATCATTTTTCACTGAAAGAAGTTTTTTGAGTACTTTGTAAGCTGCAAAATCTGAAGAATCATGCTTAAAAATCTTTTAAGCAGCTTTTAGCAACAACGAAAATGATAAGAGGTATACGATCTGTTTCAATGTTTTCTTCTGTTTAAGAATAATAATGAAATAGGTTGTTTAGCAATATCAAACTTGCTTTACCACATGCTAAGTCAACACATGTCGACTGCAGATTCTCATAAGCCACTCAAAATCAATATTCACACAGGAAAACGCGAACAATAAAGTCCACTACAAATTAAATAAAGGAACACATGACGAAAAATACACCGAAAAACAATAAAAAGTCTCAAAAAACCAGCGATGCGTTTTCTTCAATTAAAATAAAAGTTTTTTATTAATTTGCGAGTTATTTTGGCTGTGTAGATTGCGTGAAGTAGCTATCGCGTAGCGTGGAACAAAGGTGAGAGTGGTGATCGAAAATAAAAATGGTATATCAGAATAGCCACCCATAGTGAGAGGCACTTGATTTGATGTCGAGTGGTCGATTGTGAAATGAATACCATAAAAAAATATTATTGAGTTATGTGGGAATGACCACTGGTGAAGTTTCATACATTTTAACATCTACCTAATTTTCTATTGTCTACCTTTTCTTGTTATACCTTCAGATTCTTTTGAAAATTTGGTTCTGTATGTCCATCTATTATTACGTTTTTTTCTGAAGAGTTACCTCTCTGACGTCAGGCGTGAGCATAAGCATATTATGCGTGTACCTATACAAAATTTTATTTTATTAATATAAATAAGACCAAAATCGTTAAATCTGTGCGAAGTTGTATTTATGTATTAAAAGTGTATATAAAAGATGCTACATATATTGCGTAATAATTCAGACTCATTCTGTTTGCCTCATTCTCATTATGTTATTATTCCTCTAGAATTAACGTTAATTAGATAATAGAATATATGAAAAGACATGATCTTGCTAGGTCTCTTGCCCTTCTTCTTAGCACGACTAATTGAATGGGCTGAGGTAGGTATGTATTTATACATATATGTAACCTATTAGTATGTAGTATATAGGATGGGATTTGGTCGGCCGCCTGGATTCGTGCTGGAGTCTCGGTTGGTGATCATTCCCTGGCCAGGTCTCTGGTAAGGGTTCGGGCGGTTGATTGGATTTCACCTTGTATAATATATAATTTACTTACCATTTTAATCGTATATATATTGCTACATAAATTAAATAAACCGTTGATTTAGTTCATGTGCATTAATAATTTACTACATATTTTTTATAACATTCAATTTGACTTGTAAAAAGTGTATTATATATACCTACTTTGCAAAATAAACTACTAATTTGAACTTGAATTAAATTTGAAATTGCTGTTAAAGCAGATGGACTATATGGGACATAAATAAAGGTATTATGTTTATTTCCTTCATGACATAATTGTATTTTTTATCTCTTTCTTCAATTAATATATGGGCTTACTTTTTACATTTATTTGTTTGTCAGTAATATTATGAAAAAAAAGACATGAACTTGCTAACTTTCTTGCTCTTCTTCTTAGCAAGACTAATCAAACGGGTGGAGCATATATTTATGTTATGTATTGCATATATTGGTAATATTATTTATTCCTTATTCCTATATTGTTTGTTTTATTCAAGTGTATTTTTATTAAACTTATGTAAACCTAACTTTTATTATTCCTTTGTGTATTTCATCATATTGCTATTTATTATATAAAACTATTACCTATAGACATAGATTATTTCATTATATTACATTAAAACCGACCTGTAATATGTGTATCTGATAAACCTACAGTACATAAATAACTATATTTCATATTTTATTTGATTTCATTTCATATATTTTATATTAAACTATTTGCTTTTGACAATTCAATAGAATATGTTCAAATACAATCCATAAATCTCATATCTATGATAAATTTATCTCCGACGCCATTTAATATGAAACCTTCTTACCTATTCCTATAAAACTACCAGCAGTTCACAGTAGCCTTCCAAATGGAATTATTCTCCTGTCTCCCAAGTACCAGTCCACCAACATAACACTTACGTCCCACGAAAAATATGAACATCATCAGGGAGAGAGGATTGTCGCGTTATCTTGCGGCGCCGTGCTGTCGGTGCGGACATATTCTTAGAGCTGCCTTATGATCACATGCGATGGACTCAGACTGCGTGGAGAAGCTTATTTATTTCTAAATTAACACTTTTTGTATTCAATATAAAAATGTAACTATCAGTTTTCATGTATAAATATTATGAACATCAGCAGAGGGAGAGGAATGTACGCAAACGTTATCAAACGGTAACAACCTTCGCCATTGCGTGATCGTCACCAAGACGCAAGATGGCCGCCGGTAAAAGCTTTTTTACAATATTTTTTTAAGAATGATGTTGTACTATGCTGCTAGTATGGACAGACCTATTGTTAGAGCTGCCGTAAAATTGTAGATTTGTACTTAATTGTCTTTTTGTAAATTTTGAGATTTTGCAGAGCTATGTGAAAAAACGACAAAAATAAAGCAAAAATTATTATTATCGGGTCTCATAATTGAATATAAAGTTATTTTGTGTAATATTTCTAATACGAAACTCCACGGCATCCTTGTTCTACAAAGAAGTATATTTTTACGATTCCCAGACCATCTCACACAATCCGATGACTTATTGTGTTGGCGCGCGGGCGACGTATGCTGCTCTATATTCAAATTGAACGGCCGCGACCTCCGCCATTTTGTTATCGTCACAGAGACGCAAGATGGCCGCCGGTTAAAGCTTTTGAACGAACATTGAGAAGAAAAAAAGGTAGGTACGTAAAGAAAGTGGAAAGTACATATTCTTTTACTTGGATTTTTCACAAAATTACTTTGACCCTAAGACCCGTCGACGACGTTGATCCTAGATTTCATAGATTGGTACTGAACCGTCACAAAACTTTACACAAAATTCAAGTATTGGTTATGTTATTTTACTTTAATTTAAAGACATGCGACTAACAATTATAAACGATCCCACCTTTTATTAAAAACCGTACACAATAACAACAAAACAGGTGCCAAAAACCGCAAGCACGGGTCGCAAATAAAAAAGTAACATCAGGGTTGACAATACAATGTCCTGCATTATTAGCTGAATAAACATGAACGTTCTATACCGGAGCTGGGACCATTGACAGTGTTTTGTGAACCCTAAAGCCGGTTATACAGTTACTGGGGGTGAATTTAGACCTTTTAAAAATTAGATTTCAGTAATTTTCATTCCTGTGGTATTTCGTAGTTTGATTTTTGTCAATATACAATTTCTTTTTTATAACCGTCGTATTGGTTGAATATCATTGTGGGGTTTGTGTTTTCGTGGCATTTAGCATTTTACATAGAAATGTTCGTTTCTACCCGACCAAAATGTGTCGATAAACAGTTATTTTTTTTATATTTTTGAGTTTGAATCCTCCACCACCACCTTAGCTTTTCAGCGACTAAAAATACATTGATCCTTAATAAACGTGCATAATATTTTCTTTGAGTAAGCTGTTAGTACAGTTGTACATTTATGCCAATCTGAAAAGTCTGAAGCGCACAACAATAACGAGAGTACCCAACATAGAAAACAATTGAAGGCATTGTTAGTATCCGAGCGACGCGAGGGTTCCGTACTACTATTTAGGGTTGGGGTGGCGGTTAAAGACGGATAAATTAACACGTACTTCAGTTCATTAAGTTACCTTTTGTATTTATTCCAGTAAAATAAAAAATCCCTCATCAGAATTAAATTTCTGAATTACCTGACTCTGTTTTTAGCATTACTCTTTTAATGTAAGTATTCTAAATAATACATTTAAAGATAAATACGCTGTCGATAATGTAAATAATCATTGATTATTGACGATAAATAAACGATAAATATATTATACACAGCTTCGGTATCTTTGTGTACGTCTACGGCATTGCTAAAGAACGGCCGAGCCAATTGAGCTGAAACTTTGCAAGCATGAAAAATAGTTGCACTGAAGCTCTGGAAAAATTACTGAATACCTTGGATGACGTCACATTTTGGGAACACTTTTTTTTTAAAACTTATACTATTTTATATTTACTTTAACTAAGGGATAAGAAAATATAAAACAGCAGGAATTCAGGTTAATGAAAAAAAGAAAAACATATATATATTTATGTTTGTCCACCTATATCATATAGTCTATTTCCTTTTAAAGTCTGTAATTAATTAATGTTAATTCCTTACAGGAATTATAAGTTAGGAAATTATACTTCTTAATTAAATTATAAATATAGTAGCATGATATTCATTATAATAATAGTAGCATGACAAATATCATTATCACTGTAGCACCATGCGTCACCATCATCCAAATATTCATTTATTTTATAATATGCCTTTTTCAGTAGACCCTGCTTAATATACAGTTTAAACTTGGTCTCTGACAAAGAAAGGAACCTCCTACGGAAGTTAATTGTAAAATCTTATACCATGTCCAACGAAAGAGGTACTCACTTTGGCAAGTCTGAATTTTAGAAAAACTAGTTATGTTTATTTCTGGTTTCTTTACAGTGTTGCTCGCCAATCCTCGGGGAAAGATTCAATATTTTTTCTGAAATATCTAAGAACGTGGTAGATAAATTTACAAGGAACAGTTAATATATGAATTTCTTTGAATTTATCTCTTAACGAATCCTGGTGCTTCATATTATAAATATCCCGAATTGCTCTCTTTTGCAAAACAAAGACTGCGTCTATATCTGCGGCTCTACCCCGCAATAGCATACTGTATGACATGATGCTGTGAAAGTAACTAAAATAGACTAATCTAAAGTAGAGAAACCACTCACACGGTACGAGCCATAGTCGCGTTGCATGGTATCGTCATGAGGATGATGCCAAGCCAAGACCAAAAAATCATCAGTTTAAGAACTTGTGACATAGTCGGGTTTTGATCTCACTGTCCAGGGTGCGCCTCGGGCGTATTTCAAGTAATAATTGGTTGTATCTAAGTTTACACCACTAAGGGTTGTCTCATTTTAAGTCCTCCAAAATTGGTCACCAACATCTGCATTTCCCGAATCCTTCTATTATGTATGACGTACACTTACAAAAAAGGCTTCTTTATAACAAACCGCAACCCTAGTCCCACGCCGGCGTTGACAATGCCGCTCCTCTACTAGTTATCTATTTAAACCTGGATTAGCACTCGATAAGCCGTGATTAATCGTCTAGCTGACGGACCGAGTACCGTCTGCAAAACTTGAAGGGCTGAAAATGCTGCTAGAACCAAGGTTCGAATCAATATACATAATGCTAGAATGTTTTCATAGAAAGCATTAGATACAATTATTAATTAAATCGTGTTGCTTCGTTGTTCTTGAAAGAATATTATTTTCAACAGATTACTTCCAAAACTCTCCTATCCACAAATATTTATTCTGTTTTTATTGATAATTTTGGTGAAACTGGTAACAAGTTTTATAATATTGGTTTAAAAAAGTTAATTGTGCATTACCGACCGACACAGACCTCACAGTATATGCTACGAAGCTCGTAGCATGGACTCGTAGCTTTAGCAAACGATAGCGTAGCAGCGCGTAGGCCGTAGCAAGCGTGGAAGACAAAGCAGGTATGAAGTGAGAAGATTTTCATGGAACTATACAACATATTTAATTTATATAATGGGCCAATTATGATTTCATCAAAGAAAAAATCATCTGTTCCATACAAAAGTGTAAACGTATTCCACGGGAATGCATAAACAGCCGTTTTTTTACAGGCGAGTACTTTTTCCGGTTCAGTGTTCTAAAATTACAATTTTTTTCAAGTAGAAGTATAAATCTATTTTGTTTAATACGAATGATAGCACAGCTCCTTTAATAATAACAACCAAAGTTATATCAACAGTATTTTCCGCCACCTTGTTTTTCTAACGGTACTCTGGTTTTGCCGGCGTATTCGCGGCGATGCGCGGAAGGTTGCGGCGTGCTCGCGCCTGATAGTGTTGTCTGACGTACAAAAGTGTGGATTAACACACAACGGTAATTTATTGTCGGACAAGGGCAGGCTAAGGCGAATATCGCGTGAAATATGACCCGGATTTCGGTATTGTTTCTGAAATTTTAATTTAAAAAGGTGTTTTTTGGTATCCAATTGTTAAGACTTGAAAGGGAAATTCTTGCAAAAAGTACATGCGGCATGTACATGATTGTTGTTGATTATATACCAACCGTTTCACCGATGCAGTTTCCGGTATATTCTAGGCGAGTATCGTTCTTAGCTGAAACCTGAAACGGTTGGCATATAGTCAACAACAATCCCACGTGAATGTTAAACCTGCATGTAATAATAATTTAGTATGTCGACTCACGGGAGTTTTAATGATATTGATGTAATTTGTTTGACTTCTTATAATATATCCCTCATTTTCCAAAATGTGACGTCATCAATGATTTTCCGTGTTTTGCCCAAGGTCTCAGATTTATTTATCTAACTACGTGCATTTTAGCTCCGTTCACTTTGCGGTTCTTTAGCTGTACTGAGAACTGACAGACAACGAGGTTTCGATCTTAAAGTTTTCTTTACAATACAGTAAAATTATTTCCCTAATTACCAATGTATGAAAATTACAAAACTTCTGGGGACATTATAGAAATCGGTGCTGATGTTTGTAAGCTAACTAACAATAACCTAGATTATTTTTAAAATACCGGATCTTACAATCTTCCGGTGACAGAATATTTTGGAGATGGTGAAAAAGTTGATTATACTCGTAATGTAGTAATGACTCTTCTTCGCGTTTGAAGGAGAAAGATTGACAAGCGGACCCATTAAATTATTTAAGAATCTGGAACTGTAACTCAACGTATGTTTGAGGAATAACGCCAGGGCCACAGTTTCAGGCTTCTGACGGCGCTTCTCACTGCGCTTCCAGGCGGTTTTCGCGACGGGCTTTGCCCTGCCACGACACCCGTCGGCGCTTTCGACCGCATCGGATGTATAGCGCGCTCGCTCGCTCAAAGCGCTCGACACTAGGTTTGTCCTGTGCGCTCGATCACTGTTTCAACAACCCGCCTCCCTACACACAGCCGTCGAAAGAGCGCAAGTTACTCGAAGCCAGACAAGACGCGCGAGCGGCGACCCATGGCCGGCTCTAACAAACTTACTTCATACATTTGTTCTCTCCGCCGGCGCCGTCGCAAGAAGAACCTCTTGGCGTGCTGCTCGAAGCCTGAAGCTGTGGCCGAGGGGTAAGTCTTCTGCTTCTGTTATTCTGTACTCTGTCTTTTATTTTGATTTTCTTTGCAATAAAGTGTTTATTCCTAAATAACTTAGTTCATTCATTCAAATAATTGCGTTCTTCCCGCGCTTTTTCCAATTTCACTGAATTTTTTCGTAGGTGTAAATGCGTGACGATGTTTTCATTTATTTATTGCTTCAAAAGCAGACGGTTATAGCGTTACAAACAAATACCGGTTATTATATTTTGTTAATAATAACATAATGATGTATGTAGACGAAAGAAATATCTCCTTTTATGTATCGATACAAAAATGTCGTTTTCAATACCTTTTAAACTTATAGCGCTTGATTTCACGGTCTGATCTGGAGTTTAATTTATACCGCAAGAGCCTACACCGTCCGTACAGAAGCTTAATTCAAATCTCATAAGATTATACAGGATGCTGCGCGCTTATACAGGATGGCGTGGGCTTATACAGGATGGTGGCTGGACGTCAGGTGTGATTCGACATGTGGGTCCCACGTCTTAGTGTTTACATAAGCTGCGGTATTGAGGGGTGAGCTAAACAGCCTTTGAACAGATATGATATAGGGACATAGGGGTGAGTTTCATAAACTAAGCAAACGTATTTATTATTTCTAAATGCATGTGATAGAATATCCATATTTATGTGTGTAGAGTTGGCTGTAATAGTTTTTAAGGTTTATAAATATTAATTACTTGTAAAAATAATCAAATTCAATGTGATAGCTTTCAACGACCATTACTGTGTTTGACTTGGGGTAGTTACTAAACAAGGGTGTTATGTGGAAGCTGGATTATTATGACACACTTATCGTACTATTGTTGGTTTTAGATCATAAAATGAATTATTATGTGTAAATATTATTATTTACTTTAAATAAGTTAAAAACTAAAGTAGGCGTCATGGGTCATGACACTGTACGTGGTGTTGATAAAAAGGTTGTTCTTGTGCGGGTAAAAGAACTGTCATGATGGAACAGAATCAGGTTAGATAATTCATGGTGATGAAAGAGAAAATTAAATAAAATATAATTCGGTGTTCGGAGAGGGACACACTAGCTTTTGGAGAAACTATCGAACGGAGCGACGATGTCTAATGGTCGTATAGTTAAGTGGCAAAAAGTCATGGTGCTGGTATAAAAAAAAAACTGCCGGAATAATAAAATATGAGTATTCTTTTGGATCATTAACTTGTTGTTATCAATCAAATTAGAATTTGTATTAATATTGAAATAAATATATATATATCCATAGAAAGAAGGAAAGAAGAGTTTAAATAATTATCGTTTATTGTTATTTAGTAAACGTATAAATAACTAATATTCACACACGCACACACATACATACGCACCCTCACATTCACTACAAAGTAATAGAATAAGTTAAGTTATTTTAATTTAATTGCATTGCATCTCTACTTGTCATTGTTAATTTTATATAAAAACTAAAAAACTGTGGAAGAGCGGGGTCTCCTAATACAAGTATTTACGTATTTAAAAGGAGTCTCCAACCCAGCTATGTTATACCGCTTTGAATGGTCAATAAAGATTTTGTATTTTTTGTATTTGTATTTGTATTTTATTCTGCCTTTGGCATCCTACTGATTTAATAATGTATCAGTTTAATATTTCACATTAATAACTTTCAAGATTTAGGTAAATAACATTGAATAGTTGAATTAAATACAGATAGGTTCGATTTATATTTTATCGTATGGCGTAGCTAACATAATAAAAGGTTAATGATCTTGTTTCAATAAATAAAGTTGTGTATAAAGAGTAGTAAACACAGATTTTATATCAAAGGTTCGACTCCTGAAATGATCAAGCGCATGCAACTTTGTTGAAAAATAATCCTCAAAAATAAATAGACTATAGGATATACAACATAGGACAGAACAATTTGTGCGAAAACAAGTATTAGCAAACAAGTTTTATCACATCATCAAGAGCTTGTTTTAAAATACGGATTCAAAGTATGAATGTAAAAGGATACATTCATTTTATAAAAGCTTATAATATACCAGGTGTAAATGGACAGGTTTCTTTATACGAAACCGTATAATCGACTGACAATAATGAAAAATTCTATCAAAAAAAAGAACGTTACCGTAAAAATTCGCAAATCGGAACGCGACCTGAGCAGCTGTCAAAAACAGCAGCTCCTGTTTTTATTTATAATATTAGTTTAAATCCCCCTAATTTCATCAATTATTAGTGTTTTATTGTTAATTAGTGTATAAAATACCTAGGGGGTATATTTATTTATTAGTGAAAACGCCAAAAACTGATAAAATTTTGGCTAAAGTTTGTTAGTAACGGTCACGGAGAACAAAGAAATCTAAAGGCGAGTATATCGTGTTTTTATGTTTTAATGTAATTCACATTTTATTGTAGGACCTATTAGTTAGTAAAATATTGTACCTTGCCTGTACCTGACAAATCTCTCGTCATATTTAGCACTGACTAATTTATTTTTAGATTTTTTCTTGTTTTATTGCTTATTTTCTCTATAATTTTTAGCCTTTCTTTCTCACTTACCTGTTAATTTATTTTCCACAGTCTTATTTTGTATTCTTAATTTTATTTAACTACTTATCACCTTTTATTCTACATACTTTACTCAACTTTCGTTTTTTTTTTTTTTTTTTTTTTTTTTATATGATTGTAACTGGGAGATTATTTGCAATTCCATTGATTATTTTGAGTCATTATATACTTACATTTAACATACACAACTCCTTAAAATACATATCTCACTCTGTGAGAAACGTCCAGTTTCACACACAAGTGTTAGTTTGGCTCGCTGTGCTTGACGAATAGTGGAAGCACAGTTGAACGCTTGACTAAATTACTTGTTTAATTCACATCACCCACAAAACTCAAGCACCAAACCTACACATTACAAGCATAACACAATCCTGTATACAGGGCTCTCATACTTCCTGGCTTTGTTTGTGGAAATACTACCGTTCTCCCCCATATCATTTCAGGTCAATCCGTCAAAATGATGACCCGGAGCCAACTGAGCAGGGCTCTAAATCAAGAATTGGAGCTGAAGTTGGCGACCACCCTTGAGGACCTCAAGACTGCCAGAGAGCTCAATGCTCAGCTTCTCCAAGAGCGGAAAGAGAGTGAACAAGAGATAGAAAATATGAACACTCAAAACACTCTTTTAAAACGTGAGATGATTGTCATTGACAGGGAGCGTGCAACATTCCATACTCAACGAGATTCATTGCACAAGGAAATCACTTCTTACAATGAGTGCATCCGAACACATGAAGCATCACTACAAAAGATATGTGACCTTGAACAGCAGCTTGCAAAGGCCCATAATGAACTGCAACAAGTAACCATGGAACGAGAAAACCATGAAGCAGAGCAAGCCCTACAAAAATCAATGGTACTATATGATGAATTAGTTAGCTGCGCTGAATCTCGTTCAACATTTCATACTATCGACTCAACTGATTTGAATGTAACACACCAATCGAGCGAAATCACCGAATTGAGATTGGAGCTAGAGACCATGCGACAAAAATATCATACTGCAAGGGACGAGCTTATTGAGCAGGATGTAACGTTTGGAGAAATGTTGAAAATTGCTGAATCCATGGGTGAAATTATAGACAGCAATGATGAAAAACTACAGTTACTTGTAAAAGCGACACAGCCTTCAGAGGAACCTAGCTGCATACACAGTAGCTGCCTGCTATGTGGATCATCTGCAACACCAGCTTCGCCAGATACTCCGCCTATACTGACCCCTCAGGATCTACATACGTCCGTGGGCCTCTCACCATCTCAGAGTCCACTTGGCATGACTATGACACCCCCCGCACAGGAGCACGTCTCTGTCACTGGTCTGAGAGTATCCCCAGGCTCTCCTGGAGTGTCAGTGCCTCCGTCCGAGTCCGTAAGTGAGGACTGTCAGCTTTACCAGGGTCCCAAAACACCAGTCTCCACACCTGAACCTAAGAGCAAGGTTACCCGTCGAAAGCAACGTCGCCGTTCTGCTCGCCTTCGTCGTGGCTCCGGTCATGGCGCAGAACCATCATCCACTCCTGCAGTGGAAACCGCGTCAGACCCTGCACCTACGTCTGACGCGCTGCCCACGCCGAGCTCTTCCCCTCAGCCTTCTGAGCCCTTGTCGGTTGCTGCGTCAGCGGCTGAATCCTCGGCGTCGCAAGGACATAATACTGTTGTGTTTACAGACTCTATTGGAAAAAACTTAGGGCCCTTATTAGGAAATAAACTTATGCAGAAAGTCACCAATATTTGTATGCCAGGTGCATCTTTCATACAAATTGTAGAGCGTTTGCTCAAAATGGAATATCAATTAAATACTACAATTGTTCTGCTAATAGGAAATAGTACAGGTATCACACAAAGTGACCTTATAAAATATCTCGAGCTAATGTTACAACTTAGTGTTAAAAAAATCATCATTTGTGAATTCCCTTATTCAGAATTACTTACAGGGTCACAAAAAACTACTTTATATAATTTGAATATGTGCATGCACAACTTCTCAGCTGGTCACAGTGACAAGGTGCACTACTTAGATACGAATATCTACATTCGTGATTTTTTTTTGACAGAAGGTACTTTGTACCTTGCAAATTATTATAAAAAACAATTAGCTACTAAGTTAGCATGCATTTTAGAAGGTAGTGAATCTGTTACAAAGAGTGTAACAGGAAATTTTCCAATACCAGTTATAATTGATGGTATTTGTAATGTTAATTATTTACATAATTTTGTCCCTATTGACACGGTTAGTACAAGTACTAACAAAATTGTAAAAAATTATTTTTAGAATTGAAGACAATGGGAAAGCCGCCTGTATTAAAGCTGGTACATCAAAACATACAAGGCGGCTTTCTCAGCAAAATACTTTCAATCGAGTTGTTCTTAGAGGAATCAAAAACAGATATTTTGTGTGTAACCGAACATCATCTACATGAACATAATATGCATTTTAATGTTAATAATTTTAGTGTTCTTAGTTGCTACAATAGATTAAAAATACAAAAAGGTGGCTCCATGATTCTTGTAAAAAATAGTATAAAAGCAAAGGAAAGAAAAGACATTGTAAAACTTTCTGTAGAACATCAACTAGAATTAGCTTGCATAGAAATGAGTACATATATTATTCTCTGTGTTTACCGACCCTCAGGACAAGATTACAACATTTTTGAAAAAGCAATGGAAGAGGTTTTAAAATTATTATTTGATACAAAGAAAAAAGTTATTATATGTGGAGATTTTAACGTAGATTTACTAGAAAAATCGATTATGCGCTCAAAATTATTACATTTATTCAAATCATTTAATTTGTCTAATGTGTTCTTAGAACCTACTCGAATTACTCGGGATACTGCGTCATGCCTCGACAATATATTCTGTGATTGTGAGTATTCAGACAATAAAGTAATCAACCGCTTGCAGTCCGATCACAGTGGCCAAACTATAACCATTAAACAAAGCGTAAAACAACTGCCCAAAGAAGTCTTTTGCAGACCTATTACAACTCTCAAAGTAGATTGTTTCAAAGCAAATCTAGAAGTTAAATTAGCACATTTTAATCTTCTCCAAGACGATCCAAACGCTCTCTTTACAGACCTTTTCAACATAGTCTCTAAAGAGTTCGAAAATACGTTTAAGATGCAAAAACTTTCTAACAAAAGTAAAATCACCTTCAGTGACTGGGCGACACCAGGTATTTATAAAAGCAGAAATCATTTATACGAATTATACGACATAAAGTCCTACAATAATAATGTTAAATTTACTGAATTCGTGAAAAATTACTCACGCATCTTTAAATTGGTGTGTTTAAAAGCAAAAAGTATCTACTTGAATAAAAAACTTAAAAGGTCCGATAACAAAGTAAAAACAGTATGGAACATCATAAATACTGAAACTGGGAAAAGTAAGAAACGAGATAACGAACTTAAGTTAAGTATTAACAATGAAGTCGTTACAGGAGATAAAGAAGTTGCGAATGCCTTTGAACAATTCTTTACTGAAATTCCTTCCTTAACAACTAAAGATTTAAATTCAAGCCCTAGGCTTGCGCAGGATCTTTTAATAGATCACGTACCTCAGTGTCTTTCTGTATTTGCTTTTAAACATATTAATTCATTAACTGTAATTAAAGCATTTAAATCGCTTAACTTGAAAAAAACCGAGGACTTATGGGGCCTATCTGTGAAAGTTATAAGTTCTGTCATTGATTTAATAGCTCCTTATTTGGCATTAATTTTTAATAAATGTGTAGATGATGGTATCTTTCCTGACTTAATGAAGTTTAGTAAATTGATCCCCCTTTTTAAATCAGGCGACCACGGGGACCCTTCAAACTATAGACCTGTGTCAGTTTTACCGGTATTGAGTAAGGTTTTTGAAAAAATAGTTTTTAATCAATTGTTATTTCATTTTAATTTAAATAAGTTACTTCACTGTGAACAATATGGATTCACTAGAGGGATGTCAACCACAGATGCAGGAGTTGCTTTAGTTAAGCACATTTTTGATGCTTGGGAAGAAAAGCAAGATGCATTTGGTGTATTTTGTGACCTCTCGAAAGCCTTTGATTGCGTTAATCATGAAACACTCTTATGTAAATTGGATCACTACGGAGTGAGGGGCAAATCTTTGGCGTTATTGAAGTCATATCTTAGTGATCGTATTCAAAAGGTAGACATTAACGGGGTAAAATCAAGTGGAGCATTAGTTAAAATGGGTGTCCCGCAGGGTTCCATATTAGGGCCCTTGCTGTTTTTAATTTACATAAATGACCTTCCATATTTAGTTAAAGACTTAACGAAGATAGTATTATTCGCAGACGACACGTCACTTATTTTTAAAGTTAATAGACGTAAAGATATCCTTGACGGCGCGAATACAACTTTATCACTGGTGCTTGATTGGTTTACTGTAAATAATTTAGTTTTAAACGCAAAAAAGACAAAGTGTATAAAATTTACGTTACCAAATGTAATTCAAGTGGATGGTAATTTGCTTTTGCAGGGGTCCAAGCTGGAGTTAGTTAACGAAACAAAGTTTTTAGGCATTACGGTAGACTCTCGTCTTCAGTGGGGTCCCCACATAGAAGCCCTATGT
Source organism: Ypsolopha sequella (assembly GCA_934047225.1). NCBI lineage: Eukaryota > Metazoa > Arthropoda > Insecta > Lepidoptera > Ypsolophidae > Ypsolopha > Ypsolopha sequella. Next base: position 2,606,799 of record OW203988.1, on the reverse strand, counting down.
GGTAGACTTAGTTCGGCCGCATACGCTGTTAGACGCATAAGACAAATTACTGATGTAGATACTGCTAGACTAGTCTATTTTAGTTACTTTCACAGCATTATGTCATACGGCATGCTGTTATGGGGTAGAGCCGCGGATACAGACGCAGTCTTTGTTTTGCAGAAGAGAGCAATTCGGGCTATTTATAATATGAAGCACCGGGATTCATTAAGACAAAAGTTCAAAGAAATTAATATATTAACGGTTCCTTGTGAATATATTTACCAAGTCCTTAGATATGTCAGAAAAAATGTTGAGTCTTTCCCAAGGCTTGGTAAGCAACATTGTAAGGAGACCAGAAATAAGCATAAACTGGCTTTTCCAAAAATCAGACTCGCTAAGGTGAGTACCTCTTTTGTAGGACATGGTATAAGATTTTACAATAAACTTCCAAAGGAGGTCCTTACTTTGTCAGAGAATAAGTTTAAACTGTATATTAAGCAGGGCCTATTGAAAAAGGCATATTATAAAATAAATGAATATTTGGATGATGGTGAAGCATGGTGTTACAGTGATAATGATACTCGTAGTAAGTTATAATTTAATTAAATAGTATAATTTCTTAACTTATGATTCCTCTAAGGTGTAAACATTAATTGATTATAGACTGTAAAAGGAAAAGGACTATATGAGACAGGTAGACAAAGATATATATGTTTTTCTTTTTTTCATTAACCTGAATTCCTACTGTCTTGTATTTTCTTATCCCTTGGTTAAAGTAGATATAAGTCATATATTGTATAGTATAAGTTTTATGTTGAAAAAAAGACATGATCTTGCTAAGTTTCTTGCCCTTCTTCTTAGCAAGACTAATCGAATGGGCGGAGGTAGGCATGTATTTATATATGTAACCTATTAGTATGTAGTATATAGGATGGGATTTGGTCGGCCGCCTGGATTCGTGCTGGGGGCTCGGTTGGTGATCACTGAACCTTGTTCCTGGTCCCTGGCCGGGTCTCCGGTATGGGTTCGGGCGGCTGATTGGATTTTACCTTGTATAATATATATTTTACCTATCATTTTAATCGTAAATATATTGCTACATAAATTAAATAAACCTTTAATTTAGTTCATGTACATTTATTATTCTATTACATATATTTTCTTTATTAGATTAAATTTGACGTGTAAAAAGTGTATATATCTATACCTGCTTTGCAAAATAAACTATTTGAATTTGAATTTGAATTTGAAATGAAACGAAAATTGACCCACCAATAAAAGTCACAATAGGTTTTCAAAATGAGTATAGAAACCTGAAATGATTTTCTTATTTCCACATATTTTAAGTATGATCACTATATTGTGTGCTTTTATTATAAGATACCTGTCCATTTACTCCTGGTAAAGCGTAATAATTTAATAAAAGTCTGCAATGCCTTATTTGTTTGTAATCCGTATACCAGCTTAATATTTTTAAATATCACATTTGTTCAAATTGATTTACCTAATAATATCAGCACATGGTTATTTGATGTAATAAAGTATATTACATCAAATAACCATTACTGTTCATTTACTCCTGGTATAGCGTAATAATTTAATAAAAGTCTGCAATGCCTTATTTTTTTGTAATCCGTATACCAGCTTAATATTTTTAAATATCACATTTGTTCAAATTGATTTACCTAATAATATCAGCACATGGTTATTTGATGTAATAAAGCATATTACATCAAATAACCATTACTCAAGCAAAACCATTTCGTTTTCAATTTACAAAACCATTTGTTCACACTTGTTACAAAGCGTACCTAGATCTGAAATAATGTATGTTTTTGATTCAATTGTGAACTAAATCGAATTCGAAACCGAAGTTCAAACCGATCATAAAAGTCCATTGACCAATGGAGTGTGGCTTAATGTAAATATTATGATAATGACGAATGAACAACTGCTAGAAAGTTTAAAAGGTATTGTCGCTATAAAATAATATTGCCACATGTTACAGTTTGTCGATGAACAATTCAAAGAACAACTAGACTGCCTCTGTGGCCCAGTAATTCGAGTACTCGATTACTAATCCGGAGGTCATGGGTTCAAACCCCGTAGGCTCCTACACTCACCACTCTGTGACATTATAACCGTCGATGTAACTTGACCGCATCAGTGTGGAATGTGACTTGCATTTCACAGTCCACATTCGAAAACTCCACTGTCATCCCTCGAGGATTCACGTCAAGACGATTTTAAAGTATGCAAAAAACTGTTACTTACAGCGAAGTTTTGTCATTTGTACGTATATCCGTGTCTGTCTGTCTGTCAGTGGCACATCTAAAAGATGACTAGATCAAAAGAGATAAAATTTTGCATGTAGGTGGAAAATTTATTTGGAGTCTCAAAAAATATAAAGCAAATCTTCACGGCTGCAAAATTTCACTGAACGAGTACCAACAAACTGTTCTAAGCCCTAATATCGCGGACCCGAGTGGACATAATGATAGCCAGCATCGCGGACCCAAGTAAATATAATGATAGCCAACATCGCGGGCCTGACTGGACATAATGATAGCCAGCATCGCAGGCCTGACTGGACATAATGATAGCCAGCATCGCGGACCCAAGTAAATATAATGATAGCCAACATCGCGGGCCTGACTGGACATAATGATAGCCAGCATCGCAGGCCTGACTGGACATAATGATAGCCAGCATCGCGGACCCGAGTGGACATAATGATAGCCAGCATCGCGGGCCCGAGTGGATATAATGATAGCCAGCATCGCGGGCCCGAGTGGACATAATGATAGCCAGCATCGCGGGCCCGAGTGGACATAATGATAGCCAGCATCGCGGGCCCGAGTGGACATAATGATAGCCAGCATCGCGGGCCCGAGTGGACATAATGATAGCCAGCATCGCGGGCCCGAGTGGACATAATGATAGCCAGCATCGCGGGCCCGAGTGGACATAATGATAGCCAGCATCGCGGGCCCGAGTGGACATAAGGATAGCCAGCATCGCGGGCCCGAGTGGACATAATGATAGCCAGCATCGCGGGCCCGAGTGGACATAATGATAGCCAGCATCGCGGGCCCGAATGGATATAATGATAGCCAGCATCGCGGGCCCGAGTGGACATAATGATAGCCAGCATCGCGGGCCCGAGTGGATATAATAATAGCCAGCATCGCGGGCCCGAGTGGACGTAATGGTAGCCAACCTTCGATTGGAGATAGCTAGAAGAAGAATAAGACTAGTGAAATCATAGTTTTCGGCTTATTCTGCAGACAGTCAGAAATTTTGACAATCTTTTTCAGAATTTTTGGCTTTGGATCTATAATTTTTGTACATATATTTATTCTGTCCAAAGCGCAAAACATCCTTCTTATTTACTGATAAATTAACTTATCAGTACATCTAATATAAATGGATAAATATTTCAAAACAAATTAAAAACGTACCTTCTCCGGAAATCGTTCTATGACTTAAACGAATTTTTCAATAATTGATAATATTATTAACATTATTATAATTGCAGTATAGAAACGCAGAAAGAAAAGCAAATCTAGATGTGAGGAGCTCTGAACCGGGAGCTCCTCACATCTAGATTTACTTTTCTTTCTGCGTTTCTATACTGCAATAATATAATGTTAATTTATATCTCCTTGCGGTGGATAAATCGCCAAGTGTTCAAACATAGAAATTTATTTCTGTCATAGTTTTGATAATACTATCTTAACATTTTGACATATTGAAATTTTAATTCGCGTAGACGTTATTGTGTCATTAATAATAGTATAATTTGATGTTTAATTAATATTAAGAACATCTTTTAGAATCGGGGACCAACCACTGGATAGAACTGCATAACCCGAAAATTCTCTCCACTGACCGCCATTACTACCCTAGAATTGTGCGTGAAGCGATTGAAATCAAGAAACATCCAAATAATTTCAATCGGGAAGATGGTTTCAAATTGTCTCCCACATGAAGTCCAGTTATCGGGAAATTTAAATCGCGGGTTTCTTCTCTTAGTGCATCTCCGGATACTGTGAGTGTTGTGTGCCGTCCGTGAATTAGATAACAATTAATTTTAAAGACGTGTTTATGCGGGTAAAAGAAAAATACTTCGGTCGTCACCTGCATCTCATCACTGCGCCTCGCCATACTTGCCAGTTTCCCGAAGACCACGAGACATGCAACTGTCTCGAAACGTCCGGTGTCCCCTTTTCGTAAAAAAGGTAAAAATTTATCGCGGTAAACCCGTTTACATATATTATAATTAATTAATATTGTAAGGTATTGTTATTCTCTATATATTTAAGTATTTATTTTATTTATTCTAATCTTAGAATTCCCTTTTCTTTCATTATAATTGGTTTCCTAATTGTATGTTTGATGTAATATTAGATTTAGAGACATTTTGATTTTTTAAGTTTATGCGATATTTTATGTGATATTTTAGTAATTTTGCCATTTTTATTATTTTAATAAAGTTATCTCTTATACCGATTTGTATACCATTAGTTTAATGCAAATAAATATTCTGATTCTAAGTTTTAAACCGTTAATTTCTTTAATTATATAACAATAGACAATAAAGCGCGACCACAATGCCAATTATGCCGCTTGAAAGGTTATAAGATATTATGATAGGAATAAATTTCTATGTTTGAACACTTGGCGATTTATCCATCGCAAGGAGATATAAATTAACATTATATCATTGCAGTATAGAATTTAAAAAAAATTAAGTTTTAAGATATTGTAGTACGGCTCTACGAACTTGCTACGGCGTAGCTAAAGTTTTTTTCAATGCAAGTGCTCGTAAAGGCCCACTTTTTATGCATCAAAACCGAACAGAAAGTCGATTGTTTTGCCCTAGGGCTTTATTATTATTATTATTTTTAATTTATTTACAATGGTTGGCTAACCTGCAGCCTTTCCTGTGTACCATAAATGTTATCCTTTTTTTCCCACTGTTTAACGGCTCTGGATACAGTTTTTTTGAGCCAATCATAATTTAAAGTTCACAAGATTGTATTTGTTTTATTTCCTCACACTATGCATTGAAAAACATAGTATGATACACGGGCGTAAGAGCAATAAATTACACGGTTACGTTTAAAACACTCGCTACGCTCGTGTTTTAAATCGTCCTCGTAATTTATTCCTTTTCGCCCTTGTAGCATAAACTACTATTAAATAGAACAATACATTTTTATTTGATAATTAATTTCCTTCATTTAGTCAAAGTAATTCCGTCTAGGTCTTACTGTTCCTCTTTTCCCTTCCACTTTTCTACTATCATTTCTTATTATTATCAAGTTATCATCTTTTCAAATACTCATTCAAGTTGAAGTTGTGTCATACCAAAAGGTCACATCGATGGTGAAGAGGAAAGCAGTTACTTCACAGACAAGAGCGTAGCTCTTAAATTTTGGATGGATGATGAAATTTTCAATATAAGAAATCAACAAAAAATGTATGTAAACTCATACTTTGTAATATTAAATCTAGTCTTATTCTTGCTGTTGACCTTTTTAGGGTTCCGTACTCAAAAGTTAGTAAAAGAAATCCTTGGTATGATTCGAGCGTGTACCCGTCTCGTCTGTCCGTCTGTCACTGCCGCTTTTTTCCGTGACGGATAAAGCTATCAACTTGAGATCAACGCGCAGCCCAAACCCTTGGACTTGTAAAACTGAAATTTCGCATGAAGATTTTCTTTATAACGTAGACAAGGAATAATACCGATTTTTCTAAATCCTACAGGATCGGGAGAAACGTAATCCACGCGAGCAACGCCACAGGGCGCCCGCTAGTTTAGAGTAATTATAGAACTAAATTTTACCACACGTATTTAAGGGGTTGTTGCCAAAAATATGTTTTCTCCAGTTACTAGACGGTTTCTCTACGTATGTACTTAAGGATCCAAAGTATATGTAAATTTAAAAACTATTTAAAAGTGAAAGCAATTACTTATGGATTGATGGATTCTAATACTACCTATTATTATATAAGATTTTTTTCTAGTAAAACTATTTTTGCCCTTTTTATTTCTGTGACCAACAAATCTGAAAATGTATATAGTTATGAGTGAATATGTATGTGAATATAACAGTAAAACTTAAGCGATATTTCGTACACAATTGTAACGTTATCGATTTTAACTGTTACGTGTAGGCAGTTTAGCTCTTTCAACCATACATTTGATAATTTAAAAACGTTAATTAATATATTTTATAGCACACTGTGCGTAAAATGACCGCTTTACGCACGCTGCGCGTGCGTAAAGTCGGCATTTTCCGCACTTGTGCTGTAAAAAATTATACGAAACTCGTGCGAGAAACTTTTTCTCGACTCGTGTGATTGCAGCACTCGCCTTCGGCTCGTGCCGCAAACTCACACTCGTCAGAAAACGTTTCATCGCTCTCGTATCGTAATATACTATTGTTTTTCTTTTATAAGCTTTATTTATTTCTTTTGTTTATTTATTAGTATTAAAACAATTTAAAGAAAAATTATTCGATATATTTCGACCATCTAATAAATAATTTAAAAACTTGATACTAAATGCACATTTAACCCTTTACCGAAATAAATCATTAAAAATCCACTATCACCATCCAAAGCAGCGCATACTGCTAAGCGTGATCAAATCTTGCAACACATAAATTTAAATTTAGAATTCCACCCTTTATAACCATCTCCTTCCGTTCGATATTCTGTCCGTGCAGCGCTGGAATGCTAGAAATGCCCATTGGTTTTTATTTTAAATTTCTTTGGTCATGCAATAACCTTTTTAACAAAATTTTGTCAAAATATGTCCTGTCATATCAATCCAAAGAGACAAGGACTTAGCATAAAAGTTAGTTCGTTAACCTACTTAGTACTTAGGTTATGTGGCTTTTCGCAAGTAGGGCTAAATCATTTTGGAGAAAAGAACTAAGAAATAAAAAAGCAGTTCAAGTAGGTCAAACTAATGGAATATTAAACTCATTTTATTTTATTTGTTGGAGCAAACTTCATACATGACATAACTGGCTTCTTTAGCGCTTGAAGCGCATGTCCCCTCACCCGTTTTAATAGAATTTGGCATATCTCACTAATGGAACGGTTGGCGTAATGAAATAAGGTATTTTTTGTTCCTAATGGCGAATGTTACTCGGCGATTTATTAAAAAATCGCCATTTTTCAATATGCAGAGGAGCTTCGATGTGAATCTGCTGGTTTATGATCATTGGTTTTCTGAATAAAAATAGGGTTTATTCTAAAAGTTCTTTGTGTGACTGCCATTTTGTTAAATTGTTCTGTGTTTTATTCTTATTCGGTTATCGAGATTGTTTTAATTTACCTTATTTTGGTATATTGTTTGGATAAAATAGTCAGTGAATTACGTTTTTTTTTTTCATTTCCAGAACCAAAAAAATATAATTCATAACGTAGGTATATAAAATATATGAAAAAATTATTTTCTCTGAAACATGTTTCGGCTAGCTATGTATAAAACAAAAAATGTATTTAAATTTTAAATGAAAAGTGGCAAGCCCACTTTTTGCTGTTATTACAAAAGCATTGTCTCCGATTGAATATGCAGAAAAATCCCTTAACTTATACCACACAAGAAACACTATCTCTACAAGATTTTCCACCCCAAAAACACAAAATCAGCTCAAACGTAAAAAGCAGCGCACAAACAATTAAACGACTTATAAAAACTCCTCATCCGAATTATCTTAATCCGCCTCCATATACCAACTGTCAAGTCGCCGCAGAAAAAACAAAAAAAAAATAAGAAAAAAGGAGGTCTTATCAGCCATCTTCGAGCTCCCTCGCGCCAAACAAAAGACTCCAGATATTTAGCATAATGAGTGACATCTACAAAACGTTTAGGCGAAAAAGGAGAGCTACATTCCCCTTTGTGTTGGTGCGAAAGGGATGCATGATAATATCGCAATCTTGTTTCTGGGCCATTTAGTTTAATTAGTGGTGGAGGACAGCAGGCAATTTATTTGAACAGTGGCGGGAGATAGTCCGCTGAAATGTGTCGGTTTTACGCGTTACAGCGCTGTGATTGTATAATGAAGTAATAAAGGGTTATATTGAGAACCCTTGGTGAAGTATTGTTACAAGAATTGTAAGTCTGCGGACCTAGGAACCTTTAAATCTGGAGGTCAATCGAGCGAGTATAACCCTTATGGAACGGATAGGACTACTGTCCCATTGTTGTAGTTTTAATATTTGTCTGTTTTTCCCAGTCCTGTAAGGGTTAAACAAAGTTCAAAGAATACTTAATTTAGTAAAAGTGTATAAAGTATATTATGGACCATATAATTATGTAGACGTACAAAAATATAGAGCCAGCAAATAGGAACGAGTGTAATTTACCGATATAACGTTTTAAAAAAAAAACGTTGCCCAAAAAAGAATTTGGGCTGAAAAATTCGAAACTGATGCATATAATTTACTTCCTATTAACTTAATGCTTTAATAAAGCATAATCAACAAAGCGGTAAAGAAAAAAAAAATAATTGTACGGCAATAATCTATCAAATATTTTGGTGGGCTCCTCTTAAATACATAAGATAATTAAACATAACAATAACAATGTACAACAAGCGTATAAAACAACCAGAAACAGCAAATCTTTCCCTCAAGTTAACCCTTACGATGCGACTGCGGGTAATAAAGATCATCGAAACAACAGAGGGTGACACGGTTGTAACATTAAATTGAGACATTTAAACGTCACTGACGTTTATGTCAAGGGGTTTAGAAAAGAAAAATAGGCATTTAAATTTTATTCACGGTTTTCGCAGTTAACCAATGAGAAGCAACGCAAAAGGTAGTACGCATAGTGAGTATGGTCTAAAATGATCAAGTTTTGTTTACAACTCAGTTTTTAATCGACACGATCCAAATCATAACTGAGCGCAAAAAACACCAGCTTTAGAGAATTGTGCCAAAAAACCATGAATTAATTACTACCATCTCTTTTATCAATATGCTCGACTCTTGCATATGAAAATGACTTGGCAGCGAGTTGAAAGAATCTTGGCTTCAGGAAAATCCCGAGAAAATCGACAAAAAATAGTCGATAAATCATCCCAGGCAGACGGGCGGCGGCGACCCGACCCAGCGGGTTTGTGAATCTGTAATGAGCTGCTCCGTTTGAGGGTTATTTTTTGCTGATCTACCTACGTTATTTGGGAGAGTCTGAATTTTGATCACCACGAAGATATTGTCGTAATTCAACGTCTATTTTAAAACTAGGGGTAGTGGTAGTCCCCTATAATTACCTAATACTAAATTGAGAATTTTCAATAAAATAATGATATTAGTTCTGATCGTCAGCACTTGCTGGAACTTAATTATCTTACAACACAGTCCTTATGTGTTGAAAAATACAAGTCGTTTTTAAAGACGATAAATGTTTAATAAACTGTAAGGTTCTGGTCGTCAACCAAAGCAAAGTAACAATAAAAAATAACAGTCAATCAGCATTTTGTTTAAAAGTTTACATCGACCCTTTTGAAACGGTAAAAACAAAAAACTAAAATATATATTAATATTATATCATTGCAGTATAGAAACGCAGAAAGAAATGTAAATCTGGATCTGGAAATCTGGAGCTCTGAACCGGGATTCGAACCCGGGGCCTCTCGGAAAAAAAAATCTATAATAGTAAAAATAGATATACTTTCGTGTAAATTTACTAGTGTTTTTTAACGAAACCAAATTATACTGATTATACTGAACAACTTTCCCGAAGAAACATACACTTATCAAGTGAACATAAATGTTCTCTCTGTGGTACTTTATGAGCCTACAGCAATTTTAGTATGGGCAAGTGATTTTTATTTTTATTTGTCCGGGTGTTTCTTTGGGAAAATTATTCAGTATGATTAGTGGAATATGTGGCTTTATTTAAAGATACTTGTCTTCTTACATCCGATCTAATATTAAATAGAAATATAAAAAAAAACATAAGTTTCATTTTCTGCCTAAAGAGTTAAGGCTGAGCATTTCTTCAAACATAATGCGATTTAAATCAACTTTAAACCGCATACGATTCTGCCATCAACTCAAAGCCACTTATCGAACTCAAAACGGGTGAAGCAGAGGGGGTTCCGGCAATACAATGTACATTTAGTGGCCATATGGAGTCCGGGCAAGGCGTCTCCAGGGATGAGGGGCTTTGGTAATGAAAATGTAGAAATCAATAGTTTTCCATGTCAAGGATACGGCTGAGAATCGAAAGAGAGAATAAAAAAAATTATGTGCTTTACTTGTAATGCGAGAGTATTATTTTACAGGTAAAGTTTGAAAAAGATTAGTACTTTGTAAAACTGTGACATAATGACATACATTGGAATACGAGTGCTTATTTACGAAACGAACAAAGTGAGTAACGTGATAGAATGCATGAGTGTCCCAATGTGTAATTATATTCAGTTGCACACAATACTTTATCTACGACCATCAAAAATATCTTCTTTGCGTGACAATTGTATCGATTCTGTGTAACACGTTTTAACATTTTTGACAGGACCAAACATAATTTAAGCGTTCTGTCTTTTTCTTTCTGTATGAAAAAGGCAAAGACAGGACGCTCAAAATAAGGTAAGTCCTGTCAAATAAGTAAAATTTTATTGTGCCGAATCAATACCATTATATACAACGTGTAACAGAAAGGTGTAACCATATTTGAAGAGCTTATTCAGTCAGTGATATAGAACAACTTTTACTATCGAGCCAACCCTGAAATCTCAAAAAAAAAAAAATCTGCCCTTCCATACATTTCGGCCGAGCGGCATTGCATTTTTTATGAGGAAGTTAATTTTTTTTTTCGAGATACAGTGTTTGTTCCATAGTAAAAGTTGTTCTATACCATTGACTGAATAAGCTCTTCAAATATGGTTACACCTTTCTGTTACACGTTGTATAGTGTTTTCAATTTCAACGAAAGTTTCACGAAAAATGAGCAAAATAACACTCTTTCACACAGTTCAGGTGCGTCTGTTCGGTATAGCCCCATGATCCCGCCTTTTTATTCGTCGTTGGTGGCCGAAGACGACCCCGACTGCTGCTGCTGATTGGTCATCTAACATTGTGATAATAAATTGAGCCAATCACAACGCAGAATGTTATAATGTAATATAATAAATAATGTGGATACTTATAAAACCGCTTTTATTGTTGTAATTACCAAACAACTTTTACTGTGAAGCCAAACCTGAAATCGTGAATCAAAAATCTGATATTTCATACATTTTAGTCATGTAGATACTTACTTTTTCTACGAAACAGCTGATTTCCTTTTTCACGATAGTAAAAAGTTGTTCTATAAGTACTTTCTTCCAGTGAAGTAAAACAAGTTTGGCAGATATCACGTTTACTGTTTATTTTTCATCTCCGTATTACGAGTATAAAAACTGAGAGAAACCGCATCCAATCCTCGTACAAAACACCACTCGTCGGCTCAGAGTTCCATCGGCCATATGTCGCGAAAAAATCCACTGTAATTGCATTAAGTAACCCCAAACTAAAGTGTGGGGCCCTTAATTATAATATCCCTCTTTGACATATGTATGCAGAGAGCTCCAAGGCGGGTTTGATTTGAATTGTATAGCAAATGATGCACTATTTCAAATTTATAACAGATATATATATATATCTCTGTTGAACATCTTGAGAAACGATCCGGAGGTCATGGGTTCAAACCCCGTAGGCGCACATTTTGTGCTCGGAAGGCTTTTGAAGCTGTCGGTCCATATTTGTGCTCGAAGTACGGTGATACAGCTCATCACATACACTGGGACGTAACAATTGTCAGTGAAAAGGGTGTTACATTTCTGCAACTTACACTGATACTACCTCGGGGATTGATGTCGTGACGATGTATCTTTGTTATCAATTAATTTATATTTTGTAGATATCCTTCAGCTGCGATTCTGACATACTTCTTCGACATTCATTTGTTTGATATTTTGCCAATATTGCCCCGTCTGAACTCTACTTGTGCACTTTTCCCCCGCAGTATTCTTTTTTTACCCATCCACTTCATAAGCTTCACAAGATAGAAAAAATAAATAAAAGTAAGGTTTTCTCTAAAATAAAGTTTGTAACAAAAACCTCCAAACAAAAAGGTCCAACACAAAGACGGAGCAGGATGCAAATGGCCAACAATATGAGGTTGAAATATGGGTTCAAGAAATCCTGTTCGTTGAGCTGAAAATAAAAAGTGAACTGAAAAATTTCTCAGCAATGAATAGGGACCCTAAAATGGTCACTAAAGCAGAAAGCTTAGAAGGTTTTCTACAGAAGTATACTCGTGGGTAGTTATGCTTGTTATTGTTGGCACTTATGGTTATTACTTATGGTTTATGGTTAATTAATTCTGTTAAAAATTGCATGTAGTACAAGTGAATTTTACTTAGAATTTTGACTACATATATTTTTAGGTAGCTAATGGGGGTTGATCAAATTTCATTTTACTTTTTAGGTGACCGAAATACCTCGGGCAGCGTCTTAGCCAGCCTTTTGGGGAACCTGCTGATCGAGGACGGTAATTTAGAAAAAATATTTTTTTTAGTGTATTTTATAGGTTACTTTTTATTTAGGTATTTTTTTTTAGATTTTAGTTATATTTTTATTTTTCATTATTTAAAGTTTTCTGTTTTCAAATAAAAAAGGACTTACTAATATGGCACGGGTAAACCTAAGAACATATGACACAAATAACTCTCTCAGAAATGAAGTGTAGACGCAGATCTCTATGTACTATTAGCAAACGGCTCGCCTATCCAGTTGCAAAACTTTATTGCTTGCATGTAGTGATCTTTGCTCTTAGCTAGCCCCGCCTTCTGTTCGCCACTTTTGTTTAAACCAATAAAGGACGTAAACGCAGCGATATAAGTTAAGAAGATGGGCCCTCACTCGCCACATCGCATCAAAATCTGCTTTTCTTGTGTGCATTTCACGCACACGCAGGCATCTGTGCGTACGTAACTTTGATCGTAGCATGCCAGATTATTCATCATAGAGTACGACTTTTTTTTTTGTAGATAAGACGCGCGGGCTTTTTGTGGCGGAATTATTATGAAAAACCAAATATTCGTGTTTAAATTAAGCGTTATATTGTTTCAAAAAATTATTACAATACGGTGCACGTAGAAAATAATAACAGAGCTAAAATAATAAAACTGCATTTAAATACTTCCCATAAACATTTGTACTTGCACATAAACATAAACTTTAAAATTAATTGAAATAACATTATTCGTTTATTATTTAATTAATTTTAAAATTTTATTTATTTAATTTGAAATGCAACACAAAATATGAAAAAGGCGTTTCGGGATCGTAGCAGGTGGTAGCTTACAATCCTTTAAATAAATCTATTTAAAAAAAAATTTAAAATCCTTTTAAAACTTCCTAGACTCTTCTGCTATTGTATTAAATCATATTATTATCAGTATTTACGAAAGAGTAAAACAGGTGTGTCAGGATCGTAGCGGCCCGTGCTTTTGTCAGGATTTAACTATTTCGCCATGATTTGTCAAAGGTGATTTCAGTGGATAAATCGTTAAAAGGGAACAAAAATACGAAAGAGGTGTGTCAGGATCGTAATAGATGGTAGTCCACAAACTTTTTGAAGCTTCCAGAAATTTCCAGAGTGACACCTTTACCCTTGCACTTATTTGTATTTTTACACTTCCTGAATACACAAGACGGAATTTCAAAGCGGTTTTACTTTTTCTTCCGTTGAAACAAGTAGCGCGCACCTCCGACGGTCGGTGAGCAAATAAAACGTGATGGGCCTGTCGGCTCTTTGTAATGTTGAAATGTTTATGCTCGCCAGATTGTGTGGGAAGGGCCCATCTCGTAGTTTTATATCGCTGCGAAAACGCTTGTGTTTTTATGATTTTTTATGACTCAATCAGTGCAGGCCCCCGCACACAAAACTACCGTACATTTTTTATTTGCTATCTTATTTTTGATTTATTATTATTATTTATTATCTAATAGGTATGGATAACTTATTTCAAGTTTGTAATAACTAATAATAACTTGAATGCCCATTATATTAGTTTAATTGTGTTTGGTTTAAAATAATAAAACATAGTGTGTATTGTATGTGGTTGAAGAGAATTTTCTCTACAAAAAATTTTTTTTTACTTTCTGGAGTAGTACGCTAAAATGGACTTTTTAGTGTGGTAGAGCAGGACAGGAAGTGTCGCGTGAATAATCGTCCGCTTTTGTACCGCACCGGGGGTGGGACGGAAAATTAGCTGTTTACTTTTGTTTTTCCATTTGTTTCTAATTTATTTGGTTTTCTTTAGAATATTTCAAATTAATATCTTTATTATTTTAGCAAAGTTCGCTAACGAGGTGAAAATTTTCATTTTTATTTTCTTTATTGTCATTAAAGTTATAGTAAATTCCACTCGTCTTGATCCCAGTGTAATCCAGTGGGTATTATCTATAGTTATGTGTTAAACGAGCATACAATTAAATATAATGTCTTATTACAAATTTCAAGCTTGTATAATTTGAGGAAGGTCCTTTTAAACGTGAAAAACCTAAATTTTTGTGGTAACTTCGCATTTTTTTTTGTATTGAGTGAACGTTTATGCGTTTTTATTAGGCATGCTTATTGCAAGTATAGTCTACTATCTATAGGTATATTATTAATACATTTATCTACACTCATATAGTAAAATCCTGATTTATGAACTCAAAAATAGTGCATCATGACAAATCAAGAAAATAAAACAGTTGTTTGATAGATTTTGGTCGGGTACCTACCCAACTAGCAAAAGCGTCGTATAATTACAGCCTTATACGACTTCAAGTTGTGTAACAGTTATATAGTGGTAATTAGCTAACTATCACATTGTATAGACGTTTATCTTACGACGTTTCAGTCGCGTGACTGTAATGTCTTGTAATATAGATTAAATAAACCTTTTTACGACTTATTTATATGACGTTATATTATGGTGTCAGTATATAGGTTGGAAAACCGTTTTCGCGACTAATTTATACGACGTCACATAGTGGTGTTAGTGTATAGGTTGAATAAACATTTTCACGACTGTGTTTACGACGTCGTATAATGGTGTCCGCGTATAGGTTGAAAAAATGTTTTCATGACTAATTTTTACGACGTCGTATAATGGTGTCAGACATAATGTTTATTGGACAACGTATTGGTTGTATAAACGTTTCTGTTGAATAAAAGGTTTTTGTAAGACAACCTTTTGTCTTTGTTTGTCATCGTGTGCAACATCTCAACATAACTTTTATATAAAATAACCGTGGGATAAACGTTAGTGCATGACATTTATATTACAAAACTATTTGTATCGTATTGTAGACTAATTAAGTTTTGTGTGCGACTAAAATGTTGAACTACAACGGTTATATAACTCTAAGTGGACTTTTAAATAATTTAAAGGTCAAGCCCACACTTCAGTAAAACCATCCCTAATTTTCTTTGTACATATAATATCACGAATTTATTAAAATATATGAATTCAAATAAATGGCACTCTTCGTTCTCTGTTCATGTTTTTCATGAAGCAAAGTTTATTAGATCTTATGTAAGTAATTAGGAACCCTAAAATTAACTGCAATGGCCGAGGCGTCGTGGTCTTAAGAAAACGTCTATGAGACCTTTTTGTAATCTAAGTGTTTTAAAAAGGTCACCGTGTAACTTATACAAGATGGCTGGAACTTTATTATGAAATCATATTTTAAATAATTAACTAAAATAATTAAATTACAAAGAAATAGAGGAGGGCGTTAAAAATTTAACAACATCACATATATACATCGTCATAAAACTAAAGTTCCCTAAAGGTCAACACTTTATTTCACTAAAATTATTACACATTTGTTAATGCATTTAAATAATCTATCTTACATTATGTTTTTCGTAATCATGAAAATTACTTGTTATTTTTTGATAGCGTTACGATCACAATTTAACGCAGAGTCAAAACGAGTCACGGTTCTCGTTGAGTCAGTCGTTGCTTGACACTTATATTATGTCTCAGTCATTTCGCAACGTCATTACAACAGCTATGTGACTTAATTGGTCACGTAAGGGTCTCAGCATAACCAGTATCAAACCGAAAAGTCAGTCGTTATACTTCTATTTAACTTCTACATAACGTTAAACGGTAATTGGCTGACTTCTACTCAACTACTAAACGACATTAACGTCGTGTAATTGGGGCCAAAGTCGCATTTTATTAACGTTTATATATACGTTTATCCGACCAATCTTTTAAGATCTGCTGAAAATGTAAAACGTTTATTTGATCATTATACAACATTAATTTGTTAGTTGGGTATGTAACTTTTATATGGAATAGCTGATTTTTTTTCGTGATTCAAGGGTTGGTTCTATAGGAAAGTGGTTCGAGTACTATCGCTAGTTTCCGGCTTTCGTAACTTCATGTTAACATCAAGTATACCTATATATTATATATAATAAATACTTATTTATTTATTTTAATAACTAAAAATGTTTATGTGTTTAAATCAACCCGTCTATTTACTTATTAAGGTGTGCTCGCGCTCCTTATCTATATTGGTCTTCAATTGTTATATAAAACAAACAATATTATGATGTACACTGACAAACCCGATGTCCTTTAATATTCCAAAGTGGCACTAAGTGAATTACTTACATCAAAGTAGGTTGCTCAGATTACAAGTATTGATAAATTCCGTCTGTCCGTCTGTCTGTCTGTAAGTAGAGGGGCTTGAATGTGCACATTAGAGTCATTGTGATCAGATGGTAGGCGGCCACTAGCGCATATGTTGTATGCTTCAACGTTTGTATGGTGGTTTGTAAATCTTGATACTTTGTGGGAATTTAGGTACAAAGTCAGAATATACAAAACCTGTACTTCAACTTGTTACGTCAAAGAGTTAATCGTATAGTAATTAACGTAGATAAATAACTAAATGTCTTTAAAAAACCGGCCCAGTGCGAGTCGGACTCACGCACAAAGGTTTCCGTGCCATTATCTTTAAAAACGGCAAAAAAATCACGTTTGTTTTAAATATTTATTTAATTCTGGTTTTCAGTATTTGTTGTTATAGCGCCATCTGTGAGAATTTCAACTGTCTAACTATCACGGTTCATGAGATACAGCCTGGTGACAGACGGACAGACAGACGGCCAAAAAGACGGACAGCGGAGTCTTAGTAATAGGGTCCCGTTGGTTACTCTTTGGGTAGGGAACCCTAAAAAGCAAATATGCAACATCACCTATTAAAAATCTTTTTTGTTTCATAACTGACAGAATTTGGAATCTAAACGCACGTTTTTTTTTCGTACAGATAGCAGGTACTGAGCCTAGTTTTCTCTGTTTGTAAACAAACTACGCCGTAGCATGAACGCATAGAATTATACACCGTAATATAAGTATAAAATATGTGACAGGTTGATATAGTATCAAAACATTTCCCTCGTCCTACAAACTCATTGACTAATAATATGAAATTCATTATTACAGCAGACTCGACCCCAGAGTTGCACAAATAGCATGTTGTTTATTTACGCACACATGCTTGTGAAATGCAATAGTTTTGAATGGAACTAAGTGGAGATGATAAGTACGCAATGTTAATTTGATTAATCGTCAATCGAAAAGCACTTGCGTAGATACTTTGTTTATTTTTTCAGTAACCTGCTAAATTGGCTTTTTGCAAAAAAAATAGAGGAACTCAATATATGTGGCAAGATTCATCGTGGCATCATCTAAACCGCTTGCTTAATCTAAAATGTTGTTCAGATTTCGCAATCTTGTCAACTTTTCACACAAGACAGTGATACTGGAATTTGAATTCATATTTGTGTAAAAGCTACAGATTAACCTTAATTTTATTATTCATTTACATTTACATAATATACTTTGGCAAAGAACACTGTTTCTATTTGATTCCATTGCACTATTGATGAAGAAAACGGGAATTAAAAAAGTTTTAATTTGGAACACTTGAACAAAAACTCTTGCGCAACTAAACAACTGCTCGTCCAGATTCTCTCTCCTCGATCGATCACCCGGGTTATACAGACCTCATACGATTCTTTTGAAAACCCATTTAACTCATCCCATATGTTGATGCGGTACTGCATGGGGGCCTATTGTGCCGAGCTTTTACAACATATGGCCGAAAAATTCATAAACAAGTGCGTACGAGATCCTGCTTTAATTCGGTGCGATTATGCGTTTGAACTCTGAAAATTAACTTTGAATACTTATCAAAATCAACCTTATGGCCATAAGGATAAACACCAAATTCAAAACCTTAATTTTATTTTATTACAAAAAGTAAACATTATATATTATCCACCCAAAGCCCGTAGCAATAAAGTCTACAATTGATGAAATAGAAGAGGCAATGGATGATCTCGTAGCGAAATCAAGTAAAACTTTTAAAAACAACGGAAACATGATAAACGTTGATGTTCAAAACTAAAATGATTTTTCAAAGCATTTTTACCTTTAACAAGATAAGAATAAAGAAGAATTCGTTACAAACGGTACTTCTGACTCGCTTTTGACAATTAATAGGGTGAATGATCTAAAAGAGAGCGCTATTGAAAGTGCAAAGGGGATGATTATAGTACAAGCTGAGTTTGAATAGAAAATACCATTGTTTGCGATTGGCACACCACATGTTGAGTCTGTAAAGTTGGTATTAATGTTTTGTGCTAATGCAAGGGATTTGAGCAAGCATATTCTAATATTATGTTTGGTAATGACAGGTGGATCAGCTTTGTTTGAGTATTTGTATTTGGATTGATTTGATATTGATTTTGTAATGCTTTTTTGGAATACATATTCTTAAAAAAAATCTCGTAAATGGGTAAGATGTTGAAATAATGAATACGTTAGATATTTATAATATCTATACACATCAAGATAGGATCGAGCTTATTCAGTAACACATTTTACAATAGGCACCTTTAGATGCGTTGACTGTGCCGCCAAAGGCAGTGTTATTAAATATTTCGAACGAAGACAAAAAACCAAAACAATCGACCAATCAATTTGTTCCACCGAGTGACGATAATCACGAGTACTAAAGAAAATAACATAATCTAACTTGAAATACATGTGACACACGCAAACAGTAAAAACAATACCAACAACTAATCTCTCCTGTAGAAGACAGTTGATTGGATAATTCTCAAGAGAGTCGGCGCCGGCAACCAATCAAAGTTGCAGATGTGACCTCTGACGTCGAATCATCCGTCAATACACGTACTTGCTTCTTTTCGAAAAGGTTCTGATTAATTTATAGATACTATAGTATCTTGAAATCATCGAAAAAATTCGATGCTTGGAATAAATCAAATAGTTTGGAAATAAATATATCTGTATAATAACACTAATAACTAGATAAACATCAGTCTCTGTAGCCTAAATTTGTTTTAATTATTTATTAGGACGAAATTTATTCTTTTATTATTGTTTTAGAAAGTACTAGAAATGACGTAAGGCTAGTCTTATTTAGTTTTATATTTAGTTAATCTGAATTTGTTTTTAAAATTGTGTCTTTATTTTTTATTTAATTTCTTGTTCATATTATAAGTATAAAAAGTGATACTGAAGAGCGGGGTCTCCTACCACAAGTATACCTTTACTCAAAAGGGGACCCCAACCACTGTAAAATTATATATGATTAAGTTACCGTAATAAATGATTTCTATTTAGGATTAAATATTATGGCATTACCCTCAACAATTTCCTCGTTGCCAAAAGTTAACTGGTAGATAATACTTCTGTATTTAATATTGATATTAATTAGCCTAGTAGTCGAGCCTTGGCTTAGCTACTAATCGTGGGCCAAAATCTCTAAGGGGCAAAATTTGTGCCCGGTTTACGTGCTTTGGAAGCATGGTCATAGTCCCGGAAACTATTGAAAGTTGTTAGCAATGTGGGGAAGATTGTTGCTTGGGACCACAGGAGATTGCAGTCGAGTCCCTGTACGCGTCCCAAGGGAGGTAGTTAAAAAATAACTTGCTGTACCTGGATCTTGAGAGTTCTCACAGCACATTGAATGTAGCCATAAGATGAATAAATAAAGCAAATGACGTTGATGATGTTCCTGATAGTGTACAAAGTTATTAAGAACTTCGTTATTCCAATTTTATCGGTGGTTTTACCACCTAAAATTTTATTCCAATGCCCGTCCACCGTTTCGAAACATTAGTCGATAGAAAACACTGCAATCAAGTGAAGTTGGCGTTTGAATGGGTAGATGTTTAACACCTTCACATTTGCACCCTAACATAAAATAATACCCTCACTACTTACTGATATATCAATGCCTAGACCAAACGGCTGGACCTAGGAACAAGGAATTTGGCCCAAAGGTTTCTTATATCATGTAGACATCCGCTAAGAAGAGATTTTAGGTAATTTCTGACGTGATCGAGATAAGCGGGACCAACGCAAGCAATGCTGTAAGCTGTAAGGCGTCAACTAGTTTGATAAGGACAGCCTTGAGTGGTGCAAGGATCTAACTGACATTTTTAGCCACTTGTGACAACAAACACATTATGTCGAAGTCCAAATTCGTGACGTTGAAGCAGATAGAAACTTGATATTCAACAGTATCTTAAAAAGTCTTCTAAATCAACATTACCAAGTGAATCATGGAATCACAGATCAATCAATCTCTTAGAACAGGCAGACCCGTCTCGGGTGACATCTTATTAGTCGCTGGACAAATGCTTCGGAACAAATAGACATGTTCCACTTACTGGTTGAGATGACAACCAAGTATCTACCTACGAGTATATCTATCGAAATAGTAATCATAGCTGGTTAATGTTTTTGATGTTTTATTATTGCATTGTTTCATTATTTAAGGCTCCTCATACGATTTTGTTTCGCACCCTTAAAAATGCTCGCCGAAGCGAGCACAGGCTCGCGCGTTTTGTGTGTTTAGTTTTAAGTTTTTTAATGTTTGACATGTCTATTTATTATTATTCTCCAATGCAAGTGCTCGTAAACGCCCACGTTGTATGCTTCAAAACCGAATAGAAAGTCGATTATTTTGCCCTAGGACTTTTGTTTTAAATTTATTTACGAGAAGTTGGCTAACCTGCAAACTTTCCTGTGTACCATAAACATTATAATTTTTTTTCCACTGTTTAACGGCTCTGGATACAGTCCTTTTGAGCCAATCATTAACTTTTAAAAATGTAAAATTGTAACAATTTAGCTTCCAACTTTAATAATTAAATTATTTTCTTTGATTATATTTGTTTTATTTCCTCACACTATGCATTGAAAAACGTATGATACACGGGCGTAAGAGCAATAAATTACTCGGTCACGTTTAAAACACTCGCTACGCTCGTGTTTTAAATAGTCCTCGTGATTTATTCCTTTTCGCCCTTGTAGCATAAACTACTATTATTTATAAGCGAGTAGTGATTGAACTCTTGTTGATTAAACAATTTTTATTTTTAATTAAATAATGCTCTGGATAGCCAAAATCAACGACTACTTTTGCCGCAAATTTTTTTCTTCTCCAATTTTATATGAAATTAGTAATAAGTGTTTCACTTATTCCATAGAAATCTTTGTTACCAATGGAGTTTATTTTTTGCCATCCGATTTAAACTATGATATCCATTGAAAACCGCTTAATATCTGAGCCCCTTACAGCGAAATTTGGCAAAACGGCTTTCAAATTTATGTGGATTGTACGAAAATAAACAAAAACATAATATTACATATATTATTAAAAAGTGGTTCACTTATTCGATTTGGAAGTGTCTGTTATACCATGTATGAAAATCATATTCAAATATTTTCATTTCTGTAAAAACACTGAGAGATATTTTCAAAATTTCATATCAAGAAATAATATCATATCAAGGCCTCTTAAACTAATCTTCTGTGAGAATATGTTTCTTATTTCTGATTATCGATTTTTGTATTATTCGCGTGCATATGGATTTTGTAACAAATCTATATATACATAAAAGAATACCCTGACCGACTGACTGACTGACAGATCTATCAACGTCCAGACCAAACGGCTGGACCTAGGAAGATGAAATTTGGACTGGAGGTTCATTGTATGAAGTTAACATCCACTAAGAAGGAGTTTTAGAATATTCCCATGGGATCGGGAGAAACGGGATCTACGCGAGCAACGCTACGGGGCGTCCGCTAATTATTAATTATTAACATACCTATTCTTAACTATTCTATCGGCATACAGTAAAATGAGATTTCTTTATAAATTTTATCTTAGATTAAAATATATATTCTATAAGGCTTTTTTATGGGCATCCAGATATTTCATTTTCATCTTTTCTACATATTTTTGGATCTTTTTCATATTTTAAGTTTGAAAGAGTTCACTATACAGCGTAAAGCAAAAACTGCATATTTTTTTAAATTAGGTTATATTATTCAGTTCGTTGAATGACAGATACCGATTTTTCAATATAAAGGTGACTTTTTTTTTTGTTACCATATATAACAGTTTAATGCACTATGAACATGAATTAAAAAAGAATACACAATTATGTGGAACACTCAAATAATATAGTTTTAGTCTTTCAGATACCCGGTTTTCCGATGCCATGAGGCGTCACTCTTTTTGTAGCACATTGCAAGACAAATGGTTACGCCTTCGGGCGGATTAAACTGATTGTGTAGAGAGAATTTGTTTTCCCAATCTTTGTCGTGGTGTTATCAAAGATGTAATCAATAGTGATCATCTCCCAATTAATGGTGTTATTAAGGATGTAAGATGTCCCATTATAGTTATTTAACACGAAAAACAATATTTATATTTTTTTTGTTAATTTTTGATGAAAAAGGGAACTTTATAATTCCAAAGTGTTTCACTTAAAATAATCCTCTAGCTATTGTTTTTATGAGTTACCAGTATCTTCTTTAAGAAATCATCACGTTAATTAATTTTATAAGTATCAGAATTATTCCATAAAGATTAGAGACTACTTTACTTTCGTGCAGATGATAATTGTTTTTTAATAGCTCCATATAAATATTCTAGAAGCATTTTCAAAAACTTACATTTGCGTCTTTGAGGGCTGATTGATTACTTGCCGAAACGACAAACTTAATAGGTAGATACGCAAAAAAAAAAGAATTTCACTCTATTCTGTCATCTTTTCAAAATAGAACGCCGAATTTGAATTAAATCGAGCCGGCGGATTTTCCACAAGAGGAATTAGAACTTTCTCTGTCGTGCTTTTTCTTAACAATGAAAAGAAACGAAATTCGTGGCGTGATAAATTTTTACGTTTTAAAAGGGAAAACAGCATCTCAGATTAAAGTAAAGCTAGACACTGTTTAAGGCTGTTCTACTCCTGCGTTAAGTACCATTCGTACCTGGGTAACTGATTTTAAACGTGGAAGACAGAGCTGCAAAGACGCCCACAGGTCTGGCAATCAAAATGAAGTCACAACTTCACAACTTCAAAAAAAAGTTCACAAGATTGTATTGAACGATCGTCGTTTGAAATTGCGAGAGATAGCAGAGATGTTGAGCATTTTGTCTGAACGCGTTTTAATACTTTAAACCAACATCTGGGAATTCCACCATGTCAACGCACCTGCTCACACTTCGATGGTTGCGGTCACCAAGCTCCATGAATTGCGGTTCAAACTGCTGCCGCATCCACCCTGTTCCCCAGACCTGGCCCCGAGCGACGTCCACTTGTTTCCAAATCTGAAGAAACGGTTAGGTGGCCAGAGATTTTCATCAAATGATGACGTCATTGTCACCGTAAACAAGTATTTCGAGAGGTTGGAAAAAACATTTTACCAAACTGGTAAAATGGCATTGGAGAAGCGCTGGGCTAAATGTATAGAGGTAGAGGGAAACTACGTTGAGAAATTTCAATATAATTAAAACAGATTATTAAAATTTTTCTTAGACATTTCGGAAACTTATCAATCAGCTCTGGTATGCATTATTTCTACGCAGATCATAAAAATATGTGGTCCTACACAACACAAAACGGTTAAACAAAAAAAACAACACGTTTCAATTCATCCCTTTATCTTCTCACCACAAAGGTCATTTATTTCTAAATAAGGCAATAAATTCAACTTATGATTCGTATCAAGTTGATAACTCTGATAAGTAATTGGTCACACGCGCCATGGATCAGAACTTGAATTTTCAAACACAAGGGGAATAAATATTGGGTGCGAACTTTTGAAAGCATCATAGATTAAATAGAGATACTCATGGTTAAAATAAAACATTTTCAGCGACAAAAATCCAGCTGGTATCTTTTATTGTTGATAAGTACAGTGGAGATCAAATCAAGCTATACATTGGACTTTATACCTTTCTTATATTCTTAAGTAGGTATAGGGGCTGATGTAGTACTGCAAGTTTTTCACTATTTCGATTTAAACATCCTACTTGGTCAGGAATTTCCAAAGCATTAATATTACTTTATCTGATATTCTAAGAACTACAAATTTCTACATGTAGGTAGGTAATTGCTTTTGTTGGTAGAAAGTTCTATTTAATTAAAAGGAAATGCAATCAACAAATGGTGCTACTTAAAGGAAATGAAGGAGTCCAAAAGATATTTCTTGAAAAATATCGCACAAAAGTAATCTCATTAACATACCCCAAGAATAAATGGAACAGATTTTCATTGAGAGCCAACAAATGGCGAAAAAAATTGCTAAAACCTGACAAATGGCTTTCCTTTAACGTCTGCACCCATCTTATTATCGTTACTGACTACCCAAAAGTAGAGTCATTTGGGGATTCCTTACTTTTACCCTGCACACAAAATTAAACTTTACTCCCTTGTCCTACACCTGAATTTATCTTGCACGCCACAGCCTTGGTAAAATATTTGGCAGATATAGGATTTTCAACTTTATGATCTTTCTCTTAAAGTTCTTTTTAAATATTTTCCGTGGGGTCTAGAATATCAATTTGAGAAGAAGCGTCTGTGTTAATAGCATTATTCGCAATCTCATCCATACACGCGAGGGTTAGACGGCCTATGAGCGAAGTATCGCTTTTTTATGTGACGTATAAAACATATTTATGGAAATGATAATCGACAGAGTTTTCCCAGTTTTGCTTTTGAAAGCTATAAATAACGTTATATTGGTGTATTTTAGCAATTATTATTATTATTCAAATATTTATTTCTTTGTTATTTCTTTGTCTTAGTTTAAGAATGTTTCTTGTAAGGAAGTCTGCAGATAAAAAAAAAATGTCTGTGTAGTATGATTTCGTTCCGTATACAAAAGAGTGAAAGCAAAAACAGTGGAATTTTATTTGATAGCACACATTTTAAAAGTCAAAGATGTATGACTTAACCCATAAAATAAATTATATTGGCCACAATTGTTTAACTATTGTTGAAGTGACAATAAAAACTCGATAGATTAAGTAACCAGAGTAATAGAAATAATGAAAATACGAAATGCATACAAACAAAATCATTTTATCAACAAAATCCAAGTAGAATTTTATTTTCGAAACCATACTTTGCCGCGCTGACCCTACAGCAACCCAATGCGCTCTCAATTCACAGCAGTTATTATTATCTTGACCCAGTGATTGAGCCACAGCTACCTCTAATTCACTGAATAGAGCTCTCCTGCTCTCGATCAACGCCTATTGGTCCCCAGACTTCCATAACGCCTACTGCGCAACGACGATTGGTCCATCTCGCCACGCCCCATCGACTTCAAAGGGTAGTTCAAAACCCCACTCTATATATTTTTCACCCTTATGTCGAGCTCGCATTCGTAAGGTAACCGCCGTATTGCACGCACGCGTTTCTTACTAACAAACTGACGATATAAGTGTGAAAAGTTTTAGTTAAAGTGTTATCATTTAAATGAGAAAACAATGACAATGGACGTTCAAAAAAGCTATCAAAATTATAATGAAACCTCTCCAGACTCAAAAGGTACTAATTTGAGTATTGAAAGTGCAAGGACATCGCAAGTTTCAAAAATGAACCCAACAGTTTTGAATCAAGGAAAACCTTCTAAGCGATCGTTCGACGTCGCGTTTCTGATGATGCCTGATGAAAAGATGCGTCAGAAACAACCGGAAAAACAATTAAGAGTTTCCAAACAACTTTTCAACAATGAAGAGTGGGAACAAGTATCAAAGCGAATCCCTGAAGTATACAAGCACGGTGAGTTTAGCAATGAGAACACAATGGACGAAAAGGATCAAGATGGTGAAAAGTTGTGCTATGATGACAGAATCCGCGTCAACAACAACATATCACCAGGTTTCGGCTCCGACATCAACATTGACGTTGGGACTGATGAATATCCAAACAAGTCAGTGTACTGTAGTGATTCAGAAAATTCTGACATGTCTAGAAGCCGACCTAACTCCAATGAAAGCGCTGCAAGACCAAAATTTTTCCCAGAATCACCGTATAAAAACAAAATCTTTGATGATCCTGGCTTGATTAGCATGCAAACTAGAGCAAGATACGACAACAGATTTATGGAAAAACATGAAATGTCTCAAAAAAGTGCTTTCACAAAAGTACAGAATTATACACTACGGTCACCAAATCCATCTGTAAGTCCGGATAATTTGCTTTATCAAAACTCTATCAGCCCACCTCTGTCAGCTTCAAGTCCTCCGACAAATTCTTTCAACAAATCATTCGGTTTTAACAATTTACTCACTCCGGCACACCTGCTGAACGGCAACAACTTCTTCAAAGGTCAAACCGTCACTTCAACTTCTCCAAATTATCCTGAATCCGGACCGATGCAGTCGCGACCAGCCCCCTTTAACAAAGTGGACTATAATCATGAAAAACAAGCGGATCCGAAACCTCAACACATGACTTCTAACAAACTAAATTTTCTGCCATTCCGTTCAGAAATGCCTTCATATCTTCCATCTGGATCATCGTATCCTTTTGGAGTGCAGAATTTTCAACCGCCAAACCCAGACTTTATGAAGCTACCTGGTCCACCAAGAGAACCAGTAAATCCATTGATTGTCAATCCAGCAGCAGCAATTCTTAGTACTTTGCTACCTCCTACTCTGGCAGCATTTTCTTTACCAGCTCAAAATGTTTGTGCCAAATGTAATATTAGCTTCAGAATGACTTCAGATCTAGTTTACCACATGAGAACACATCACAAGAGTGAAACAACAGCGGACCCACACAGAAGAAAACGAGAAGAGAAGTTAAAATGTCCAGTGTGTAATGAGAGTTTTAGAGAAAGGCATCATCTTACAAGGCATATGACTGCTCATCAAGACAAAGAAGGAGACATGGATGACGTTCCTTCGCAAGGTTATAACAAAAAAAGTAAGCAGTATTTTGCACATAATGGCAATTCACTAGTACATAAGTAAAAGCTGAATTTAACACATATTAAAATCCTTTGTATCAAAAGCAATTGTATATGTAAATTTCCAAATGTTTTGTAGGTACTCGTTTAAATTCCTACTTTAATTCGAATCGTTGATGTTGTTATTAAATTTATTTATCTGTAGATTTATTCCTTTTTGTGCAATATTAATTATTAAGCAATAACTTATTTTGTTAAGCAATATGTAATTTATTCTGTAAATAATATAAGTAGATGTATTAGAAAACAATCATTAAAATATTCAAAGAATTGATAGTGTATTTGATCAGTCCTTCATAAAATCCTACCATGTTACTTCAAATGGGCACAATCGCGTAAAACTTTTATAACGTTTTTTGCAAAATTTCGGAGACAGGTTATTTATTTTTTAGGATTCCGTACCCAATGGGTGCCAAACGGGACCCTTTACTAAGACTCCGCGGGCTGTCTATCTGTCCGTCTGTCACAGGGGTCTACAGCTGCAGCCGCTATAGGTAGCCAGTTGAAATTTTCACAGAATATGAAAAGAAATAATAAAAATTGAAAAAGTTGAATCCCAATACAAAACCCTCGATTTAATAATTTGATAAATGAAATCGGAAAATTAGAAATAATTCGGCATTCTCTGTAGGGATTTTTTTTTGTTGTTTAAATTTAGAAATACCGAGCTACCACAATAAAATTTGGTATGAAGAATAATGTATCTCATGTCCCTATAAATTCTCAGGACAAAACTGCTAATAGGTTTTCAGTCCACAACAATCACTGACAATGCGTAGCCGTGACCAAATTCTAAACCGGGGTTGAAACTTGGGAGATAAAGTCATCAGAAAGGGTCCCAGAGAGGGTGTGTAGAGTTTATTGGGCAAAATATACTAAACTCACTGACAAGAAAGGTTTTAAACAATACATAAAAACTCTTAGAAAAATTAAAACAAAAACCTACCTATTTAATATTATTTGTGGGAGCATAAATTGCTATAATGATGTTGTAGTAATAGATTTTATATTTTGTTGATATCGCAATTATTGCATATTTTTTGTAACAGTTGCCTATACTAGTACTATTTGGACACATCACCCATTTTGTCATCTTTTAAGGTGCTTTATGCTGCGAAAATACTGTCACTTTAGAAAAAAAATCATCACTTACCTACCAGAAAAAAAATTGAAGTCTACTCAATTAAATATCTAGAATAGAAATAGAAATGAACTTTTTTTAAATAGGATAGTTTTCACAGACAACGTCTTCAATGAGCGAAAATTTAAAATTTTGCTAAAAATTACCGCTTTTGGCATAAGTTGAAATTCTACCTATAAAAAGATTTGTTTTCTGAAAACTTTGATGTATAAAAATAGTTTATTGCTATTTCTAGGCATTTAATTGTGCAGATTTTCAATTATTCTAGTGAGTAAGAAATGTTTTTTTGTTCTAAAGCAGCACTTTCGTAACATATAGCACCTTAAGTATGTAGCACCTTGAATGTAATGATGAATTTTTATTAATCATGTTCCTTATCTTGAGATCTTACCAAACACCATTTCACACCATCACCAGACCTATGTTAGCCTGTACCACCCCACCCAATGACATCCCCAATCGAATTGTGCAGCTTCTGGCGACGGAACATCCATGACGAAAACCTCATTGCAAACTGCTCAGTTCCCATATAATCCACTCCGTCACAGTTCGTGGGTGGATGGCTTTATTTTAATTCAATATAGATCTGCCATTTCAATTGTACACCAAATTTCATACTTTAACACTATTAAATGAAAGGTTGTTTTCCTTTGGATGGAATGAGAGAAGATTTTTGACAATTTCTATGTAGGTTAGTTGCTAATGTGTCAGAGTCACTGGTTCGGCAGCCGTTGAGAATTTGTATGGGAATCGTTGGTACAGATTGATCTTGTTTCTGGGGCATATATACTTTTCGCTTGATTATGTACTAGTAAATATGTATTTTTATCCATAAACTTCACAGTGGATTAAAATACGGTAAGTATTCCGTATATTCCACATGTGCAAATAACAATGGAGAACAATAACATGTGTGGTCTGTGGGATACAAAAGGTTAAGTAGATGCTTATAATAACAGTATCTTAAGGTGGATAATCTGTAACAGAAAAACTGCCAAAAAGAAAAATATTACTCAAAGTCACAATAAAAAAGAACCACAAAAAATCTGTAAACAAAAAAGGGTGAAGAAAATAAAAGAAAAATATTGAAATGTTACTAAAGTACACAGCATAGAATCGTGACATTGAGAAGAATATTCTGAATAACATCTTCACATCTGCACTTGTGGGAGAGAACTTCGAATGAACTTCATAATCTTACAAATTCTCAGCAGAGTCAAAAAAACACAAACATTCCCCACATCCACTACGTCATTCGTAAAGGAACTTTCTACAGGATGTGCCGAGACAAGTGCTTAGGAGGAAAACAATATTTTTGCTCGCTCACCGAACCGAACATAATTCAATAGAAAATATTCATATTGGGGACAGTGTCGAGAAAAGCCCTCGTGTGCCTTTGTGATACAGGATGTTTGACTTAGTATAAGTAGTTTTTTTTAATCCTAAGTGAGCTTTATGTATTGCAACGTTGAATAAAGAAATATTAATTCAAATATTTTTGAATTGGAATCGGAAATTTTACCTAAGTATGAATAATTAAAAGGTGGGATTTGACAGTTAAAATAAATAGATTATTTTTCTCAAGCTTTTGTACGCTTACAAACGCGAAATAGATCATAAATCACGTCACGCTTATTTTTTTTTCTAGCCTTACATTATGCATTTACAATTAATTGTAGGTATTAAAAAATCGGATATTATAACTTGATTTCGCGTAACCTTCGATAAGTTACAAAATATGAATGACCCCACCCACCTAAAATATTTCTGAAACCAATAAACCGAAAATTGTAAAAAAAGACATACAATTTTATGCAAAGATTACATAATAAAGCTGGGAATTAAAAATTACGGGTTATAAATAGCTTTGTTTTAAAACTTATGTAGATGACATCCACTGTAAAATACATCAATATCATACATTTTTAAGTATATAACGGAAACCTCTATGCATGAGCTCCACTAGCAATGTTTTTGTATTTTATAGGCATCGCAGATATTTTATATTTTATGAATGTTTGCTCATATAATAAAGTTGGCAGATATTTTTTGGAAAATACATATTGGAATTAATACAACCTGTAGACAACAGAGTATGTTTGCAGACGTAGCCCAAGACGGATGCGGTACGTAATACAGAACGAGATATTTTGAATATTGTTTTAGAAAGTTACACAATATCTGCCAAAACATTGTTACAAACTAGATTGTAATTCAAAGACAGATTTAGGCACGCTGCAGTTCTGAATTATGGCTTTGTTAGACCTTGAGTCTCTTTCGCTTTAAAAATTACAATTCATTGTCATCAATAAATAATGAAATAGTAAAAAGATCATGGCTGTAAATTTAATATCTTTACAACATTTGAAAGTTTATTACTATTTAATTGAGGGCAAAAATACAATACATTTTTTTTCTGTCTGTATGTATGTTCCGTTTCAACTTGAGAACAACTCAACGGATTTAGATGCGGTTCCCTTTAATACAATCGTAGTGACGCTGGTCAATATATATTATAGTCTATCAGGGAAGTTGATAAAATAACCACCAAGAAGAAAACGGGGCAAACATTGAATAAACGCAGGTGGAGCCGCAGCCAAAAAGCTAGAAACAGAATAAAATGCTTTAAAAGTTAAGAATACTAACTAAACCTTTACCGGAGAATAGAATTTTAAACAGTTGTTTTTTATATGTGCAAAATAATTATAAATTATTTGTACCTTCCAATTTTTTTGTAGTCGTAAAAATATTAAGTATATTCACGCTATAATCTCGCGGCCGTGCCCTATAACAGCGTTTGTCCACGGTCCAGCTCCAATATCGGACGCCGATAGTGGCACATCCGATCAGGCGCAATTACCAGACTCCACAGTGCAGCAGCTGGACGTCGTGGGACAGACAAGGTCATCAATTTAGATGGGCTGCTTATTCGGTCTGTCATGTTGCTGGATACCGTGTCGGACCGTGGACAAACACCCTTAAGTCATAGACACGGCCTACACACCTTTTTTTAACCGAACATAACTCGATCGAAGATAACGACCATTCAATTGATTAATTCCAAACAAAATTCCAGAAGCAAACGCGAAAAACATTCGACGTTCATGCATAATCAATGAAAAGTTCAGTATTTTTCGCCCACCAGCTCGAATGTACAGATAAAAATTTATTTTCTGATTTAGCGATTACAATATTAGCGAGCGCACGTCCTTCCTCCACAGACGCGTCATTACAAATGATAAATAGGCGGCACACTTCGATAATCAAATTCAAATTTGGAATCTGTTTCCCTCCGGTGTTTTTTTCTTTTTTCGATAGACGAGGGTGTTTAGTCATACAGCCAGACATTCTCTTGTATTGTGAGAATATTGTGATGTTATTAAGCGTGAAGGAATCGTCTCTTTAGCGATCCGTTTCGCTAAGGCACGTGATCCGTAACCGATTTGGGTTCCGTACTAGCGATTTGTATTTATTTATATGTAAATAGGGATGGGGTGAGATAACAAGGCGTGGCTGGATAGGGATCTTTTGATTGAATTAAGTGTCTTGTCGTTTAGCGTGTATTATGTTGTATTAATTTCGATTTGTGATTAAGGTGTTCATTGAGCTGAGGATTTGAAAACAGAGAATGGTTACATTGAGGCAGATGCCATGTTACCCTAAATACCCGTTGTCTTTGTATCTGTTATTATAATTAAATAAACCAGAAATATTTGTTTGTAACCTAAAAACTCTGCAACCTAACAATTAATTGCTATGGAACATTTGTTTAACGATATACATAAAACTTTGGGACTAAGTATTACTTTGCGGAAGTCCATCATGAATTTGTGGATATAACCAAATGACCAATGTAATTTGCTGTCAAGCGGTCGGGTGGACTACACATCCCGAGGATTCCTCGTTTAGAGGCGAAACTCGTGTCAATAAGTTTTCTTGCTTGTTATTTAAGATTGCTTTATTTTGTGCTCGTACTGCTTGCTTTGCTTGTGCATGTTTTATGCGGGAGGGCGGGCGGTGCTTGAGTCTACATTTTGAATAGCATGGTAAGAGTGTTTAGCGGAATATTGCAAATTATTAATATATGCACAAATTCAAGAGTACTTTTATCCTGGAAAGTTTTCTGTGATCAGGTATTTGTTGCTGGCACTGGCACGTTTTTTTTCCCAAGATCTTCTCTAGCAAAAGAGATTGCGGAAAAAGCGAGGATGGAATTATTTCATAGGAATTAACTAATCCTAAAGGAAATTAAAGAGAAATGCTACCCTGATTAGCCTGAAACTAGAATTGTTTGCGTCAATTGTTACATTTCTCAACATACTCAAATCCTAAAACAAATGCTATACATTGCTTACAATACCAATTAAATAGTTAATAGAACAGAAATTTTAATAGCCTCTTAGTATCCGTTAAAATAAATTGCAAACCACCCCTTGAAAATAATTAAGCTTTCACTGCAGAGATCTCTGAATTTTAAACGACAAGTACCATTTATTTTTCGGAAACCATATAGCTATAACATTGTAATACATATACATAACAGCACTTTCATTATATAAGGTCTTTCAATTTAGATGGAAAGTAATTTAGGAGGTGATTCAGTATCGTTAATACATCACATTTCACTGAAATGTACTTTTTTTTGCACGATTTTTTTTTTCACTTGTCCACACAAACTGAGTCAGTCACTTTGTACTGAGAAGTGAAAAAAAAGTTCGCGCAAAAAAAAGTGCTGTGCAGTGGAATGTGATGTATTAACGATACTGAATCACCTAAATTACTTTCCATTTAAATTGAAAGACCTTAGTGAGTGAGTTTCCCTAAGTACGTACTAATTACGTGCAAAATAATGAAAATTGTATATATTTTTCAACACAAGCACCCTAGCTTGTAACCACACGAAATTCAACTCATTAAAGCTTAACATAGTTTTCGTTCTCCATGTCTATTTGCATCTCGTCTTAACAATAGAAAAACAGTCGGTTGAAAAAAAAACTCACTCTTCAATTTATTAATTTTGGCCAATCTAAAACAACATCTTCAGTCTTTTTCTCCACAAAATGAGACACGGGAGGTAATGTGACACGGGAGGTAATGGAATTAAATAACATTAACTCCTTCCTGCTAGACATAAGGGTAGGAGCCGGTGGGACAAAGAAGGCGGAAACAATTCGACATGCTTCTAGACCACGCTGCAGGGAACATTTAATAAGAAAGTATGCATACATTAGTTTTTGCTTTTTGGTGACCACATACAGGATTAAAATAAACTAAGGACAGAAGAAAATAACACATACACAACATATACAACAAAATGTATTCTTAAGTCAATTATAAATAAAAAAATAATAACACATCTACACGAAACTTCACCTGAGGGGGTGTCTGAGGTGTTTTTGAATGCGGAATCACTGGAACAGTCAACATTTATAGCACCCTTTTTTACGTTCTAACGTGATAGGGGTTCAGACTTATATCGCCGTACTTTGTGCACAAACACACGCTTTTAAGACTTGCGGATTTACCTCGCTGTGTTTTCCTTCACCGTCAGCAAGTGCTAAGTATACATACACTAGTGTGCACATCAATTCCAAAAAACTCCACCAAGTGCGAGTTGGGCCTCGCTCTTTTGGGGCTCCGTACTTATGATCAATTATTTAACAAACTAGATATTTATTTAATTTTAGGTACCAATGCTCTAATTCTGTCAGACATATTTAACTGTATCCGGGGACGTCACCCTAATAAAACTACGTTATAAATCGGTGTTTTTAGTATTTGTTGTTTAAATACAGCATATGCTACATAATATAAAAAACAAATTGGAAGGAGATAAACACCAAGATGCATTTTTTTTTCATTTTATCTCATCAAAAAGTGACAAAAAGTCAGCTGTATTTTTTTTGTGTGAAATTAATTTAATTCAGTTAAAGAAACATAATATTTCAAAACATGTAAACAGTCAACATTGAGAAATAAATAGTGGCATTAAAAGTGACTTATTTGAATTAGTGTTCAATTTATGTAATTAATTGTAGCATTCCGTGGAATAAAGTTAATCACTTTGAATTTGGGTGACTTTTTGTAAAATATGTCTATACTCGTATGTAAAATAAAAGAAAACAGATTTGTTCTAACAAAACAATACACAGATAAAGCTTAATACAATTTTAAAAATATGGTGACGTTAATATTTAACAGCGACTCCACTGTACTCTATCCATCAAATGCCACCAAATGTCCTAGCTTTACCCATCATCATCATCAGCTGAATGAAAAATAGTAATGAAATTTTTGGTTTGAGTGCGTTTTATTATAGATCTTATTGATGCTTACCACCAAATGCCGTAGAGGCCTTTATGTAGCAGAAACTATTTTTTGTGAGATATGATTTTAAATAATGATCAATATATAAACATCATTAAGAGTACGGGACTCACCGTAGGTACTTATGTTTTATATATTTTTCATAAACACGGTGATTCCCGTACTCCTAATGTTTTTTTTTTTTTGTAGATCTCAAGAGGCTATAAAAAAATTGAAATTTTGTTTTCTGTTTGTTTTTCGAGTTGTAGTGCGTTCTTGAATATTTCAAGTACTAAAGCGATGGATTTCGCTCATAACACATTAATTAACCATTTGTTTACCATTAAATATGTTTATTTCTTCCTGTTGAACATAAGGGCGGGGAACAAAGACAAAGAGATAATAATAGCAGACGGAAGACATTTTCCATGCTTCCAGAGTCTGGACACTCTGCAATTAAAATATTAGTATATCCTTTATCTACACTCATATCGTAAAATCCTGATAATGAACTCAAAAATAGTGCATAATGAAATTTTTTTTTACGAACATCTCTTAAAAGTTAAATGTAAGTACAGTTTTCTTAACAAAATAATGCTTGAACATATTTTATCTGCTATAAAAGTATAATGAAACGAAATAGGAAGGCAAAGGGAATTTAGCCTGTGTAGCCATGTCTGAGGTTTTAATAGGGAATAGTTTGTATGATGGTCATACTTGTCACCAAACCCGATGGACTGCGATTGATTTTCATATTGGTAGAACTGGTAACCGGACCCTTATCATACGCGGTGAACTGCTGGATGGATTTTGTGCGTTATTTATTAATTTATTTAAATATTTACTGCTTTTTTGTTTGCTTAAAGTTTTATTCTGGGGAAAAATATCTGACGGCATAATATATACGGAGCAAAAAAATGACGAACAATCAAAACGAACCAGCAAAATCAAAAGAAGATTACGACAATTGTTACCAAGATCTTATGAGTTGGAAAATAGGTATGTTACTATTGCATGAGTGTAGATAAAGTAGTGTATGAAACTATACATAACTAGGTATTAAAACAATCGTGTACACTATTAAAAAACTCGCATACAGCTTGTTTCATCTTTATGTGCCAGTTTCATAAACTACAGATACTTAAACTAAAATTGCATACTTGTGAAATAAGATACATATATAAATTTCCTTACATCTGGTTTCTTCCAGCCAATTACTATTGCAGTAAAAGATAGTTATGAAAAGGTTGGCAGCAAACATATAACTTCAAGATATTGCTAAAGTAGGGCCACTGAGTGATGGCACTTATGACAGCTGCATTTAGTGATGAGGTACATTTCAAATTCCGGTTAAAAATAAAAATTAAGTGTGAGTTTACTCAACATTAGACACGTCATTCAACATTCAACATAATGCTACAAAAGGAAAATATGCCAAAACAAGTGGCGTACCTATCGGAGGTCTATGCGGTGTAGTGCCCCGGGGCCCCCAAGAGATGTTTAAATACCTAAATCGAAAAAAGTATTTTACTATCATTTATTTTCGTTTAGTTTAACTTTGTCATTGTTTTGTTTTTAATTAAATATTATTGCGTAACTTGGCAACCTCAAACATGACCTATAAAAAATGAGAAATTTTAATTCTTTGTTTCTATACGAATTCTATTGCTCAATAAAGCAACATTCAAATCGAAAAGTAATAACCGAAACAAGTAGTACATCACTATCAACAATGAAGTATTACATTTTTTAATTCACACTTGCTTATAAATAATTACGATACTTTGTAGGTATTTAAACGTCATAGGCGACATCACTCAGTGGCTCTCCTGTAAGTCATTGAAAAAGAATAGAAAAATATACTACTAGTACTCCATAATTGAATAGAATGGAAATTTAACAAATGATAATTCATCACGCCACAGTGCTTATTCTTCTACACTAATATTATCTAATAGAAATTCCTATAAAATTTTTGTTTGTTTGTATGTATGTAGAGGTGATCTCTGGAATTACTGAATATAATAATAACTCCCTAGGACAATAGTCATCAATTATATTCGCTCGGGCGAAAGGCTAGTACATAACAAAACAATTAATAAATATATAAAAAAAACAATTAAACCATTAATATATTTCCCGAAAATAACACCAAAATGTATATAAATTCATTCACAGTTTCTGCAATCCGCCTGTGGAATAAATAGTTTTCCCCTTGATACTCGACAATCTCTATCTAACCCCCCCCCCCCCCCCCACCCCCCTTGAAGTTATTCGGGGGAGATTAAGAGGACAGCTTTGAGGGACAACCAAGTGGCCCACCATGCCTAGTACCGCTTGATGGCGGTATATCCATCCTCAATTGCCGGCCTTTTATAAAACAGACTGGTGATGAGCAGCGGCGTCACTGGTGCGAGGGTTTCGGAACCGCGCTCACCAATCCGCCTCTCCAGCGTGTGTGAGTATGGGCATTACTTCCAGGAGGACCGCCAACGTGGCAAAATCTTGCAAAAGGCCGTGGAAGAAGACATGCTGATGGATGGATGGAATATACCTATGTATAAATATTATTTATCAGTATAATTAAATATCCTATATTATTTCTTTAATTGATAAACTTATCTAGTACTACCCTTTAACTCTCCACATCAAAGTTAACTGGTAGAAATGCTACTTCGGTTTTGTGCATTATTTATTTTTTGTGTAATAAAGTATTTACATACATACATACATACATATCAATAATTTATAAATAAAAAAATATTTATACAAATACATAATAGCTCAGCCTAGGTACTTTCAACCTGTGGATCAAGTTTCGCATCCTGCTGGTCTACAAGCACACTGAGCAGTGAACAAAAATTCTGAGATGAATCCTTTAGAGGGCATGCTGACTGTTAAAGTAACACCTTATAGGTAAAATAAAGTTGAGAGTTGTTGTTGTGGGACATCCGGTTGGAACGAAATTCCTTTCGACACTGACGCGCAAGCGGCGCAAGCCATCGCTTACCCCTCCCCGTACTATGAAACGCGGTAAGAACCGTTGACGACAAAGAAGTGTATAAAAGCGTTACGTTAAATACTTAACGGTCGAAATGTTACACTTTTTGCGGCCTAGCCCTGATTCGCCAAGCATCGCATTACATGCGATAAGGAACTTCGTTCTAATACAAAGTGTATACGTGACAAAAAAGAACTGCGATAACTTAACCCCAAACCGGGAAAAATTCTAGGCTTTATCTTTTCCAGCGTATGTCATTATTCTTTTCCATTTGAAATATCGGAGAACAAAATATTGTTTCAAGTAAATTTATTCAAGAAATAGCTTCCGTAGTCGTAAAGTCAGCGGAGCATTATGCTGATAGCAATAAAATATTGACAACAAGTATTGTCAATGTTAGTATTTTGAATGTTTGTTGCATGGAGATGTAGCCGATACAAGCTGCAATCGTTAAAAAATATAACGCATAACGTCGGGTCATTAAAGTCGTCGGTGAAACGACTCGTTTCAAACGAGTATTGACTGTTTCAGTGTCAGATCAGACTCTGAAACACCTCTGACTCCTTAAAGATCTATGTCGTAATGCGTGTAATTCATGTTTGTAACCGCGCTACTTTGCGTTACCACCATCTAACTAATAATTTTAAATGAAAAGAGTTGATAATTTTGTGCTGAGACCAAAACTAGAGTGTTTTAAATTTTTGTCTGCTTGTCTGTCTCTCTTTTCAACGGGTTTGGATGTGGTTTTCTTTATTATATTTGTTGTGACCCTGGTAAATCTAAAGGCTATAAGGGGTGTTGATATTAAAGCCACCAAGCCGGAAACTGTTGATAATAGTTTTTAATTGAAAGACAAGTCGCGGGTAAAAGCTAGTTCGAAGATAATTTCGTCTTGCATATTATTTTTTATAGTCCAATACAAATTGAACAAGTTGTGTTTATAATCCGTTACCCAAGAAATAGTACAAACCACCAAATACTGAAAATCTAGAACAAACAAAAAATAAATCACACACGTATCATACAGACGAGGCCAGCAGTTTGCATGGACATTGTGAGCAAACTGAAACGTCCGATAGCAGAATATTTCAAAATGTTCAGGACAACAAAGGGACTGAAAGCTTTTTTCAGGCTGAACCGGACGCGGCGGTGGCGTTCGGATACAATACTCGATGCGATACGAATTAATGATGACGTGATGCCGGTCAGGGGAGCGGTACCATTTCAACGCGCTTCGTATTTTCCTTTTAACCCTAAAATTGAAACAGCTTTTTTTTATGGTTAATGAAAATGGGTTGCAAAACTAAAGTCTCGTAAATACTAAGCTTTAAAAAAAAAAAATTTTTTTTTGCAGCAATATATTATCAAAGAGAATTGGCATAGATTAAATTATGTTAAGGTGTATTAATTCGAAAACCATTTTGAGATTTAGGTTTAATAAGCCGTATTTTTGAAGTTTTGGTCTGAAAAACCTCATGATTATGAATATTTTTACGAAAAGGCTGCAACCTCCATTGGCTCTCGTGTGACGTCACTTGAGTAATGGCTGTTTAGAAATGTGGCCTTTGCTATGAAGATAAATTTATAATAATTTGCTTCAGACTAATTTGACAGCTAGATGACAGATGAGTAGACAGGCAGAGACAGACCACTTTTTTTATAAGCAATCACACATCAAATTCAGTAGAATGTCTAAAATTCTCAAGTGACAAGGTCATCGGACAATTCTTTAAAAAATCATAAAAAATAATGGTTAGTTTATACATCAAAATAATGAAAACTATGTCCTTAAATGACGTAAATTCTCTGAAAAAGAAATTGAAAAAAAAAACTTAAAATTAAGCCATGAGAATTGAAGTTGGGTCCTTATTACACTAACTTATCAAATACATTCCCTTCATGTATCAACATCCCCAAGAAATGAATCGGTTACACTTACGACTCATATGTCAAATGGGCTATTTCAGGATTTTCACATTATTTTACCTGTCACTATAGGTATTCTTCCTTCAAATAAAGATCCTAGGTAGTTAACAGATACAAACATATAATGGAAGGGGAACATTAATTTTCGAATCAGACATGTAAGAAACTATATCCTGGAAGTAATTAAGAGATATTATTTTATCAGTGTATACGTAAATTATTATTATTATTCCTGCTGCGTAAACGCAACTGCGACACCATCTGTGACAACTTTACACTCGCCTTCTCTACTGGGCCGAAGTGTAGTACTATGTGGAAATTGTTGACTACCCCTGACAGCGGCAATATTTCAGAGGCACAATGGTCGGCGGTCTTCCTGCGCGCGGCTCGTTCGAATCTCACCTGCAGATATTAGGTGACGACCCCTGCCGCTCCCTTCAACAAATAAACGCAATGGGGTTCGATTCTTGAGTGTCATGAGTTTATTCAATTATTTATTTTGCGTAATCTATGGTTAAGGGTCAGTTTAACCAGCCTCTGATAAGCGTTAAGTAGGGGATTAGTTTTAAAATAGAGCAGCGTTGGTTATTTATTGATAATAAAAAAAGGGTATAGCTCTATTCACCTAAAATTTTAAAGTAAATGAAAAAAGAACAAATTATAAAGTCTTGAAAGAAAATATATATCTGACAGTTTATGAGGGATGCCGCGCACAAACCTGACAAAATTTACAAAATTTGACAAAATACGCTTTTCCGCGTATACGTCAGTTTGTAGGAAATATCAAAATATAATTTTTTTTCATAAAATATTTTTAAGAAAATCGCTTATCATTTTCAGTTGCCAACAATTATGGCTCTTTTTTTCAACCTTTGTTAAGAAATATCAAGAAGTTAGCGAACAGACATATTTCGACAGATGTTTTTTTTTTTAATTACATTACAATGATCTCAAAAATTCAAAATAATTAATAAAACTTGAATTTTTTTAAATAAACAGTGACATTGATAAAAGTGTGTACTTTATTTATTCAAATTGTTTTTCATTCACGTGACACCATGTGACGAAAATTTCAAGTTTTAGTAGGTGCCGTTCACCGGGATAATTTACTCAGGTGCGTTAAGTTTTTGCAATGGAAAACAAAATAAATTTAAAAAATAAACATACAAATGAATAGAAGCAAAATATTTAGGGTTGTTGATACTCGGATACTTAACTCAATTTATTTACATGTAAACTTATGTGTTTATTTAAATTTAGTATTGTTCATAAAAAACGCCGAATGGTACTATATATATTTTATAACTATACATTCAAAAAATAATTAACTGGACTGAAAAAATAAAGTCGTTTAATTTGGCATAAAGCTCTCCAAACTGAAATAGGCTCCGCGGACATTAGCCGCGGTTTCATTGTCGCCATCCGTCCGGCCTCGGAACGGAAAATTACGGAAACGGAACGCAACGATCGTTTGTCACGCACGTTGTTGGTGCCGATTTGAAATTAGAATCGAACGGACAAAGGTTTAGAGGCCCTGGTGGTACTGAGAAATGTTCGTGTAGGTATAAATACGTTTAGATAAGTACCGTTTTTTTATTTTTATTTTATTTATATCCTTACTTGCTGTGGATTCATTTTTCAGATTTTATTCAGATCATGTCACCATACATAAAACATGTTTCGTAGTCATCAATGTCAAAGTGGTTATTAGTTTGTTTGCAATCTGTGCAAATTTTGTCTTTGATTCTGTTGCTAACGGTGCCTAAATTTGAACACTAAATTTGACACAAGGAAAAACGCTCATTGAAGCAGCATTCAGTGGCTTCCAGTCTATACCATGGAGGCCATACGGTCATTAAAGTAGTTTTTTTTTTTATTTATCTGTTATATTTTCCTTTTATGACTAATGCCGGGCCCGAATGGCCTGAAATATATCTCACAAAAAAAATATTTAACTGTTTTTTTATGTAATAATGATCATCATTTAAAAGACAAAAAGTCAATATTCAATATTTATTTACACTCTAAATTATTGTAATAAAAACATATATGAACGTGATAGTCTTCAATGCTTCATATAGTCCTTATTTCAAGCACGTAAGATTTATAATTAATGAAACAAAATTACTTGACACAAGTATGAGTAGTTCAACTGTACACAAGTTACAGACACTGAACTCATTATTAACGTATTCATTACGCATTACCCCTTTCTTCGCCGACGGAAGTACATACAGAGACAAACAAACATAATATCTTACCTATTTCTATGCTAATAGAAAGGGCACCTCGGATAAGGCCCAGAAATATTGGGTCTCCTTTTGTTCAAGATCTTTGTTTTACACAAAACAAACTATGTTTTGTAGTTTAGAAACAGGATGCGCGTTATAGTGCGAGTGGGTGCGTGTATTGTGCAAGAAGGTTGATTTATGGAATCATATTTTAGGTTTTAGGGCGGAGGGAAGGTAAAGGCCGACTAAAAATGTCTTTGCTTTATTTGAGCCATGAATGTATACTATTTGAGTCTTGTGTCATACCTATTGAATCTCACCTGATGCGGCGGCAGTTTCAGTGTTGCAGACAAGTCTCACCGATGTCGGAGGGTGGCCAAGTCCTCAAGTGCAAAGATGTTCAGAAGCGACACATGAAAAGGTGTAATATTGAGCCCTCTAAATGGGAAGGATTGCCAGCACAGCACGCCGCCAGCGTGCTTGCACAAAGGCAAGTACGCGATTTCGAGGAGCAGTGGAAAATGCGACGAGTTTAAAGCTAAAAAACCGGCCAAGTGCGAGTCGGACTCGAGCACGAAGGGTTCCGTACCATTATCTATAAAAACGGCAAAAAAACATGTCCGTTCTATGCGAGCCCCCTTAAATATTTATTTTATTCTGTTTTT
Source organism: Ypsolopha sequella (assembly GCA_934047225.1). Lineage (NCBI taxonomy): Eukaryota > Metazoa > Arthropoda > Insecta > Lepidoptera > Ypsolophidae > Ypsolopha > Ypsolopha sequella. The sequence goes on along the minus strand of OW203988.1, from coordinate 2,564,140 downwards.
TAGTATTTGTTGTTATAGCGGCAACAGAAATACATCATCTGTGAAAAATGTCAACTGTCTAACTATCACGGTTAATGAGATACAGCCTGGTGACAGATGGATAGACGGAAAGACAGACGGACAGCGGAGTCTTATAGTAATAGGGTCCCTTTGGGTACGGAACCCTAAAAATAACTAGAATATCGCAAAAAAAATTGTTTACAGCCAAAGATTATGTACCTAAGAATATACACATAATTTATTCTGGATAAAAACTGTTTCGTTTTTAATAATTGGAATTTTTTTTTGAATTTTTTGTAGTTGTGAACTTAGTTATAAATTCCCAAAAGTTCTATGTATGCTGACCAATTTGGTGACATATTGAAGTAGGGAAATGTCAACAGTACCCGGAATACAGGAGTTGATTGATGGATGTGGAAGAGGCGAAAACGGGTGTCAGGATCGTAGTAGATGGAAATGTTGTCTCTGCCTACTACTCTGGGAGATAAGCTTGAGTATATGTGTTTATAAATGTAAAAGTTCCAAACTTTCAAAAGAAAATTTTTCAGGCCTCTGTGTTAAAATTAAAATATCTATATTTATACATAAATTATAGTCAATTATATTTTCTCAAACATGTTTGTCAATTGTCGCCCTTCTTTACAAAAAAAAAAGATGGGAAGAGCCTCTTTTTTACCCTAGGGGAAAAAAAAAATATGGAAATCTATTTACGCCCTAGCGACTATTTTTCGACCCCAAGGTCAAACTGAAAAACGTTAGAGTTCTGCAGAAATAGGTGAGGATTATACCGTGATAACTTTTGGGTATAATCCTCACGAAAATACCTTTACAACTCTGGAATCATTGAAAGACTATTTTTGAGATTCGTTATGCCGTCATGACTATTTTTTGAAATTGAAACCATGTCTGTACTCCGTGCCGTTTGCTTACTTGAGTAGAGAGGATTATACGGTGACCTTCACACCATAATTCTCACCAACACACCATAATCCTCACCAATACACCATAATCCTCGCCAACGCACTAACAACACACCTCACAACCTAAACCTTCGGAATTATGATATGACATTTTTTTTTTACTTTGTGGACTATTTATGACTATTTAATTACTAATTTTCAGCATAGTGAAAATTGCTTTTCTTGAATTTTTCAAAAGTGAGGATTATACCGTGAATGACACCATAAAGTTATCGTATTGTTTTATAAATACTTAAAGATTAATTATTGTTACGAGTAGTCACCGACGTAGCCTCGCATACTTTGAGGATACATTGTATACTATAAGCAGTGAAAGAAATATGTATTGAAAAGTGAAAAGTATATGAAGTGAAAGATTATTCCAAAGTCGAATTGCTAACACACTATAAGAATTGTATACATTTCATACATACGGAGTACGGAGAAGCAGTGCTTTACTTGGACGTAGAAGAAGTATTTCTTAGTAAGGCCTTCGATACCATAAATTATGAAACTTTATATAAGAAATTAGAACAAAACGGTATTCAAGGACCTTTCCTAAAAAAACTATCACATTTATCGCTTCACAGCAGTAAAAATAGCAGAACACCTGAGTGACATAATACCTACTGATGTAGGATCCGCTCAAGGGTCCATATTAGCCCCCCTGGAGTATCTCTTTTTTGTGAATGACATGTGCAATATCATTATCGAAGGCTCTGTACACCAATTTGCAGATGACACGTGCCTGGTTGTAGCTCACAGGGACATTAAAACAGCGGAGCAACTAATGCAAAAAAACTATGACATCATATGTAAATATGCAGGGTTCGTTATCAACTCAAACAAAACTAAGTTTATTCATATCCATTCATCACATTATATCACTGATAGCATGCCCAGCGTCGTAGCGCACGAGCATCATTGTGTTCACGCAAAAAATAGAAACTGTCACTGTAAAACTGTGTACATCTTTAGAGTTGGTTCAACAACATAAGTACTGTAACATATAGCTAGGCAATATGTTAGGTTTAGGTAAGGCTAGGTTTTATAGGTAGGTTAAAGGACTATTTGTTCGTGTTTAGTTGGCAATCGATAACCTTTATGGATCGACATACGTCGCATTGACTGAATTATTTCGTGTTTTCCAAAAATAAATACAGATACAGTATAAAAGATCTTTCAGACAAAACACGAGCAAGATTCCATGAAGATTCCTTAGAGAATCCCATCGACGTGAAGGTGGCTCTCCAGAAAGATTCCTTAGAGAGTCCGATTAGTGCGAACGTGGTTCTCCATCTATAAATGTTCCTTCTAGAGTTTTTGAAAAAATATAGCAAGCGAGTGCTCTACGAGAGTTAGAGTTCCCCTCCCTTAATGTATACATGTTAATTAGAGTGCATCAAATGAAAAGAAAATATATAAGAAAGTCAGAATAAAAGTGGTATAATTCAACGAAATCCCTACGAGATCCCGAGTACACGGTGTGCGTACCACAGTACCTAGGCCTTGTTATTGATGAGCTTTTCAACTGGGAACCGCACATACAACATGTGTGTAATAAATTAAGGGCGTTACAAAGTAAATTTGCTGTACTTAAATATAAAGTACCGTTCAGAATACTTAGACTACTTGATATTGCCATGGCCGATTCAATAATAGGATATGGTTTAAGCAGCTACGGAAAAACATATAAAACCTATCTAGAAAATATATACAAACTACAAAAAAGGATTTTAAAAATAATTGTCCCTTCTAAAATAATGTCAGAATACAAGAAAAACAAAATTAATCTATTTCACTATTGCAACTTATTAGATGTTTATAACAAAATAAAATGATTTACACTTGTCGATGAAGACTGTAACAAGACGTTCTTGAAAGAAAAACAACGTCCCGCGAGTTTATGTAACCTTAGTTATATGCCCTTATATGTATTATCTAGATATAATAATGCTTATGGAACTCGAACCTGGATGTACTTCTTGCCAGAAATTGTTAATAAACTTCCAAGAGATCTTCAAAAATAATATATTAGTAGTGATAAGTATAAATATAAGATAAAAGATTTCCTAATTGAAAATTCAGGTAAAAATTTATTATAAATTAAAACCGACTTGCTCTGTTTCGTTTCGTGCGGTTTTTGATTGTTTATTTATTACTTTTTATAACTTATGTACTATTGGCTTTCGCTAGTGGCTATATAGTTTAGGTTAAGATTCATTGTAATCGGGATTAATAAAGATATACAAAAAAAAAAAGTATAACGATTATCTTGGCAATAATCAGGCCTCAACAGATTAAATTATAAACAAACTACGACTTGAAAACAACATCTCAAAGCACGACAAAATATTCAAAATTAATGTATTCAGTAAATATTGCCGTTGGAGCCGCTTATTATTTTCTATTTAAGGCTCTTACCGTCTCCTGGCATATATCCATATTAATGCGCACCATATTTCACTGAATTTAATTCATATGCTAAATAGAAGCGGAATTTTGTGAACCGGCACTGTTTTGTCTTGATATTAATTTAACTTACCTACAAGAGACTCGAAAATTTAGCAGATGCTGAAAGAAAACTCGTCTGGAAATACTGTCCTAACAAATAATTAAAATATTACGTTTAATCACAATATAATTAGAGTATCATAACGACCTGTGTCAGAGGTGTTACCAAGTGTGAAATGTGAAATCTTAGTCACAGTCCACCCCTGTGTACACCCGCTTTTCATAGACGATTATACCGTGATGGGTGGTGAGACCTATCGCTGTACTTCGGGCACAAATACAAATGGACCAATCAGAATCACGCAGAAAGAACACAGAGTGCCCCTATGAGATTTGAACCCGCGACCTCCGAATCAGTTGTCGAGTCCTCGAACCGCTGGACTACAAGTGTGCTAAAATATAACAACCCGTTAACCTTAACCTGTAAAGTAAACTAAACTAAAGCAGAGTTGAGCAAAGTAAATATATAAAGTAAAGGAATATTATAGCGATGAAAAGACTACAAAACGCGTTAAAACTACTTTTTAGGGTTCCGTACCCAAAGGGTACCAAAGGGACCCTATTACTAAGACTCCACTGTCCGTCTGTCTGTCCGTTTGTCTGTCCATCTGTCCGTCTGTCACCAGGCTGTATCTCATGAACCGTGATAGTTAGATAGTTGAAATATTCACAGATGATGTATTTCTATTGTCGCTATAACAACAAATACTAAAAAATAGAATAAAATAAATAGTTAAGGGGGCTCCCATACAACAGACTTGTGTTTTTTGCCGTGTTTATAGATAATGGTACGGAATTCTTCGTGTGCGAGTCCGACTCGCACTTGACCGGTTTGTTTGTATAGCGAATGTACTTTATTAGAAGTTACCACAGTATTTATTCATTTAATGTATTTAGGTCCTATTTCGCCACTTGTTAAAGTGTCTGATAGTTTTTATGTCGTAGAACTCATACAAAATGCGTTCGATTTGAACTATTGTTCTGGATAGCAAGGAGTGCAACAGGTCATAACAGATTGAACTATTAAAAAAAAACTTTATTTTAAATGAGATTTATCTCTGTCCGTATTTCGAGTTGTATTTTCCTACGTAACTACTTAGTTTAAGGCGCTACGAAAAAAAATCGACACTTTAAGAACGTGCATATCTACTTCAGTAAATAATATATTATTTAGATAAAATAGTACGTTATTTTTGGATTATTTTTCTAGGGACCTGTTAAAACAGAAACGCAATTGGAGAAATTCGGCTTGATAGAAATATTTATTGAAATGAGGTCCTTTTCGACACCAATTCTCCTGGTTTGACAATTTAGAATGACATATGGACTGCAACTATATTTTATTAGATGGGTTTTAACGGTTTCTAGGACCTGGTTAAACGAAATTTTGATAGCATCTTTAGTGCATTTTATATTAATAAAAAACCGACTTTTTGCTATTTTTCCACGAATCCGTCCCTCTCGCACTGAGGGTTTTTTCGCACATGGAGTAACAGGGACGCTAAAACTTTTACATATCGCCTTACGTTATAGTGGACCGCCGATACCAACTCTAGGTAATAAAAGGAGGTCTTGTAACTCAAACCCGAATTTCACTAAGATCTACATAAACAGATGAAAAACACATTTTCTCTCTGAAAATACTAATAATTTGGCAAAATGTAAATAAGAGGTAATAAATAACTCTTAGCCGGAATATTTCAGTCCACGGTCTGACTCTGGCGCCATCTGTTTATTCTGCAAAAAAATTGAGAAGGCTTTATTTTAGTTACGTTGGTTGTTACTCAAATTCAACGATATTCGGAACACTTCTTAATTTGATAAGTTTTTATCGTTTTCATGATATATAATAAACTAGATACATATATGTATATCGGCACGACATGAACTTTATTTTCAGAAAAGATTACCACGTAAACATTTTTCTGGGGATCTAAAGAGGCCGACTTGGGTGAATTATAAAATGATTTGTAAGTAGGATGTAGTCAGAGATTTTTCACGCGTGCAAACGAGACGGCATTAGAACGGAATCATAATATTATGATTCATCAAAAGCAGCCTTTTTAGAGGACCTGACGTCAAAAAATTAAACAACTATTTAAGTCCGAAAAGGATCCGCCCACGCACACCTACAACCGTGCAGTCCATACTCGTACACTCTCTTTTCACTGACGATTAACCTACGTGATAAGTGGTGAGCGGTTTCGCCGTACTTTGAGTGCAAATATGAACCTTCCGAAGCACGCAGACTGGATACAAAAAATGCCATTAATCGGAGAGTTTAACTAGCGACCTGTAGGTTAGTGGTCAAAATAACTAACCAGCCCCCCTATTCTGTATCATTGCTTGCCAACTGGACTGGATGCCCATCATAAAAAACATAAACAAAAACTGAACTTTCAAAATTGCCTTTAATGGGTATTGAACTATTTACGCAATGTGTCGTCACTAGTGCAAACACATCTTTAGACAATCGTTATTCGATAGCTTTTTTTTTTTTATTATTATTTTTTTTTTCTTTGTGCATGTTTTAGTATTAATTGTAATTAAATGTAACTGTACTTTTATTATTAGTTAAATATGTTCTTCTTAGGTCTAGTAGCTTAAAACAATTGTAAATAAACGTGTTTTTGTGTAAAATTTTATCTGGGAGCCCGCGTAACAGACTTACTAGTGCCGGGCCCGCTGTGTAATTTTATTGTAATTTTGATTTTCTTATTTTGTTAAATAAATATTTGTGATTTGATATCATTATTTTTGTGGATAGGCACCCAGTCTAGTTGGCAACTAAAGATACATAATAAGCCCACTGGTCGATAGTAAATTTCTTATGGTATAGTCGATAATTCAGAATTTTTAATCCTTAAAATGCCTTTTAATCTGATCTTATTATTATCATACATCAACATAAAACTAACTCCAACTTTCACAGACCTGAAAACATTTCTATCTGTCAAAAGCTATCCAATCTTCAAATTACCCACTCATCTTCTCTGTAAGATCACAAATTTGTCTGATGCCAATAGCAGCGCGTTCAGGATCCGCCATTAAGGCTCTCCTTCGGCTATAAATTGCGCATCACATTACGCTGATGCATGGAGTGACGCGCGGAGATATTGTCAAGAAATCTGTAAGAGAGACTGCACGCTTAGTTTTTGAGCAAAAGCCGCGGTGACAAGCTGATTGCCTAAAAGTATTTATTTATTTAATATTTGTACAGCATTACAGATTTACATTCCAATGCACTATTTAATACACAAAACATTTAAAAACACATTACAAAACAACACAGTGGAATGTAATTAATACACTAAACAAAAAAATAATTTTAAGAAAATAAAATTAGTCATAGCAATATTAAACACAATATCGTCATCAACAAATCTTTATGTAAAAACATTGCCATTGCGATTCATGGTATAATTACGTTTTTTTTTATGTTTTCAAGAATATTAATTGGGATTAGTAATCTATATTTTAAAATCATGATTTTTGGGATAAATAAATCCAAGCCATGATAACGTGGACTCTGGTCTATTGTTTTATGAAACTGAGAAAACGCCTTTATACATACTTTTTGTTATTGTTGACACGTTTGCAACGACGATACTCGCTAGAGGTATTCATACTTAATAAGTGAATGGATTGAAAACTTTATTCTACGTACTTTATTTTAGTACGTCAAAAACAACATAATATGTACTTTCAAACATGGGCTGTAACAATAAAGCTAATCTGGTACTGATAGACAACGGATGGGTGCAAGTGTGTTGGGTCCCTATAATAAAAATATGATTACAAAAGTCAATCGTTCATCAAAAAGCGTTAGATATCTGATTTATGTATTAGTGAGAATGTGTTTTAGCTGATTGTTTTTGTGATAAAGAGGGTTCTGTGCTCTAAAGAAAATGATCCCTCACAACTTCATAAATGTGATTGCCAAAAGAACTTTGTTTAAATTACAATATCATATTGATGACATGATCTAAATATGTGTGCATATTTTCTTAGCTTCCCATTCAACCACACCATACCATCCGCCATCCAATCAGCAATCGTCACCAACATTTGCCTAATGGTGTGCCGAAATCTTAATTATCTGGCAACCCTTTATTTTACCGCATTAAATTTGAACCGGCGTTATTAAAACCGAACTATTGTTCAGAGTCGTTCGGGAGCGGTAGGTATTATCTTATCGAAGGGAACGGATCACTGAGCAGTCGAGTTACGGCGGAAACGGAACGCGCCGCGAAGTTTGGACTTCGTTTCGACTCGGATTACCGCGTTCCGATTCCAAAAATGTAAGGATTAAGGGGCATTTGAGTGGCTTTTACAAAACTTATCGAGCATGTTGTACTCTTTGAGAAGTATTCCAAGTGTCAAAATGAAGAACACACTCACGTTTACTACTTCAAACGTACTAAGCTGTACTTCAAACCCTTTTTTAGCGCGTGCAGTTAAGCTAATGTTAAATGTAAACCCTTTACATTTAAATTTCCTGAAACTTATTGGTCAATTCCCTGGCTGAGGTCGAACTCGGACCTTCTGAATGAGTGAGAGTGTAGATCGAGCTGTTGATGGTTTTTAAGATTCCGTACTACCCACAGGATGCCAAATGGGACCCTATTACTAAGCCTTCGCTGTCCGTTCGTGTGTCACGGGGGTCTACAGCTTCAACCGTAATAAATAGCGAGTTGAAATTTGTACGGAATACGTGTTACCATGGCCTCTAATGCAATAAATAATAAGAAAATTTAACCTACGGGGTGGCTTCTTGAGAAAGTAGCATTTTTAACGTTATATGTTGAATTCTGTACACAGAGGGTGCCGAATCGTTTGTCACGCGTTTCTTATTTAACGCCTTGTTTTTGTTGCCTTGAATCTATATTGTTGTAATTTACCATGTTTGCAGGGTTCCGTACCCATATTTTGTAGTGGTACGAAACCCTACATGCGTGAATCCGACTCACACTTGGCAGATTTTCGTATCTTTCGTATCCTCTACGAAACGCACAACTTAAGATGGTTCTTTTCATATTTGTATTACAGACATTAAATGAATGTGATTTATGGCATTTTGCGAACATAGTTTAATGTCAGATAGGGTTTACCGGCAGAATTTTATTATTTTATGCATTTCATTATAAATGTATGGGCACACAAACTTAAAAGCGTGTTTTAAGTTTGTATGCCCATACATTTACAACGTAATGCATAAAATAACAAAATTTTGCTGGAAAAACGTAACTAACTTTGTTCGCAAAATGCCATAAATGACATTTATTTAATATCTTCGATTTAAAAAAAAAGAAGAACCATCTTAAGTTGTGCGTTTCGTAGAGGGTACCAATCGTTTCACCTTACAAGAGTAAAGATGTTAGTCTGTTAGCACCCGTAGCAAAAATACTTGTAATGCTACGCCGTAGGCTTAAGTAAGTACGCGTAGCGTACGTAACTCTTTGCGTTATATTATCTGTTATTGCACAGCATCTATATAGGTACACCCACTTTTTATTAAAACTGCCAAGGAAATTTTCAACGAATTTCTTAGTTTTGCCATTTATTTGCCTTTACTCCTTTCCATTAAATTGAAGTTGCATAAACAATAAACTGATACTTGTAATGGTTTTTCAATAAAACTGCCTCCCCCTTAACAGGTATACCTGCTAATGGCTTATGGAATCGTAGGCGTTTTGAAACTGCCATTGGTAACATTTTCTACAATTTCGAACGTTTTGAACGCGCCGCGGTCGGCGATGCGTTATGTCGCAAGATATGGACGCCTAATGCTTGGTTTTTGAACGTTATATTCGATTTTTGAAACGCAAATGGAATGGAATCGTTCGGAGTGACGATGTGTGTGCATGTGTTTTAATATTTTGTGGATTTGTTTTACGTCGATTTACTTTTATATTACGAATTATTATATATTTGTATGGTTTAACCAGTCACGGAAACGTGCAATAAAAAAATATCCAGATATTATTTAAGATTTGACATAACATTTTCAAGATGTATGTTTAAGTCTAACTAAGAATCATGAAATTTAAGTAATATCTTAACAACAAACAACAGATAGATACTTGCATAATATCAATTAATAAATATCATAAATATAAATGTACTTACTTGAAAAATAATAAAATTTGTCAAAATTTACACAAAACTAAATTTTATGTATTATAATATTTTTTTCACTCTCTGTTTCTACTCTGTACCAAAGCATAAGGCCCGCGGCTAGAGCCGAGATGGAATATGCAGATGAGCGCAGTTTAACTTGCACAACTGTTAGATCAACAAATTTGACTCAGTTTAGGAAATAATAGAACGCCACTTAATGAAGTAAAAACATGACAACAAACGGAAAATTAAAAATTCTAGAAAGAAATGTATTTTTTAGTTATTCTCATCAAGAGAATAACATTAAGAAATTGTATATTAACTACAATTAGAGTGATAATATGAATTTCGTAAAGTTCCAATTATACGAGCCAGCCGATTAAAAAACTGTGCTAAAAATGGTGTGCATTTTCTTTTCTTATTATTTATAACTAACCTCGTTCTTGATGATCACTATGCAGGGTGTTTAGATGATAACCTTTTCCCTTAAAACGGGGTGTTCTATCCATTAATATGAACAACTTTCAGTATGAGACTAATCCTGAAATTGCAAAAAATATACATGTTGGTCGAGTAGGTATATTTAACTTTTCGATGGAACAGCAGATCTTTTTTCGCGATTACAGAGTTGGCCCCATCGTAAAAGTTGTTCATATTCATGGGTATAATAACCTGTTTGAATGAAAAAGGCTATCAAATTAACACCCAATATAAACACTCGCATACACACATGTTCCCTTATACGTACTCTTAAAGTATGGTTGTATCTACTGAAGCTCATGCTAGCCCGGCTATAAAGCAGTTACTGTTTTGGAAGATGACGCTGAACAAACCTACCAAGATTAGTAGGGACTAAAGTTTGAGAAAAATCGTTTTTATTGCAAGTCAATAAAAGCTCACCCTGGTGTTCAAGAATCTTGGTTAGTTGTTAATGTGGTTTGCCGCGGATACGCTACTGTTTAACTTGCGACACTTTTCAATATATCGCCAGGGTTGGCAGCAAACTGAAGGAATTATTTTTTCCGTCTATTTTTGAATGGTGTACTAACTTTGCGAATATTTAATTTTAGGGGAATTGCAGAAAACGGGACGGAAGAACATGGATTATATTGATACACAAAAGATCATGTCTTTGTCAAGCCAACAGATTAAATACAATAGAAAGTATTAGGTTAACCCGCCAATAATTTTAAAGTTATGCCCACTGACACAAATTCTCAATGTTGTGAAAAGAAGGCATTTTCACACACAGCGTTTTCAAAAACTACCTGAGCCAATGTAGAGATAATCACAAATTTTACACATCCCATTTTAAAAAGCAGCTGTCGCAACCGATTTAAATTTCGTTCACGTAACCCAAAGCATTGATAAGAACAACTTTTTATTTTAAACGCTATCCCACAAAATCGCAAACGCTAATCCCATCCCGGGCACAGCGTCTGTATCGCCTAAAGGGTTTCTGCTCACGCCAAATTGACGGTTAAAAACAACGATATTAAACAAACCGGCGCGAGATTCGCTTACCTACTCATAAATATTAAACGGCAGTTTCTCTCGCGTTAAAAACTTGGGGAGCGATCCAAGTTTGAAAATGTGGTTCCATTTCAAATTGGTTTACAGTAACTTATTTGTATCAAAATAACGTTGCGGCTGAAGGTTTTGTTTACTTTGTTTATTTTTTTTTCTAATGGCTAATCGTTATCTACAAATTAGAGGCCTTGTGTATTAACTAAAAGGTCTAAAGTAAATTAAATTACGTCACTATTAACGTCACCATGTTTTTTATGTAAACAATGGTGTTATGTAAATTTACTTGAATATATTTATTTATGAAAATGTTTGTCAAAAAAGCATAGACAAAAAAAGTAAGCGAAGGAAATAAGTAGCTATACAAATTCAGTTATTTGAGTCAAAAAATTAATCGATTCATTCTTTTAATCACGTACGATTGCGCAATAACAAGTTAATCCAAAAACACATTTCCGGCCAGAGCCGCCCACCCAAACCAGCAGGGCGTTTCAGGAAGTAGGCTGTAACGCTCCATTCATTCACCTCGTTAATGGCAAGGGTTGAAGATAATGACGCTTTTATATGTGTAATACGTCATTTAGGGCTGTCGCCATTTACATGTCAATACACAGTACGAGTCAGCTAATATGGGCAGAAATATACAGCCTACTTAATACTAGAGGTTTGGTAAGTGATCCGTATTATAGATCGATAACAGGTTTTGCTAAAAAAATGTTAATAAATAATAAAATGTTGACCTCCGATAGTAATCTACCGGGGGCTGAGCTTGCTTTTTTTAGGGAACACAAACATGGTTAGGTATATTTCAAACATGGTGTGCTGAGTTAGTATTTACCTTTGATAGGCGAAATGTTCCTTTTCGTTTTCTTGCTTATTTTAAAAACCGTCTGGGAATTTATTAAAAATATTTAATAGTTTCTGACCGCAACCAACTACAATTGAATTTGAATTTGAAAAAAATTTGAATTTGTCTTTTTAGACTTACTTTAGACTAATTAAATAAGAAAAAAATATTACTATAAAAATAAATTTCATGTTTAATACTTGTCGATTTAATCATCGCAACGAGATATAAATTAACATTATATCATTGCAGTAAAGAAACTCGGTTGCTCGGTAAGCGAGAGGTACCAGGTTCGAATCCCGGTTCAGAGGTCTACCCATCCATTTTCTTTTTGTTTTTTTTACCGCAATGATTTAATGTTGAAAGTATTAACAGGTAAATATACTACCCATATATATACCTAATTCAAATGTTCCTAAAATAAAATCTCATGTATACCGAAAGTCTCATCAAATCCACATCACTCTGCTGCCGGGATCCTCGATCATCCCAGTCGGAGGACACTGACCTAAACGTCTTTTCCACTCGAGAGCGCAGACCAAATCATATTTTGCTTCATAATGAAATGCGCTGGACCCCACCCTCACTACTCTCGCACACTGGATTTTAAACACGCAGCGTTTTTGACAAAAAACGATCACCAAGGAAATCGTTCCGATTGAGCGTCGTTCCGATTCCGATTGTAGTCGTTCCAATTTCGATTAAAAATATGTTGTATTCTTGCTGTTAGAGATACTAAACTTGGTAAAATAGGAAAAAAATTATACTTATTTGAAAAAAATTAACAATGAAATTGCTGTTTTTTATGGAATATTTGAAGGAAACTCAATTTTCAGTACTAACATTATTGCATTTTTTTGGGAATGTCAAATCCAAATTATTGTTTATTCAACATTAAGACATATTAACATTAATTTAATTTTTGATAACAGTCAGCTGTAAAAGATTATTACGAATCTTACCATGGAAATGGATGGCGTTTAGGATGAACTGTTTTTGAAAATTTAATTTTAGTTATCAAACTGACAATAAAAACAAAATTCAATATGTAGATGTAAAACCTTGAAATCAACTTTCAAACAAAAAACAAATACATCCTTTTAAAAGGCACGTAGGCTTCATAGTGTTTTCCTCCACCATTCAGCGAAGGTATACAAACGCTATGCACATAAATTCCAAAAAACTCATTGGTACATGCTCGACCGGACAGGATTCGAACCCGGATCTCAATATTGAGAGGCTTTTGGGTTCTACCGACTGAGTTACCGTTATATGTTTAGATATAATGAGATATTTGTTAACATCATATGAATTTACACACAAACCCATTTTGTCAATTTGTAGCGCACTAGACTTGCAAAAAAACGCTGCGTTTTTCCTACGCAGTGTGTCCAGCCCGCTACACCATTAGCGGATGACGTGGACTCGAACCGCATCAATCATCTCGCGAGCCAATTCATTACCACTGAGCCACCGGCACCACTTCGCAGATTGTGCAACTAAAATATTGCGCACAACAATTATAAATATTGCCATGTTTGTGTATCTACCCATATCGGACGATATGTCGCTATATCGTGATATGACGATATGTGTGCGGGCTTTAGTTGCCGTTTTCTATGTACAAGAATTCTCGTTTTGCGTTCCAAAAACAAACCGTTAGCTTTCTAGTGATGCATTTGTTTTTTTTTCTTTCCGTGGCATAAATTTTTAAAAAGATTATAATTATAATTTATATTGAAATTATAAATATATATCAAATATAAATTTATTAAATATTATAATATGTATTTTTATTAACAATTATTTACTAAACAAGGATTATAATTTGTATTTTATGAAATCACAAGAATATAACGCTCAAAAATCAACTAACATATTTTATCATAAAAATACTATAAAAATGTATTTTTAATAATACGGTAGCTTTAAAACAAATACTGAAAATTTTTTTTAGCTTATAGCAAGGGAATATCTCTCTCGCACATATAAAGTCCTTTTGGAAAAGAGAGAGGAGCTTAACTGAGGTTCGCTTCGTTTTATAAACAAGCACTCGTGTCCCAATGGCCCAAATACTATTCAACGTACCGTTTTATAAACAAGCACTCGTGCCCCAATGGCCCAAATACTATTCAACGTACCGTTTTATAAACAAGCACTCGTGTCCCAATGGCCCAAATACTATTCAACGTACCGTTTTATAAACAAGCACTCGTGTCCCAATGGCCCAAATACTATTCAACGTACCGTTTTATAAACAAGCACTCGTGTCCCAATGGCCCAAATACTATTCAACGTACCGTTTTCTTTTATTTTTTTTATTTTTGTGAAGCTATGGTGTATATCTGTCTGTCCGTGGTAAACATAAAGATTCCAGGGTCTTTGCCAATAACAACCTATATCACTGCAATCACCACCGAGAAATTAATTGCAGAGTTATAAACTAACAAAGACATCAAACAAATAATTTTTTGAATGACGAAAATTGTAAATGTGTCGTGCTAAATGTATATCGCCATTTTTTTTTTCGTCTTGTTACGCCTCTTAAAAGGCCTATTAAGTTTTGAAATAAAATAATTATACTAAATATATCTCTATAATTTATACTTGCAATTTTGTTGGCACTTGGAAAGCATGTTGATGAAAATAAACAGTTTCACAATGATATTTTATTTTGTTATTTATTAGTAACACCCGACCGACTTCGAATGGAAATTCATTTTAAAGTTTTTAGATATTTCAAAACGCAAACTACACGCTGTAAACCGTCATGTTTATATATTTCTTTTTCATGTATGTATATTTACAGTAATAAAGCAATAAAACTAACAATAAAATTTAATATCATGTAAAATATTTGCTAAAATGTGGAGACATTTACATGTAAAAGGCAGTCGACTAGAGGTAGTCCATCTCTGTCAGTATGAGACAAAAACTCATGTCGGCATATGTGACAGGTCGCCACGTGACGTCATAGTGCAATTTCGTAATTGCCTCCCTGAACTAAGAATGCTGGTATTAATGGAGTAAGATTCACTGAATTGATACTTATTTCTTCAAGCCTAGATTTGAAATATATCTCACGAAAGGACGCCAGAGATGTTTCTGTTACTTAATTGGAACACAACCCTTTTTAGTTCCTATATATGCTTTTTGCACCATGTACTTTTCACAATAAAACAAATATCACGTAACAATTATATATTTATTTAATATGTCAACAGTTTACAAGTGTGAAGTGTTAAATACATCGGTCAATACTCATTCACTCTCTTTTCATCGACGATTTTTTTCATACGTTCCGTCCGACACGATAGGGGGTGGGTCTATATCGCCGCCGTACTTTTAGTTTCGGGCGTGTTGGTACCTTACAGTATTTTCATTCACCGTTCAGAAATTAAACAAATAATATGCTAAGCTCGACAAGACAGAACTCGAACCTGGGTTCAAAATTGAGAGTACGTGCGTCCTACCGAAATACCTACAGCTGCTTTTAAAAATTACGAGTAGAAATCGTTATTTTGTAGTTTAATGAAAGAAATGACACGTCCATAATGTGCACTGTGTTTTAACTCGTACAACAACGAAGCATCAGTACGTAAATTGGTACTGTAGCAGTCTGTGCTAAATTGCTCGCATTTGGCTACGCCGTAGCTAGCTCGTAGCTCTTACAGCTTGTTTTGTTTCGACGAAAGCGTTCAAAATTCAGATAACTAAATACCCTTCACACAAAATTAACACGATATCGTTGCTGTATAAAAGCACAAAAAAAGGAAATGTTGATGTTAAGACCTCTTAACTGGGATTATTCAAATTTATTTTTCTTCTGCGGATGCGATTTAATTGCGATGGATAAATTGCCAAGCGTTAAAAATATTATAAATTAATTTCTCACATAGTTCCAAACACACTTAAATGTACATAATATTAAATTATATAAAAATAGCGCCGGTAGCTCAGGGGTAGAACGCTGGCCTCTCAATCTTGAGATCCAGGTTCGTTCCCCGGTCGAGCATGCACCAATTAGTTTGTTGGAATTGATGTACGAAGTATTTGTTCTTACTTACCATTTGCTGAACGGTGAAGGAAAACTGCATGCCCTAAAAAGCGTGAATTTGTGCCCGAAGTACGGTGTTAGGGCTCACCACCCATAACGTTGAGACGTAGTAAACGTCGGTGAAACGCGGGTGTACCGAGTGTGGACTGTGACTTCCATTTCCTAGTTCACACTCAGGACACCTCTGATACCAGGGGGTCCTCGGGGATTTATGTCATCGTGACGGTATATTTATAAAAAATATGTAAGTAACAGTTATAAATATAAATATTTTATTTTAGCTCTGTATTCATAATATGTCAGTAGGTACTCCGTAAGTAACTTCGTAGTTGAAGGTAGCAACATGTCGCGGCGACAACTTCGCTATTGTAAGCACAAAGCTTGGACCTGTTCCACTAAATTATTATTTGGACGAAGCTCTCTCCATTTCGCTGAATTTTTGGGTAGCTATAATATTTTATGTATTTTCCTTTAAATAAATGATCTTGCTTGCTTCATCCGTAAAATGAATTTGTGCCATGATCTTGCCTGCTATATTTTGTCTAATAATAATGAGAACTCAACAGGTTGTTAAATGCAATACAGATGTTCTATCTTTCGAACTCCGTTTGACTATAAGCGCGTTTTGTAGCGCTCTCAAGGTTATGCACTATACCTATAAAAAAAGTGCGTGTGAACACACTAATACAACCATAGCCAAAAGGACTTTGTCTATACGGCCAGTTACAGAAAGGATTTTTAAGTTTAATGAAACATTAATAGGAATGCTGTCACTTTCTTTGTCAAAAACAGTGTAAGGGATGGCAACAATTTTAAAGGTTCATTAAACTTTAAAAACCTTTCTGCAACTGGCATAGTCTTTTCAAGCATTTATTGTCTCGATGACAGGCCGATCAAAATTTTTTAAATTCAAAATTTTTTAATTTCTAATTTTCAGAAACCAATGGAAACTTTGCGATGGCAGCATACACAATACATAGGTAATAAGGTTTTGTGGAAAAACTATTGAATGAATTTTGAATTTAAGTGTTCCGTTTCGATTAATTAGAACAAGGCGGGTTTTTCACAATCCGGCTGCGAAACCGCTCTTAACTGTTCCATCGATTTGGTAAATACCATTACTCGAATATAACCCTAGTGGGCATTGCCATAGTGGCTATTTTGGTATCACTAGTTGATCTGTCACCGAGACAATAAATGCTTGGGTAGTAATAAATGCTTACAGATATGTCTCTGGCCAGCGATTGGTAGAGAGATCAGTGTTCGAGCCCCGTCTGAAATAGATTTTTTGTCAGAAAATGTTGTTTCTTATAGATTTTTCTAACTTGTCATGCGCTCTAATATTATTTAGAGATTCCAAAGCAAAGGATTTCGCTGTAAATCATTATAACATTCTAATATTCTGCGAATATAAAATCAAAAAGACAAAATAAGGAGTCAATACTTGTAACTCAATCAGGAAATCACTTATGTACATAAACAACCTAAAACACCTCCTTGATTTATGTTCCTTTTATTAAAGATATAAAAATTTTAATTAAAATTTTTGCTATTTAAAATCCGAGTAATTACATACTCCTAAATTTCATTGACTGCTATTGTTTGTTTTTGTTTTATTACTTTATCACAAAGAGGCTCACTCTAGATTAACACTCATTTTGGTTCCTCTTTGCAGAGCGGAACCCCAAAAGCAATAAAACTGCAAACAGATTTGCAAATCGTCCATTACATTACATTACGCTTACGGCTACAGTGATATATCTGAATACATATTTTAATCATAGTGAAGTGCCTTATTGTCATAACAATATTAGGAAGGGCTTTGCTGAGATACAGCGCAGTAAATTTCAATGAAAACCGTACTGTGCCGGCTAGTCGGGGCCTTATTCTGGACTATATGAATTTTTTTTCGTTGACATCGATTTGGTAAACTGATTAGTGAAATGTTATATTAAATAAGAATTGTCGTTTCGATTTTGTCAATTTTCTCTGTCAAATTAATAGAATCCACGCTTACACACTTGATAGGTTACAAAAAACGGCCAAGTGCGATTCGGTCTCGCGCACGAAGGATTCCGTATCATTATCTATAAAAACAGCAAAAAAACATGTCTGTTGTATAGAAGCCCCCTTAAATACTTATTTTATTCTCTTTTTTAGTATTTGTTGTTATAGCGGCATCAGAAATACATCATCTGTGAAAACTTCAACTGTCTAACTATCACGGTTCATGAGATACAGCCTGGTGACAGACGGACAGACAGACAGACAGACAGACAGACAGTGGAGTCTTAGTAATAGGATCTCGTTGGTTACCCTTTGGGTACAGAACCCTAAAAACGGTAGTAGTCAAAGATGATCCGAGTGCCAACTGTACACAAAAATATACACAACCACTTTTTACCAAGACTCACTGACGCATTTTCCCTAATCTGAAATTATTGCCTAGTTTCAGTCACAAATTAATTATTATTAAAATACTCGGGTTTATGACACGGTGTTCTCTTTGACCATTCAGCAAATGGTAAGTACTATATATATAATTTGGTAATTAATTAAGTATCATTTTGCTTAAAAGCGAAACCGGTAGGACGTTGTGGCTCAATTTTTTAGTCTTGTGGACAATTACAGAAAAACTAAAGAGACAGGCAGACAGAATGACGTTCCATTTTATATCGGTTGTATTAATGACGTGCTCAGAAAATTGAACCACATGCTTTAATGATCATAAATCCAAGAAAATCTTTTGAAAAAAGTGAATAACAAAATTCGTCTTCCGATGTAGTTTTTTAATACCTTATTTTCTAAAGAAAAGCGATTTTTTTGTATAATCAAAAGCTTTAAAACAAACGTCTATCTGTATTATCGGTGGAGCATATGGTTTAATTTTCTGAGTACGTATTAATATACATTCTGTAGAAACTTGTACATGAAAGAAAGAAGAAAATAATTATTATGAATCTTTGTTAATCTACAAGACTACCGCTAATTTAGTATAAACCATGCAGAATAGGGTTCTCTCGGCTACAGCTCCAGCGACAGGACATGAAATATGCGAGCGGTGTACAGCAGAGACTACACGACACTACACTTCCAAAATATTATCGTTGTATAGGTACCATCGTAACATAGCAGGATTATCGGCCGGTCAAACTGTAAGTAAAAATATTATCGTGGTAATATCTAACATAGCAGGATTATCGGCTGGTGAATTTGTTATCATTCAAGTTAGAATAACTATCCTGGGACGTGTAGCCAAATAAGTCAGTTTTATCAACATCTTGATTAAAATACTTGTACTGTTTCACTAATAAAACTTTTATATCTCCAACCGATTTCATCTTATTAAAGAACAACGCCGTAAGGTGAAATGGTGAAACATTATACAAGTAAATATTATTCATCAAAATTTGGATGATGTTTAAACCAAGTGCAAACCAAGATCAGTTTTACCTTTAGGTACCTAATGTGGTGTTGCAGTACATGGACATCTGTTTTGGTATTTTGAACATTTAGCTGACAGTATTTTGATTTATTGTTTCTTTGGGTTTACAAATTGGTAAATGCTATTTTTGTTAAAGGTATGTATTATGATATTTAATGAATGAATCTACCTTTTCCGTTGAGCTAGTGGCTAACCTAGTGATATTACACTGATATTAGGTGTTGGCCAGACCTTCATTCAGACCTCAGTTTTAGACTGAAGCCCGTTATCTCTACACAATATCTATACACGGACATATTCACATATAGGTAAACATCAACGGTTATCCATCTAAGAGCTTGATATTCTCAGCGTTACTTAGCCAAAAATTGTAACGGAGGTTACTGCTACAGGCCTCTCAAGGCAAGTTGATAAATACCCATATTGACTTTATTTATATCTACAGAATCTGTAATTAATGCTTGTGACAAACCAAAACTACACAAAGAATCTTCAAAGAACAACATATTCCAAAAAAGGAGGTAACCATACATACTCGTACATTCGCAGTGGCGTTTTATTCGGGCTCGTAACTTTACCGAACAGTTTGTCGCCTCCAAACTAAACTAAACAGAAGCAATAATTTTAAGAGTGTCGCAGTAAAATGTCCGCGCGGGCGACAATCCGCGGGGGCGACAATACGTGGAGACGCGGATGTGGGAAGCAAGCGGACTGGAATCATTCGATTAGGTTTCCAGTTTAGTTTTGAGTGTGGTTATTAAAGGTGACAGAGAATCTGGGGGTGCGTGGTAGTGTTTCCGCCAAATTACGCTCGAAAGGCGCGATTTGGCGTATTTTTAAATCTGGATTCTAGTCAAAATTTTCAAAATAGGATTTAGCCACCAACTTAAGGCGCTCTTATCCCAGAAGAATGACTCTCTGTCTTTTTCTTTACGTGTAAGGAGCAAAGAAAATAACCACACTTTTGTACTTTTCCGTTGTTTTTATCGGTTTTTAAATTGTTTAAAAATAAGGGATATGTTTATTAAAACCCACTTACGTGGTCGACCTAGAAAATTTAAAGAGCAATATTACCAGATATGTTTCGTTAATAAAAGAGTCGAATTATGGAAATGGCATGATTTGAAAGGTCTTATAACATGCTGTGTTCGTGAATTATTTCTATCAAGCAAAGTTTATCTGATCGTGTAACACATGCGTGGAAGACCTAGATAAAGGTTCGAACTATAATGTGTATTTTTTTTTGGAAGTTTTAGACGATATTTGAAAGTTCTATTTGACTTTGAAATTACTGATTTTGGGATAAGAGCGCCTTAAATAAACTTGGTGACTGCGGGGCGTTACTTAAGAAATAGGATCCTGCTTAAGGTTAAACGTCAGTAGCTTAGCGCAATGTGCATAACTTAACTTTGTTTTTCTTGTTTTTTAAACTCTTGCTTCATAATCAAATTCGTATGAAAATTCAATACATACAATATGTTTATTTTTTTAAACTATCCGAGACTATGACATTTGGGATGTGCTTCGACATTTTTCACTTCGAAATAGTGGTGTTCCCGAGTTTTTAGTGATGTCCTCGACGTTAGGGATGTACTTTGAACTTCTTTGTCTTTGACATAGTGATGTCCCTGAGACTAGAGATGGGCTTTGTCATTATTTAACTTTGACATGGTGATGTACCTGACATTAGGGACGTGCCATTCGTAA
Organism: Ypsolopha sequella; assembly: GCA_934047225.1. Classification (NCBI taxonomy): domain Eukaryota; kingdom Metazoa; phylum Arthropoda; class Insecta; order Lepidoptera; family Ypsolophidae; genus Ypsolopha; species Ypsolopha sequella. The sequence continues at coordinate 2,542,964 of OW203988.1, read as the reverse complement.
CGATGTGCCTGGCACTAGGGATGTACCCAAAACTAGTAATGTGCCTGATATTGTGGTTGTTTCTGACGATAGGTAGATGTCCCTCACACCAGGGAAGTGAAAAATAAAAACGGGCGAAATATTTTTAGGCGAAGTTTTCTTTCGGCTATATCTTTGTAACGGAAAAAAGTCGTTTTTTCTACTACCTTTATGAAGAAGTTCCATTTAATACTCGAAATTAGTTTTGAAAATCGAACTTTGCGGGCCCCGTTGCGGAATGACTATCAGGTCAGTTCGAAATATCGTATTGAAATTTCAATTATTGCAAAATTAGGTTCTTTTTGACGTTTGTCTTCATTTCATGCTAAATTAGGTTCTTTTTGACGTCCTTAGTTTGTATTTACAATCAAAATTCCCTGCGTTCCGATTCATGACATAATCGATAATATCGCGTCTGACACTCTTTTTTCGCAAAATGGTACTGGCCACAAATTAAAGCCGTCGACCGAATCCTGAAAAAAAAAGATAAAAACCGCGCCGCGCTTTGCAAAGTCATAAAATACATTAAATTTGAAAGTAAAAATTAAATATTTAAATACATAAATCAGGTAGTAGAAAAAGTATCGTTCGCAACAAGTAAAAAATGGGTTTTCTTACCCTCGGGATGTAAGCTTTCGACGTTCGCCTTCGGCTTACATCAAAACTAGCTTCATTCCTCGGGTAAGAAAATCCGCCATTTTATACTCGTCACGAAATATACAATTTTATGTCAAATCTACTATTTTATGTCAAACCTTAAACGTTTCATATCTCTTAAACGGCTAAAGCTAGACCCATTTTGATGGTACTCTAAGAAAAAGTCTCGTCGTGATCTACTTACCGAAAATTGACCTATATTCATGGTTCTCTGAAAAAAAGGCTTGACGGGATCAACCCGATAAAAAAAAGACAAAAGAAAACCTTTTTTTTTTTGACGAAATTTCGATCGACTATAATTGTCTCCTGAAAGGCTGGTGCTAAAGACTTTGGGTTTAGACTGTGATGAATAGTTTGACAGTAGCTACATGACCAAAACAATAATTTTGACATTTGACAGGTTTTGACAGTTTTTTGACAGGTACTAAAAAGTGGTCTGATTCATATCTAATATAAATATGTCGTTTTATTTTTGAGAAAAGCACTATATATGCTTCGACCATTAAGTAGCCCTTCTGGACTCGTATATAAAAGTCCTCACCCTGTAGGCTCGGACTTTTAACTTACTCGTCCAGGGGAGCTAAATAACTGGTATCTACAATAATGTACTATTCCGGTATTTTTTGTTGTCGTAGAAATCAGAAATTAAGGAAGCTGGTTAGATTTTGTGTAAAAGTAGTAGGAAAACTTCTAAAATTTTGGCTGCAATTCATCAAGCCTTGAATTATGAGATATTCCTACACCAAACGGTTATAGCCACCTTTGCCAGTCACACATTTTTATCTAACTAAAAATGTAGAAACTTTGACAGATTTGTGAAATTAAGGTACTTATCATTAATAAAAACGTTACACTTGGTTCAATATGAAGACACACATTTTTGTAGCGAATAAAAAAGGTGGTTCCAATAAAGTATAAACTATTGTTAATTGACTTTAAATAACTGATCGCAGACACCAAGGCAATCTTACATGACTGAAAAATCGTACTTATTGAATCTTTGATAGATTATTTTTAATATATCTCTTTTTTATAATATTGTCTCTGTTATAATAATGTATTTAGAAAAAAGGTACACTTGTAAAATATGTTTCATAGTTCCATGTGAACAATATGGCGATGTACCAGAACCAATTTGATGAAAGCCTCCCGTATGTGCGACTGCCGGCCATACATACTGGAATACATATAATATTGGTTCCAAGATAGATAACAAAAGTAGAACTTACCTTAATAAAGAAACATGTTATACAGCTCAAAACAAAATGAGGGAGATCACATACAACGATTACAACATTTTTTATGACGTATTTTAGTAAAGAAATTAATAATTCACTTTATCAATATTTTGTAATGACAATTTTTATCTGTTAAATTCAGGATTTTTTCAGATCGATATCTGTATTAAACGAGAATTTTATCCTAAAATTTAGTCCAAAATTAAACAAGTGTTATTGGCATTTCAGGAAATATGGTCCTCATAAAAGTTGCCACAAAGAATTAAGTTTTAACGTTTTTCTATTAAAAAATTACCCAGTTTAATGAGTTATATCAATTAAAAGTTTTTTCAATAAACAGAAAGCTTTTTATAGTTCAAGAAATATGTAGTGGCATACCTTATGAATAATTCTGAAATAAACACCTATTGATTAATTATTTCTACAATTGACAAAATAATTTCAAATTCAATGAATTCTAGGTCTCGCTATGTGTATTTTTTAAATAATTTAAAAATCCCATAACTTTTAGACTATGGTATTCTTTCCGAAAACTTGTTTTAAAAATACGTACAGTACCAGGCCATTTGAAGGTCGCATCGTGCTTTAAAAAGAGATACTCAGCTAGCTGCGGCTACCTTCGGCTTTGTAGAGCGTCATCTCTGTCACACGAAACACACGAATGACAAGTCAGCGACTAACGACCGGGTGGACAAGAGTGACAGAGATGATGCTCTACAAAGCCGAAGGTAGCCGAAGCTAGCCGAGTATCTCTTTTTAAAGCACGATGCGACCTTCAAATGGCCTGGTAATGTAAGTAAAATAAATAATAAAATGAATAATAAAATAATCATGTAAGCAAAATGAATCACGATGAAACTGAGAACAAGTACGTCATCGCAACCAATAAACAAAACTCTATCAGCGCGAAACTTTGCATATTCACAACCACTGTGACAAGCTGTAAATACCAGATATACAACATCTACAACATAATTCACCATCTTACTCCAACCACATAAAGTCCTTTTTAGAATGGGTGAAGTTGTTGAAAATGCGTTGGGCGGACGCCCGCCCCCCCGGAAACGCGAGGGGAAAGAGGAAGAGGTGGGGGTTTGGCAGGTTGGCTTTTTATGAGTTTGAATGATGGTGGATTCACTTCCGAAGGTTTCGGCTGTTAGTTTATAAAACTTGTTTATGTGGCAGCGATTTATTTCGGGATTCTCTGTGCGCTATTTGCAGTTTGTGTAGTTGTTACGCATACTAAATTTTTATATTGCATGCATTAGGAAAAAAAAAAATAATATAATGAAATATTATTCAAATCAATTGCTACGGAACGTTTCGTTATTTTGTTTGCTTTAGAAAAAGTTGTCATTCATAAAATTGAATTATTTCATGGAGAGATTAAGTTGAAATTTTGGCAATTTTATGACGCACTGATAATTTTTTTGCAAAAGTTAGTAAAATTACCGATTAATTGAGAAAACTGTTTTACTTTTTTGTAGTATTTTGTATGTAAATATTTTAAAACGACTTATCAGATTTTGATTCGGTTTTCTTCATAATTTAATTTAAAGTAACCATTTAACAAAAAAAACGGCTAAGTGCAAGTCGGACTCGCGCGCGAAGAGTTCCGTACCATTATCTATAAAAACGGCAAAATAACATGTCTGTTGTATGGGAGCCCCCTTAAATATTTATTTTATTCTGTTTTTTAGTATTTTTGTTATAGCGGCAACAGAAATACATCATCTGTGAAAGTTTCAACTGTCTAACTATCACGGTTCATGAGATACAGCATGGTGATAGACGGACAGCGGAGTCTTAGTAATAGGGTCCCGTTGGTTACCCTTTGGGTACGGAACCCTAAAAAATTTAAAGTAGTAATACGAGTACCAGTTTTTAGCTTGGAAGTTAAAAGTTCATACACACTCGTCCATGTTTTGCTACGACGTAGAAAGTGCTACAAATCCATAATTCATAACGACACGTCATCTGTGTGGGAGCTTCGACTGTTTCGTAAACTATGATCTGTATGCGTACATCTCAGTGGACTAGTCGCTTGATAAATCCGACAACGCTAACTGTATAGAGCAGCGCGTGCGCATTGTATGAAACAAGACATCTGCTCTCTCGCGCGTTTCGATCAATTATGACTAGTTCGACAACAAATCCGAAAACAACCGCTTCTTAGCAAGTATAGTGTACAAAAAAAACTGATAATCTTTTGAATAACTGAATGACCAATTACAATGGCATTTTTATGTGTATTGCGTCCATTATTAAGATTTGTTGGTGTGCGTAAACGTGGTAGTGGGGCGAGTCATTTGGGCTTAGATGATCTCTACGCGGCAACGTCTGTGTACAAACGGGAAATAATTTGACATTGCCTTTCAGCAGTCACCAAAAACCATGAATTTCTGAAACGATTTTCGGGGATTATTGATTGCTTTAACTGGCAACACTGTTCGCAATTCTGTTTCCCAAACCATACCTAATAGTGTTATAATTGAACGTGCTCAAATATTTTCAAAAACCAATATGCATAAAACAACTGAATCCTCCCATCAAACAGGGACGGAACAAGGGCTTACAAAAATATGCCATTACCATATTCAGGGCCGGATAATGAGAGCTACACTATAAGTTGACGCCCCGGCTCCGCCTCTCTATTACCTTGCTGCTGCGGGCTACTGATCGCGCTGAGGTTCTGTGCCGCAAGCCATGGGATGTAGCGTGGCAACTTATTGAACAAGAGACCGAGGGCGCGCAAAATAAAATAACATTTTACTTGCCCATACAGAATTTACAGTAAGTTTCTAGAGAAAAAAATGTGTATTTGTTTCATTTGCACTCATTATGGTTTTTTAGAAAGGTTTTTAGCACACCAAAATGGTTCGTGGGTATAAGGGTATACTCGCGAATATGAAAAAAAAATCTCCTCCGTATTAAGGCCCTGCCATTCCAAAATGAGCATTTTGGTTAATTAATATTGTCAGTTCGATATCTCCTTCAAATACGAGTTAAATATATGTTACAAAAGAGGATATACTCTAAACACAAGTTGATATAAAATCGTAATTGAGTTAACTTCACTCAATAGAAAAAAATCACAAAGTAAGCTCGTCAAATTGCGAATAAATGTGTTTATAGCAAAGGTGTTCAACGGAGAGAATTAAAACTTTTCCTGAATTTTTTTTACAGGTAACTAAAGACACTTATTGACCCATTTTTATTTATTTCTCAATACTTTTTCAGAAATTCCAGAAAAACCTCGCAAATTCACCGATTATGCGTGCTCGCAGCGCACGAAGCGAGCGTTCTAATGTAGACCTTCTGACAATATCATTGAATTCAAAATTACTTAATACGATTATTGTGTTGGATGCGTAGGGCCTTAAGTTTACGAAATTAATCAATGCATATTATAATATAAGAGACTGAAGAAGAGTAATAAAACACAAGTCTGTCTGTCTGTTTCATTGTTTGCGCACATCTCCGAAACCACTGAACGGATTTGGATGCGGGTTTTTTTATTATTATCGTAGTTTCCCTGTTCAGCATATGTAGGTGTGTTAATAAAATAATGCCTATTTAATTAGGCTTATTTAATTATTCTACTTTGACAGAATCTGATGATGGGAGTGGAAGCTGGATACGAAATCTCCTCAACAGACAACAGCAGACCCTTAGAGTTTAGGCTTTTTTGATTGGTCTTGTTTAGTTCTTTATTAAAATATGGGGAACAGGGTCTGATTATGGGAGTGGAATGTAGATACGGGATCGTATCAACGGAAAGTGGCACACCCTTCATTTTTGGGCTTATTTTCATTGGTGTTGATTAGTACCTTGGTAAAACATGGTGACTGAATCTGATAATGGCATTAAATTGATAATTGAGGATTTCCTTAAAGTTTGTTTCGACGATAAAAGCTCTAAAAATCATGTTCTTTTGTTTACCTTATTTCCACGAAAATGTTTTCAACGCGGACGGAGCCGCGGGCAAAAGCTAGTTACTTTATAGTTTGTATGAACAAGTAAAATTTTATTTTCATTTGCGTGGTGGTTTTGTATAATTGTTTGGGAAAGTTGATCAACAAAGTATTTAGTATTATTTAAACAGTTGTTGGTAAAAAATAATATTAAAGAAAGATTATTTTGAATGACTGTCATTGTACATCTTTAATAAATTGCAAATCTTCCGAAACTTACCTAAATTTTAGAAAAATATCAATATTTTGAATAGAAAACTAAAAAGACCAAGACATGACATACATATAATTTATCCAGCTGTACCTATGCAAAATAAGCTTTTAAAATATCAAACGTGTTAGATGCCAAACATGTGTGTCAGGATCGTAGCAGGTGTTTTTCATTTACTTTTCTTGGTAACACTGATATCGAAACCATATTAAAGAGGCGAATGGTTAAGTAAGTACATTTTTATTTATGAGCAAGGTATTTTGTAATAAGTAATTACGTTACACGCAACATCTCGTGACTTGCACCATACTCTACAATTTCGCCCCGAAACCCCGTGGAGGCAAAAAATATGAAACATCGAGGATAAAATATGAAATATCCATATTGGGTAGCAGCCGGGCTCCCATATTGACCTTCGTGTTACGTCGGTAAATATTTTGTATCGAATGAGGTACTTGTTCGACTTGCCCGAAATTATAGGAGAATAGATTAGATAAGGTTGTACAAGTTGTTAGTAAGATTTTTTTTTTTATTGTTGTAAGGAGCAAAACTGTTTTCGGTGTATCAATTACCATTGTTCAGACCACCGGCTTCTCTTTCAATTGCTCTATAAATTTTCTCCTTAATTTTTAAGATAACTTTGAGTTTTTTAAAATTTAAATGTAAATGATTTAATTATATTACATATAATATCTTTTCGCAAAATGGAATAAAAATAATATATTAATATAAAGAAATTAATATATTTTTAAACAAGCTTTATAATAAAATGTATTTTATATAATCATTAAATATATGTAATATTACTAAATATACTAAATATAAATATACTAAACTTTAATAACAAAAAATTTACTTTGTATTAAAACTAGATAAAACTATAAAATACTTAAAACTTAAACAAACTAAACGCCTAAAAATAAATATATTACAAACTAAACTAACCAACAAAATACAAATGCGAATTTATTTAAAACAAATAAAAGACATTATTTAATATATATTATATATATATTCGCGAAAATAAAACAAGAAGCTCCAAAAACATATATTTTTAAATCATAATTATTGAAATGCTATTTAAAATTAAAAAATTGTTCAGAACCAATACAGGTTTATTGTATGTATTGTATACTTGTTATATAGCTTTCAACAGTAGGACAGTCTGTCAGACTCTCAATCTTTAGGTCAATCTTATCGTCCGTGCAAAGGTCCCCGTTACTCCAGGCGGAAAGTCCGCAGTGTGAAAGGAAAAAAATGTGTTTTAAATTTATATACAAAATTGACTAAAATAGCTAAGAAAATTTATAGGTATTGTTAAAACCCATCTAAATAAATATTGTTGAAGTATATATTGCTGTCTCAATTTGTCAAAATACCAAAAAAAATTGTAAATTTAGAACTCATTTCAATAATTATTTCCATCGAGTAAAATTCCTCCAATCGCGTTTCTGATAATCCAAAAACTAGAACAAAGTCCCGAAATTGTTATACTAGTTTATTTAACTTTGGACTTCTTTTGAACAGCAGATAAACAAGACCCAGGTTCGGAACTTGCCAGTCGTGCATGCACCACTTGCTGAACACTGAAAGAAGACACTGTAAGGTACAAAATCTGCATGCCCTATGTGTACTTCTGCCTGAAGTACGCTAAAAGGATCACCTCTATCATCGTTGGGGTATTAAGGCGATATGTAAAAGTTTTAGCGTCCCTGTTACTCCATATGCGAAAAAAAACTCTCAGTGCGAGAGGGACGGATTCGTGGAAAAGTAGCAAAAAGTCGGTTTTTTATTAATATAAAATGTACTAAAGTTGCTATCAAAATTTCGTTTAACCAGGTCCTAGATCAAATAAAATATAATTGCAGTCCATACATCATTCTGAATTGTCAAACCAGGAGAATTTGTGAAGTAAAAGACCTCATTTCAATAAATATTTCTATCAAACTAAATTTCTCCAATCGCGTTTCTGTTTTGACAGATCCCTAGAACGAGATTCCAAAAATAATATACTATTTTATCAAAATAATACATTATTTACTGAAGTAGATATGCATGTTCTAAAAGTGTAGATTTTTTTTCCGTAGCGCCTTAAAAAGTAGTCGGGGCAAAAGGGTTGCACAAGAGTTAACATACAGTGATGGAAACACCTCTGACACCCCGTCTAGATTATATGTCATGATGATATATGTTCTTAACTTTTCCTTTTCCGTAATTATTTTGAATGAATTTGTTTAGACTGAATATTTTCCTACCAACAACACCAAAACATCTCCAACTTTGTGTCCCCCCGACATTACATAAAGTTTCACCATGTAATATAACTTCATATGCACAGACAAACAAGCAGTTGTTCCAGCGACGGAACACGGGAAGAAAGGGGTTCCGTACACGCGAGCTCTTATGTTCATCCGCTGCGGAACTCTGAACAGACGAAGAAAGGATCGAGGTATAGATGTGGTATTATATCAGGAGCAATCTGAGTAATAGTTCTAAAAGGGCCGCTCTGCTGTGATCGGAGTCATGTCAGGCAATCGTACAGTCAAAACCAAGTATTTAATTTCATTCATTTCTTGACTGTACATAAAGAAGAAGTAAATTCCAATAATCTTTAGCAGAGAATTTTTTTTACAAATTGCTCTAATGCTTTTCGTTCGTTTTCGTTAACGTCGTTAGTGAAAACGGGCATTACTCCAACAAGTCCACAAATAAATATAAATATCAGCTGCTATAATAATAATAAAAATAACTATTATTAATTTATTCTCAGATTAGATTGATCCATGTGTGAGTAAGATTGGTACTTAAACCGTACAAGCCAAAGGCAAATCCTATTTAAATAGCCGATCAGCAAAGAATCCTCGCTGGCGGTTATTTCTTTTAGGATATTGTTGTCACTTCCTTGCAACCTGCGCAGCGGGAAGACGGATTTTGTGCGCAAAACTACACTGAAGTTATGCAACTGAAGCGAGCGCAAACATCGCTGATGCACTGCAAAAACGCGGAAGCTTCAACAGCGCCCTAAAAGCTATGCGCTGCATCACCATAGCAAAATAAATATTTTATACCAATAACAAATTAGTTGTCACAGTAATCTAGTATTTTGATAAATTACTATTTCTTGTTGGTTTCTATGATTTACATCCAATGTAATAGGTACATAAAATAGTTATTATTTCCCGTGCAACCATTTGAATAAATGTCTTTAAAATAGTTTTTCTGAATTGTAAAGCCTTCTCCACCACGTTTAACAGCTGTGTCGCAGCCGCGGTAGGTATTCTAAACTACCATAACGTCGCTCCGTTATGCAGATCCACCATAACATAATAATAATATATATTTATTGCCGAACTTCAGCAGATACGGAGCGACGCGGCGAATCTGATTCCGTTTTGCGCTATCGACGCGATTTATTGCCGATATTTTATTAGAAGGTACTGAGGGTTTATTGCGCGATGGTACAGTTCTTTTGCGTAAACGCATTTGTTTTAGTAATGTGGGTAGTTGGAGGGGGAACAGCTTTGTTGTGCTGAATTTGCATGTATCATACATGTACCTATAGATATGTACAATGGAGTACGTTTACTTGTATAAAATAGAGTTATTTATACGTGGTCTTGCACTCTTACAATGCTACGGGCTACGACAGATAGAGCAGATAATTGTGGCTTTACTAACAACTTTTAGCTGTTATATTGTCAAATTGTCAATTCGTCGTACTTTTCTTCACCGACGAACTTAACATGGCTACGCTCATAATCCTCCTCGCATTTTCTATTTTGGATCGGCTCTATATGTCATGTCCCGCTATTTCTTTCCGTATAGTGCCGTAGCGTTGTCGACACCTTACTCCTGCATATCCACTGTCACGCAATCCATCCATCGTTTCTTAGGTCTTCCTTTCCTTTCTTTTTCTTTAGGTCTATTAGTTACAGACAGTTGCGTAGTATCAGTTATAAGTCTATTACCGACTTCCGTAGATTTTTGCGGGAGTCCCTGTATTTTTTTCGCCCTTACGTATTTTCCTGTGGGCTCAACGTTATTTTCCTACATAGTTCAATAATATTATGCACACTATTAATCCCAAAATACTCATTAGTACGAGCATACCTGATCGAAGGATTCGACCCTGAATCACAACACTGAGAGACAGACATTCTACCAACTAAGCTGCCACCTTTAAATATCTTCCTCCACCCTTCCTCCGTGAATCTCCCGCAAACTTATTGCCCCATCCAGGACTAAGAAGGTCATTAGAATGTCGCAACAGCAGCCCACAGAGCATACAGACGTAAAGTATTCTTATCTGAGCAGTTGCTCCAGTATTCAGAAGGTGCTCCCGGTCGTTACTCTGTGGAGCGACGACGCTTCGTGTACCGAAGTATTGTTAAGATTTAGTCGATGAGAAATTGAGTGTTTTTCCAAATTTTGTGTTTTTTTGCTACGAATGTTTAATAGTCTAACATGCATTCAATCACTAAGCAAATAATACTTTGGACGCAGATATGAATCCACAGTTTGCGTGGATTTGAACCCGCAACTTTCGGATTAAGGATGGACCGTTAAAACCATTAGACCACAAAGACGGTCAAAATTATGTAAACAAACAAGGAAACAAACGTATTTTAATAAGCTGATAGATGATCTTTATCTGTAACATACATCCTACCATCTAGACTGTAATGTATTGTTTTACTATCGTTTTGGTAATAATGAGAATTATTAAGGATTATTAATTATATTATTATATAAGAAGGTAATGAAATCTTGCAAAACATTAAAGCACTGGTTTTTCGTTCCCAACGGAAATCTTGAGTCGATCTGACATAGCGTCAAGCCAATCTTGAGTCAATCTGACATAGTGTCAAGCCCATCTAGTTACAATCTAGCTAACAAGGACATGTTAAACAGGCAATGCATTTTTTGTAAATGTATCAGAATAGTGTCCGACATATTATGTTGGACAAGATTGATAGAAATGCATTCTTTCAAGATTTTTTTTGTATAATGATTTATGAGTAGTTATATACTAATAAATTATGACATTAGTTACAATTATGAATTAAATGATAATATAATGTACAAACCTAGTTTAAAGTAAAGACATATATTAATTAACTTAACATAATACCTTACATAACATTGTTATGATAACAACCACTATTATTTAGTGAAAGTTCAGTTTACACACAAAAATGGCGACAGACTGAATCTTTCCCGAAGTAAAGCCGCAACAAGAAAGTTCCCCTCAGTAACGTAACGTTACCGTTCCGCGAGTTTATCTCCGTCACGTCGCGCGCTATTCCGCGGCCGCGACTTGCATATTCCGCTTATCGTTACATATAAATTAATTACGGAGAACAGCGTTGCGCCCAAGGATATTAAATCTTGAAGAGGGAAGCCAACGGATTTTAGGTGGAGATATTAAGATGTTTGAGCTTTGAGTATGCTTGGAAATGTTAAATTGAGGTACATTTAAAAATTTTGACCGCTATTACCCTGTTTTAGTGAGAAAATTATTTAACCATCTGTATTTCAGTGGAAAAATGGTCGAGGAACGTTGTAAGGTCGATAAAATAACTAAATTGATAGAAACATGTCCACAAAAATTACGATTATGATTACCGATTTTGTATATATATAAGGTCTTTCAATTTAAATTGAAAGTAATTTAGGAGGTGATTCAGTATCGTTAATACATCATAATCCACTGTAAAGCACTTTTTTTTGCGCGAACTTTTTTTTCACTTCTGAGTACAAAGTGGTCCGATCAGCTGATTCAGCTTGTTAAGAAAAAAGTAAAAAAAAGTACTTTGCAGTGGAATGTGGTGTGTTTATGATACTGAATCACCTCCTAAATTACATTCAATTTAAATTGAAATACCTTATATACTGGATGTTAAGATGAAGTGGCGGAAGCTGGAAACTGGCGATAGTACTCGTCCATACGAACAACTTTTACTATGGAACGAACTCTCGAAACGTAAAAAAAAACTCAGCTATTCCATAAAAAAGTTACATAGCTACCCGACCAAAATTTATCATCAAACTACTGATTTTTTTCCCGATTTCTCAATTTTTTTTCAAGAGTAGTTGTTCGTTTGGACGGACACTATCACCAGTTTTTAGCTTCCGCAACTTTATCTTAACAACCTGTATATTTTTTCATCGATATGCGCTTAAAAAATAAACGTTAATAACAAAGCTAAAAAATAATCTCATCTGTTTTTTATTAGGGTAATACACCACATTTAAGTAAAGTTTATATTTTGTTCAATAAGAAGTAAAGTACCTATCGTACTATTTATTTGACTACTTAACCACATGCGTTTACTCTACTCTCCCAGCTACTATCTTAAGCACTATTATTACATTAAGCTAGTATGTTTTTATCCCTGGTACTCTACCACCTACTCTACCTATGCTAACTAGGCTTAAAAGTATAGCATACACTAGCAAAAAATGTGACTTCCTACACAAAAAGGTAAATAGCAAAGACTTTATTAGCTTTTAACATAAGTGATTTTATTAGTAGGCTCATTGGCCTATTTGTCTTCGATGCGACGGTAATACTAAAAATCACGCAGCAAAACAACAGAATGGAAGGTTTTTAGTTTTTATAAGATATAATAATAAGATATTAAAGATCCTCAAGATTAAAGAAGTATCTGTTCTAAGTGGGTGAAAAGCAAAGAGATTTAGTATAAATATATGAAAAAAGCTAAAAATATGTAATTTAAGTAAATTGATGAATACTTACAATTAATTGAGGAGTGTCTGTTCAAAAGGGACTAAAATCATTTCAAGTAATTTTAGAGAAACAGAGAAAAACATTGTATACGGTTTGTTTTTTTTTTCTTAAAATGTCTGCACATATTTGTATTACATACTTATTCAAACATATACATTAATTTTGGTTAATCACATATTAATATTTAAATTTATATTAAATATTAATTTTTTTAAAACTGTCCCTTTTGTTCAGCCATTGTATAAATAGTCTCTTTTGATTAGACCCTTAAGAAAATAGTCCTTTTTGCACAGAAATTTTGAAACATCTTCTTAAAGACCAAATCTAGTCCCTTTTGAACGGAATGACAAGCTTTTGACATAAAATTAATAGGGAAATTGGCCTTTTAGCATGTTTATCCCTTAGCTGGTATCGCTAAAAAAGGTAACGTAACTAGTATCGGGGGTCAAAAGGGACCCCACATTAAATATATATGATTATAAAGCAAACACATATATTTTTAAAAGATTTCTGTTTTATTTAGGAAAAAAGAACTTATAATCTAAAAAATAATTATGTTTTTTGGCAAATTTTAATCAGATATCCCATGTTTTTTTTTAATTGCTAACATCTTCTTACTACATGTATTTTCTAAGACCCTAGTTAAAGTACTTTTATTTACATAAGAACAAAAAATTACGTAACAAATTTTCTTTATATCGTTTTCGTATAAAATCAATATAACAAAAATCAGAAAATTCTTCTGAGATTATAAATATCAAAAAGAAATTAAAAACTGAGTCAAACTAAAACAAATTCTCCAGTGCACATATCTCCGTTTCTAGAAACGGTAGAATGACAAACGTCCCTCACCCGCCGCACTCCGGCATAATTAGATTACCTATACACGCAGGAGTTTAAGTTGTAAAGCTATAAAGTTATGACGAAAAGTTTGATGTCCTGGGGTCACTTTTGACCCCCGATGCCAGCTAAGGGTGATATTTGGAAAAATCATGCAATTCAACCTACAAAAAAAGATGCGATCAAAAACTTTTTTTTTTCAATATGTCAAATACGCCCTTTTGAACAGACACTCCTCAATTACTATTGACTTGTAAAATAGTTTAAAGCCACGATCTTGCATACTTCCTGTTTTCTAACTATTGTTTTAGTTTATCTTTTTCATAGGCGAATCTTGAAAAAAAAACGTGAAAAATCTCACCAAAAATAATAAACAAAAAACGGGAAAACTTCCCGAATCAACTTTTTATTAGGGTGCGTATACACCGCGTTTACAGCTACCGAAACAATCCCCAGAGGAGAGGGCATTATAACTAGCCAATGATTATTTTGTAGCGAGCTTTGAAATTGTATTCTGTTGAGCTTGAACGATCTTCAAACGTTGTTGTCAATCCAATTTAGCGTTCAAGAAGTAAATAGACCACAATTTTACTTGCAGTATTCTATATGTATATTCTATTCTAAATGACGGCCCACTAAGGGCTGAAATATATTTCAAGTTTTAAATTTTCTTTTATTTATTGTATATATATATAAAGTTATGTGTAATTCTGTATATAATAAAAGTATTTTGAACTTTTAAAGGGTGGCTTAGTCAGTAGGACCTTCAATCTTGAGAACCAGGTTAGAATCCTGCCCGGTCGAGAAATAAACCAACGAGTTTTCCGGAATTTCCGTGCATTTGTTTAGTTTTACGATACATACCACTTTCTGAACGGTAAAAATCGCAAACCACGATCAGTTAGTCCACCATGCCTGGGACTGACTGATGGCGGAATATCCATCCCTAATTGCTGAGCCTTAAGGCGCTCTTATCCCAAAATCAGTAATTTCAAAGTCAAATAGAACTTTCAAATATCGTCTAAAACTTCCAAAAAAAAATACGCAATATAGTTCGAACCTTTATCTAGGTCTTCCACGCATGTGTTACACGATCAGATAAACTTTGCTCGATAGAAATAATTCACGAACACAGCATGTAATAAGACCTTTCAAATCATGCCAGTTCCATAATTCCACTCTTTTATTAACGAAAAATATCTGGTAATATTGCTCTTTAAATTTTCTAGGTCGACCACGTAAATGGGTTTTAGTAAAAATATCCGTTATTTTTAAACAATTTAAAAACCGATAAAAACAACGAAAAAGTACAAAAGTGTGGTTATTTTCTTTACTCCTTACACTCTTCTGGGATAAGAGCGCCTTAAGGGGCAGATAGTCGCCAACGACCTTGAGTCGACTTGTGTCGGTACAAATATCGACAGAAACGCGCGCACTGCATTACGACGTCGCTGGGTCTCCGGATAGCGCAAAATAGGGGAAAGTAATATTTTTCACATGGATGCGATGGACGGAAAAATATTCCATAAATGATTTTTCTAAATAATATTTTCCTTGTATTTTAGTGCAAGAACCATACAAATACCATTAGTAATTTCAAAGAAATAACCAATTTTACTTAATTTTAGTCTAAAAACAGAACTTTTGATTTTGAACAATGTTTACATACAGTTCTTTTAACGGAAGAATTATTTTCAGAAATCAATGATTTTCCTTATACTATAAATAACACCATACAGAGTGTTAAGAAGAAGTTGCGGAAGCCGAAAACTGGCGAATGTACTCGTCCATACGAGGAACTTTATTTATAGAACCAACCTTTGAATCGCGGAAAAAAATCACCTGTTCCATAGAAGAATAATGTCATAGGTACCCGACCAAAATCTATCAAACAACTGTTTTATTTTTCTCGATTTCTTAATTTATCTCACGAAAAGTCGTAAAAAAAATTTGAGAAATCGAGAAAAAGAAATCAGTTGTTTCATACATATTGGTCGTGAAGCTATTTGACTTTTGTATGGAACAGCTGATTTTTTTTTCGCGATTCGAGAGTTGGCTTTATAGTAAAAGTTGTAAGTATAGACTATTGCCAGTTTTCGGCTTCCGCAACTTCATCTAGACACCTCGTATATTTTTTTCATAATTTTTAAACATCAAATTTAAGAGAAATATCGTTTTCAGTAAGAGTAATTTTCAGATGACGCTGGAACAGGTGCTTTAATATATATAATAGGTATAGGTGGTAGAGCTGATGCTGAGCTCGACTATGAAGGTACCACCATCTTACTCGCAAATCTCCCCGAAGCTATTCGGGGGAGAGTAAAAAGAGAGCTCTCAGTCACAACCAGGCTGCCCACCATGCCTGGCAGTGATTGATGGTGGTATATCCATCCCCAGTTGCTGGCCTTTTATAAAACAGACTGGTGATAGGCAGCGGCGTCACTGGTGCGAGGGTTTCGGCACCACGCTCACCAAACCGCCTGCCCAGCATGTGTGAGTATATGCATCACTTCCAAGAAGACAACCAAGAGTGTCGAAATCTTGGAAAGGTCTATGTCTAACAGTGAACGGAGACAGGACAGATGGAATGGTAAACAATCTAGTGAGGTGAAATGTAACTAATATATCGTGAGCAACTGTTAATATTGGTTATAGTTATAAACATACATGCTCTAAAAATAAAAGGATTTTCTATAATAGTTAAGTTAGAAATGTAAAATTCTAACTTCACTCATATGGAAAATCCAATTATTTTGAATACGTTTATGCATAGTACAAATAGTATACGATGCTCTTAGCTAAAAGTTGTATTTTGACCGTTATAATTAGTTCTTAATATTTTGTAAGTCTATGGCAATTCACTCCAATAGTTCAGTATAAGTTAGGGTTTTTAAAACAGCTTGAAATATTTTGCCGAAACAAACTTAAAACAGCAATTTAAGCTTGTTTGGAAAAAATCGTGACTAATTGTGCATTTCAATTTGAACTGTTAATTTATGAACGTAACTTATACTAATCTTTTGGTGTGAATTGCCACAGACCAATATCTTTTTCACTTTTAACTTCTTAACAAGAAATGCAAAGTTAAGTTGTGTACTTTGTAACGAACGACTGATGTTTAACCTTAACGAGCTGGGATTGACCTAATTTGTTGTGCAACCATATTTAAAACCCAATTAAAAAGCAATGTATTCCTGAGTCATAAAATAAATGCAGTATCAACCATAGCCGTATTTCATAACGTTTTTAATAACCAGAATAAGTTCACTCTTCACCCCGCATCCTCCCCTCTTAAGATGCTCATAAACATGTTTTTCTCGCAATAAAAATGATAAATCACCCATTTTTTATATGGTCAATCAGGAGATATACGATTTTTCCATTGACGGATAAAATCTATAGACCTCGTTTTGTCGATAATGGGAGAAAATGGGAAAGATAAAAATAAGTGTGATTGAAGAATGATTGGTATTATAACGTGGTGTTAAATCATGTTGTTGTGATTGGTCATCGAAGTGTGGGATAAACTATTTCTTTTCAGTTTGAACATCTCAAGAAATTCTAGTTTGATTGATATTTTATAGCCTCATTCTGAAATACCGTAAATGAAAAGAGTGGTTTCATTCGACTGATGACAGCCCCATACTGTGGGCCGAAATACAAGGTGTAACAGAAAGGTGTTACCATATTTGAAGAGCTTATTCAGTCAATGGTTTAGAACAACTTTTACTAAGGAACAAATCCTGTATATCGAAAAAAAAAATAACTCGCTTCACAGGAAAATGCAATGCCGCTCGGACGAAATGTATGGAAGGGCAGATTTTTTTTGAGATTTCAGGGTTGACCTCATAGTAAAAGTTGTTCTATTCCATTGACTGAATAAGCTCTTCAAATTATGGTTACACCTTTCTGTTACACGTTGTATATTGATATATTGAGTACCAATTTTTATTGTTTTACTATTAATAAATAAAGAAAAGAAATAAAAAAAAGCTTAAAAAAGCTCAATATAACATATTTATTAAATAAAAAGAAACATTTTTAGTACTAAAAGTGGTTTAGATACATAATTACTGTAACTCACGGTACAGTCACATAGTAAATCAAAAAAGCGAAAACTTACTAATATATATTGAAAAGCAGTTATACATTTAATAATTATAAAAATAAAAATGAAAAAATTAAAGGTATAACTGAAAATTTTCTAAATATTGTGAGTTGTATTGTATTGTTTCACAAATTTTATATAGTTTAGCTATAACAGCATTATTAACACATATTAATATATTAACTATGAATTATATATTATTGCTGTTATGGCGTAACCGGTTGGGCATGCACAGTTATAAAATTTGTGGAAAAATAAAAGTGTTTTTTTCGAAACAGTGAATAATAAGTTTTATCAGGTACCGACAATCAAAACACAAAACTATCTTACTAAAAAAAAAAAATGTTACGTGTTAGGGTCCCTTGTACATACACGTAAGGCCACTTAAGGGAAGAGGGTCAAATTTTGAACTTTTGATGCACTAAAAAAAAAGTTGTCGTCTCGGTTCTACGCTAATGCATAAAATCGAACAAAAATTTATATAACTTTATCTATTGGCCAAACTAAACTTGGAAGTAAATTTTTAAAATTTTTATTAATTATCGTGTTGAAAAATACTTTTGCTGAGTATTTATACTCAGCAATCTTGTGTTTTAACCTCGAAAATTTTTTATTTTCAGTTTTTTTTTTATAACAACTCTTTTTTCTTGAATTTGAAAACATATTGACCCTGTGGTTGTTCATAAGTATGTGATAAATGCATTAGTTTGATTATAAATATGTATGACTGGATGCCAACCCAATCTTAAAACCTGAGCATCCACTGAAAATCAGCGTCGTGGCTACAACTGCGACATTATGCTTAGCGGAGACCCTTTTGGTATCATTTATTTTTTAAGTACCTAGTTAAAATGTTCCTAAAAATTCCTCATTGTTATGTATAAATAGTTATTAAGTTTAAAGTTTTGATACCAAATAAACATTTTTCTTCCTTTCTATATGTATAATACATAGGATAACAATAAAACAATAAAAGCTAGGAGTCGAAATCTCGATAAAAAGCCACCCGGACCGTTAGTGGTAACACTTCCGTTCCATTTCAAGTTATTTACCAACTAATTATAAATAAATTACATTATCTATGTACTTGTGTAATAAAGTATTTTCCAGAGTTCTGTTCTGGGATATTGATACCTTTATGCTGAAATGCCTAAGCAATAAAGAATATTGCGGTCATAACAAGAACATCACAGCAATCCAAATGACAAACTGCGTTATTTGTGGTCCAGCATTTGGTCATTTATCACGAATTGTTTTCGTCGCATAATTACTAGGGTGTAACGTAAGCTACGTGTGCAGAAAATTTGTCTCTGTAATCGGGAATCATTATTTTTTCACGTTTTTTCTTCTGAATTAATATGTCAACTCATTGTTCTCAAATAAATGTGGCAACACATTGTCCTCAAATAAAAAAGCTATACCAGGTGACTCTGTGATGTGTTTCAAAAGTTATACTATGTTCTACTGAGTAAACTGAACAAATTTCAAATTAAAAACAAATTTTAAAATTTTAAAACCCCTGAAAAATTTGTAAAACACTTTGACTAAAAGTATGAAAAGCATTTTCTTTTGAAAAAAATTTCTTTAACAATTTCTAAAATAAGATTTTAATATCATTTCGTTTAAGTTCAATACTAAAACATATACCAAAATAAACATCGTTAAAAATGTAATATAAAATGGCTGTCATATTAAAAACCCATCCCTTAGATTCCAAAATAATTAATAAAACATCTTGTCAGTTGCACTGAGCAGGATAGACAAGTGTTAAATAAAAACGTTAGAGCAAGACAGGAGCAGGCAAGAATACCCTCACCTTAAATAAAGAAACAGAAATGGTGATAATTACTCCACCGACAAGAGCGTAGCTCTTAAGTTAGAGATACAATAATTTGGCCAAGTGCGAGTTGGAATCGCGCACAAAGGGTTCCGTACCAGCACACAATTCGCGTATGGAACCCTATAAATATTATGGTAAATAACAACAATATAAATTAACATTATATCATTGCAGTATAGCAACGCAGAAAGAAAAGTAAATCTGGATGTGAGGAGCTCTGAACCGGGATTCAAACCCGGGACCTCTCGCTGTCCGAGAGCGAGAGAGAGAAGCGAGAGGTCCCGGGTTCGAGTTCAGAGCTCCTCACATCCAGATTTACTTTTCTTTACTTTCTGCGTTTCTATACTGCAATGATATAATGTTAATTTATATCTCCTTGCTATGGATAAATCGCCAAGTGTTCAAGTTAGAAATTTATTTCTGTCGTAGTAACAACAATATAGATGTCATAGCAACATTAAGGCGACAAAAACAAATGCTAATGGCAAACGATTCGGGGCTCCTGCTGCGTACGAAATCCTAATATCTTAACCGCTATATTTTTTCCTATAATCTTTACATAATCAATTAATCAATCACCTTGATTAACATGACTTTTTTACTTTTTTTGGTTCTCTTGTTTCGGAGACAAGGGGGAGGAAATGATAACGTAAAAAAAACAACTTTTTCGAGGTTTTTTTATTTCAATTTCTTTTTTCATTTTATTATTTGCCGTGATAGAGGCCATAGTAAAATATATTCTGTGAAAATTTCAACTGTCACAGAATACTTATGACGCCTGAAGCTGGAGACTCATGTGAAAGACAGACAGATAGACAACGCAAGGTTAATAATAGGGTCCCGTTTGGCACCCTTCGGGTACGGAACCCTAAAAGTTGTTCAATGTAACGCCGTACATCGGGCACAATTATTTGCTGTTTAGGTCTTGCAGGATTTATCTCAGGACATTCCTAGAGTAGTATAAATAAGTATCATAAATACAATGTACGGAAGCCTGCACGATAGGCAACCTGTTGGATGTTCTCGATGTGGCATCATAGTAGTTAAATTCGATCAAAAATAAGGAATTTGAACGACTAGGTACTTGAATTCTGAAAAACTCATTGGTGCATACGCAACTAAACATTTTTAGATTGAGAGCCAAGCGAGCTCATGACTGTGCCACAAAATAACCACTTACAGAACTCCGAACTTACTCCGCATAACTAGCGAAAACAGGCGCACGCACACATAGACGCGTACGTACGACGATCTCGGATGAAGTCGGTCGAATGCCAATACGAAATTCTGCCGAGATCATCATACGTACGCATCTATGCATGTGTGCGTCTGATTTCGCTCCGTCGTCGAGTCGGCCTTCTGGTAGTATATATTTTGTGACTATGCTGCCGCATTCTGAAAGAGAAATATCAACAAACAAGAATTATTATCAAAACCATCACCACCGACCAATTTTATTTAACTTTCTAACAAGAACACTTAACAAAATAATACAATAAGCAAGTAACCCCAAGAGACCATTATTTCTGGCAGAAAATTAACAAAAGCAAAACAAGATAAGGAGTGAATGTTTTTATATTTTTATTGTTTAGCTTTTATTTCATTATGGTGGTGGTTTTGGCGCCAAGTTTTGATGAGAATTGCTTAATAACCAATATTGAGATCAGACGAACTGTGCTGAGAAGGGCCGGTTTACTCAACCATTTTAACCTGGGTTTGTAGCGGGTCTGATTTAGGTAGTTTGGTAAAATACTACGAACTTTCTTTTAGTTACCAAAAATCATATTTTTACAAATAAATTGACAGATGATACTGTCTATGTACCTACATGTCTTGTATTTCCGGCAGCAGATAGTTTATGTTATCTTATTTATCCGAAAAATGTGTTTTTTTTTATTATTTATTGATTGCGAATGTCTATCGTCAACTTTTGGATATATTACTAATTTGCAACACTCCACTATACTCCACCCTACTATACTTACTACTCAAGATGCAGTCTCAAGCACTGCCTCCCCCCCTCCCTCAAGCACCGCCCCCTCTCTCTCATAAAACATGCACATGCAAGCAGTACGAGTATATAATTTTTATTTTTTAACAATGCAAGTAATATTGATATTAGCATCAAATATGTGTTTTGTAGTTTAAGGACTCATTAAAAACATTTTTCACACGTTCACTTCCCCTTCCTGCAGCACATTAGTTTAACACTCGCCATAGCACAGCAGGTCTACTAGATATAAATTTGCTACGAAGTACAACACGAGGCCAAAGACGAACCAAAGTAGGATCTCCCCTATGCCTACTTTTCACGGGTAGAATAACTGGTAGTGTACCAGGAATATAAACATAACTACCTTAATTTAAACAGTTACAAAATGGTACTAAAGATAGTAGCTGGGAGAGTATAGTGTGAATAACGCATCTGGTAAAGTATAGTCGGCTTGATAAAACGATAGTTGCTCTACTTCTAATTATCCAAAATACTTGCTTAGCGTTCTGTGTAGATTTGCGTAACTAGATTTTAAGAATGTTTTAAATTAAACAGTTATCGTTACGTTATCGATACCTCTGGCTATCTAGGTTGTCTCTCTACACTACACGCTATGGAAAGCTGACAATGAAACAAGAGTAAATTATTTTATCCTAGGAAAGGACATGCATAAAAATGGTCAAATGTTACTTTAATTTTCTACTTAGTGTAAATTTTAGGAATATTTGGTAACAGGCTGCAGAAAGTTTTATATTTTAATAACTTAGTCAGTTAACAGAAATAAGCAACTTTATGAAAATCGTTTCATTTTATACACGTACATAGGTAAATAAAACAGAGAACACTATGTCTCAAAACCAAGTGAACCTTCATCTTTTAATGGAAAAATCGAATACAGGGATTACTTAATCGTCCAGTTAAAGCAAAGCAGTGGCGCTGGCCGGAGCAGTATTCCCCCGGGTGCGGCAGTTAGCCGCCGCGTCGCCGCTTGATTGTGCTCCTCGTAAAGCAATCTAGAAATGCGCAGCGCTACTCTCACTGCTAGGGTTGGGTGTTCAGGTCATTAATCGATAATGCACGTCTTATACGTCTAGTTAAACAGTGTTATAGAACTAATTTGAAATATCACACAATGAAAATACGTTTCCGGTGTTCCCCAAAAAGCTTCCAATAACAATCGCCGCAAGACATATACTTTCATTAACAGTGTGAGATCACAGCTATCGGGTCACAATTAACGGTAAAAAAAATATTGATAATATGTAATATATATTTTTCTATTTACAGAAGTAACGGTGAGATTACAAGAGCAGTACACTAGCTGTCACCCTAATTTGCATTGAGAGCTAGGCTCAACTAAACCAAGTTACAATAATTACTAATGTAAAAAAGTAGAAATTGACAATAAAGAAGTAAAAAAAGAATATGTTTGAAACTTAATTTAAGCTTTGCCTTTTTCACCGTCTATTGAAAGTGTGAGTTGTGTTTTTGTTAGTGATGGGGGAGTTTGTGTTTAGGGAATAATTGCTGGAGGGTTAGTAAAATGAAGAAATGTATGTAACACAGCTATCACTAGAGAAGAAGTACAAAAATAACTATAAATACAGAGTGTTAAGATGAATTTGCGAAAGTCGAAAACAAGCGATAGTACCCGCTCATACGAACAACTTTCCGTGAAAAAAAAATCGACAAATCGAAAAAAGAAACTGTTGTTTCACACATTTTATTTGGATAGCTATGTAAGGAAAAGATGTTTTATTTTTTTCGCGATTCGGGGGTTGGCTCCATAGTAAAAGTTGTTTGTATGGACGAGTACTATCGCCAGTTTCCGGCTTCCGCAAAATCATAAATACTATTAGATTAAAATTTCAGTATCATTGTAATTAAAATCATTGAGCCAATCTTTAATATATTTTTATCTTGTTTTATGAGAATATTGTTATCGAAAAACTTGTTGTAGTCTCGGTGCCATGTTGTTAAAATTTCTATGGACAAATTCACTTTCAACTAATGGAATAGGACAACGTTCGATTCGTTTGTTTGTGACACAAATGTTAGTATTAAAAGTAGGGCCTTCTTATTTCCCAAAAATACTAATTATAACCTGTTTCCAACCACATACCCAGGTAAAGTAAAGTAAAATTTTATTTGCTTAAACATAATAATAAATATTTTTACTTTAAAAGCTTTTTTTAACCGTTTTATTATATATATATACAGATTCTTATGAATATTAAAGTAGAAATTGAATAAAAAAGAAAATTTTCGAGATATATTTCGACCCACTTGGGATCGTCGTCAGTCGAATATGGAAAAGTATCATAAATAAAATAGAGTTAACAATAAATTGACAAACTTAACCTATTTAATTTACCTACCTTTTTGCTCTCATCTGGTGAAGGTAGAGAAGGGTCTGTCTGTCGGTCAGTGTTGTCTGTTTAGTCCAGCTCCGTAGTGGGCACCAAGTGACCAAATGTAGGACGATTACCAAGTTCTTAGTTCAATGTCAGTCAAAGGGGGGTGAAAGGCTTTAATGATACGAACAGTGAAGCAGTTGTTAAATGAATGAGAATGAGAGCGAGCATGTGTGGGTATAGGTAAAGTGTTATGAGGTATTGAGTCCGTAGTGTGTCGATGATGGTTCATTCTGATATGGAGCGCATTTTTTGTCTCACCTACGTAGAATGCCGGACAGTGCCGGCATTCTAGCAGATAAATGCAGTTCTCTGTTTTGCATGAAGTGTTGGGTTGTGTGGTGTAGGTGTTTAATGTGTGGTGTGTGTTGATTTTTGTGTCTGTTCTAATAATGGGACATGTTTTACATCGTGGTCGTCGGCATGGAGCAGTACCAGGTGATGTGATTGATGGATTGAGATGAGTAGGATATTTTGGTTTAGTTTTGGTGAGATATGATCTGAGGTTTGGGTTCTGTCTGTAGCAGATTTGTGGGTTTGTGGAGAGGAGATTTTTGGTTTCGTCGTTTTGTTGTAGGATGGGAATGAAATCATTAACTCAAAAAACTCAAAAAACTCATTAATGATTTCATTCCCATCCAAAGCCTTTCACCCCCCTTTGACTGACATTGAACTGAGAACTTGGGAATCGTCCTACATTTGGTCACTTGGTGCCCACTACGGAGCTGGACTAAACAGACAACACTGACCGACAGACAGACCCTTCTCTACCTTCACCAGATGAGAGCAAAAAGGTAGGTAAATTAAATAGGTTAAGAAAATAGGTTAAGTTTGTCAATTTATTGTTAACTCTATTTTATTTATGACTAGCTGACCCGGTGAACTTCGTATCACTTACCTCTTAATATAAACCATATTAATTTAAACCATATGTATGTATTTCAGAGCCGGCAGCTTTATAAAGGCATCATCAGATAGTCTAAGTATCGGCTCCATAGTGGGCGGAAAGAGTGGGCAAATCACGCACACATCTTCAGCTTAATGTTCATACTTATTTTGCATGAGACATTATATTAGATTATAGACACTTATATTAACAAATAAGGTACCAGCCTATTTTTTTTTTCTGTATCGATTACGCCACATTACTAAACTTAATAGTAACCTGCCAACACTGACTGTCAGTGTCACTGTCACCGAACTTTCCAAGAAAATATAATTGATATTTCAAAACTATTTTTCAGAAGTTATAGTTAACTTTTAACAATGCATTGTCCCTTTTGTAAAAAGTGGATAGAACGGCAGAACAACAGAAGTACCTGTCCTAGTTGCACAAAAAAATTGTAAAGATGCGACGAATGTTTCACAATAACCGCTGATACCTTCAAGTTTTGTATAAAGTGCGGTCACAATTTGAGCCGAATAATACGAATTAATAGGGCTAAGGAACAAAAAAATCGAGTGAAACAACAACTGTTATTAAAACCGAAGTTCGTCTCAACAATGCCATCATCATCATCTGTGTCATCATCTGAAGGAATAACATTTTCAGTAATTTAATTTAACTGCGATTTGGATGAGATTTAAGAAAGTCATGAGCACAACATCGGCAATATTCTGGTTTTACCAGATTTGTCCGAGTCACCGAGGCCTTCCGCCACGCCGTCAAGTCCTGGCGAGGCAAGTCAAGACATCTTTAGCAAGCATGGTTCGCATTTGCTGTTAGATTAATTGATATGTTGCTGATTCAGGTGTCAATCGCGGAAATTTTAGAAAATATGGTTCCTACCGTAAAGATTGCATTATATATATATCTTTAATAAAAAATATTTGAATTGTATCATATTGAATATTATTTCAGACATATATGTATTAGTAACAACAAATATACCCTAATGCACGACACCGTGGTGGCGCGGCCTTCTAATGTAAGTGGCCGGCAAAATTGACATTTTTCCCACATTGTTTGCATTGCCATCGGCATTAATAGCATCGCGAAGATGAATGTACTCTTCAGATCGAAGCTGCTGTTGGTTTAGACGGATGTACGTCAATCGTTCAGTCTCAATTTTGACATACATGACAACTGCAAACTGATGAAAAAGCCGTGACACATCAAAATGTGATTTACTTCACCTTCACGGATTCTGTTTGAATAAAAATTCATAGCACTGACTTTTTTGTTGGTTTCAGCACCTGTAATCAATTAATCAACCATCCCAAAAACTAATGAGTCTAATGGATCAGGTGGTGGGACTAATTGTGGCAATTTTACTTTACCACCAGCACAACATAATCCTGAAAATTCACCGCTGTATTTTAAAGCATTACAATGTTGACAAATGATTGACATATTCTGCGGAATCGATCAAATTTCATTTTCCCGTGCTCGCTGCTGTTGTGATCGATGTGCCCGAACTCGTTCCATTCTATGCCTATTATCCATTTCATTGTAATTCACTCTAGAATGCAAATCTGCCATACCAATACGACTGTTATCATTATCAGTCTCTCGCTGGTCATCAGTGCGATTAGCGCGTGAGGTAGCTCGTCGCACATTCGATCGACTACGACGACCTATGTAAGGTCGTTTTCTCCTCGGCATTGTAAGCAGTATCAGAATGAAAAATTAAGTTTTGAATCTTTTTTCAGGTGTTAATTGGAATCAGGATTTTTTTGAGGGTTTGACAATTTTATAATTGCTAAAAACTAAGAAAAAAGAAAGCAGTTTGATCACAGAAAACTGTGACGTCATAATGTAAAACCTCATACAAATTTCATAGTATCTGGGCGTTTTGACATTTGATAAAGAGTCGCTGATTTGATTTTTAGGGAAGTACCCAATTTCAGATCGTATAGCGAACTTTACTGTTTCAAAGTATATTTCTGAACGCACCCAACACAACAACCAAGTGTCATTATAGTGTCATTATTTTACATGTTTTAAATCTAAATACGCGATAATCAGACTATTATGGATATATGTTGTCGATTCCAAACCCTTATTTAATCTAGATCTACATGTTTTTATTCCTAAAATACCGAACCGACGCGACGGAGCGAACATCAAATGTTTGACAGGTAAGAACAGTTTGTATGGGAAAATAAAATTGTCGTTTTTAGTATTTTCCTCGCAAATTTTCCACATTTTTTCATTGCTTAAACCTTCCCTGGACTTCCACAAATATTTCAAGACTAAAATTAGCCAAATCGGTTCAGCCGTTCTCGAGTTTTAGCGAGACTAACGAACAGCAATTCATTTTTATTTATATAGATACTTTTCCATATTCGACTGACGACGATCCCAAGTGGGTCGAAATATATCTCGAAAATTTTCTTTTTTATTCAATTTCTACTTTAATATTCATAAGAATTTGCTTAAACATGCGTTTTAAATAAATATACACACATTTTACCATAATATATAGCAGCGTTTCTTAACCTTTTTTGTCCACGGACCCCTTAGGAAATCAAGCACAATTTTAAGGACCCTCTAAATAAAAAAGCAGCAATAAATTTCGGACCATTTATTTTAGTTCTACAAATTACAAAAAAAAATATACTTTGTCATATAAAATACTTTAATGTGAAGGTTTTTTGGTGGCAAAAAGCTTTTGGTGGCATTTATTTATGATTGTTAAATGGTCCATAGATTAGGCTGCGGACCCCCATACATATGCTCGGTGACCCCCAAGGATCCGCGGACCACAAGTTAAGAAACGCTGATATATAGTATGCAAATATTGACTCTTAAGAACTAAACATGCTATAACAGAAGTAAATTTACTTATCATGTATTATTATTATTATATATCATATTTATTATTATTATTAAACAATTAATTTAGTTTATTATAATAATAATGTTAAGTTATTATAAAATTCATTCACAACCATATTCATTTAAATAATCTTTGACGTCGTAATAACATTTTTCTAGGAGCCTTTTAAATGTTTTTATGGGCAAACTTTTAAATTCTAATAATAGTTGATTAAAGATTTTTATCGTGAATATTTTGCCCGTATAATCTTGTATTTTAAGTTGTGAATTAATTAGTAATTAAAGTAAAGACTTTATGGAAAAGCTGCTAGGAAATCTGTCAATGACCTTTGCGCATTTTGTACTGGACCCCGTACCATGAAACTCAGTAATTTGCGTTAAAGGGGAACGATTCGTATTTACTACAAAACGCACAACTTAAGATGGTTCTTCCTATTTTTTAACTAAAGATATGAAATAAATGTGATTTATGGCATTTCTCGAACATAATTTAATGTCAGTTGGGCTTTTCCGGTAAAATTTTGTTATTTTATGCATGACGTTGTAAATGAATGGGCACACAAACTTAAAATACGCTTTCAAGCCCATAATCTTTATAAATGAACTATCGATATGTTTAATGAACAGCACAGCACTATTCACAGCTTATTGAACCCTAACTAAACCGAGGTCGGTGTAAACCGCGACTTCAGTCACCATTCTCGTTAACTTATGTACATAGTATTTTGTTTGACAACTTATTGAACTGTTATGAGGATGCTGATTATTTGGTTGCTCTTTCTTTTTTTGCACACGGGTCGTGATTTCACAAACAGACCTACTTTATTTTTTCTATCGATCGAAAACAATATATTTTTCGTGTTTTTCGTTTATCGTCCCACTATTTTTAATGTGTATTCACATACCTAGTACCTTTTTCTATTAACATAATAATCTTACTTAGTTAGCATGGACGTTCGCGCGACGATCGCAAGCGGCCCGATGGGATGACGCTCTTTGGATGTAAATATGGTAGGTCGCTCGTTTGGGATGCGACCTATGCTGACACACTTGCCCTGTCCCACCTCTAGGCAACCTCAGCAAGGGCTGGCACGGCTGCGGAGTCGGCCGAAAACCTCAAGCGGCGCAAATATGCGGCTCTCTGAGAAGGCTAGATGTTTGCGCCGTTCGGTGTTAAACGCTGCCACGTTTTGGGCACCCTACCTAACGGCGACGACTTAAAAAACATTTTCATTTAATTTTAGGATTACATATTTATTTGTAGATAATTTAAATTTAGATTAAGTTTAGTTTTTTATTGTTTTTGAAGTTTTTATTTGTGAATACACAAATAAGATAGGTACTTATTTATTATCATTAAATTAATACTCTAGGTATAGGTCACTAGTACAGTTTATTGATGTAAACAATATTTGAAAATATAAGTAGCGACACCTAAAGACAACTAGATGAACTATAAAATGTCATCACTTTACACGACTATAGCGCGCCATCTCGACGCAAAATACTAAACTAGTTGCAACTTAGGTCCATAAGAAAAGTTGCGCCATTCAGAGCTGCACATAAGCTTCGCTCGCATGCCGTTTTACACAGAGCTTTTGTAGTTCAGCTCTTTATTTATAGATGGCGTCTGTATCATTTGTTTCGTGAAAATCTCGAATCTATGAAAAGTTTACATAACGAAAAGAGCGGCACCCAAAGACGACCCGTACTAAAAGTTCATTTTATTTTACAATTTTTAGTCTTGACAGGTTAAATTGTGAAATATCGTCGCTCGTACTAACTGTCATATCTAATGTTTTGGGTGATTTGCGTTGAGACCAAAGATTGCATTATCTTAGTAAATATAACGAGTGAAATTAAAGTATAAACGATATCATTATCACTACATAGTATAAAACAAAGTCGCTTCCCGCTGTCTGTCTGTCCCTATGTATGCTTAGATCTTTAAAACTACGCAATGAATTTTGATGCGGTTTTTTTTTAATACATAGGGTGATTCAAGAGGAAGGTTTGTATACATGCATAATATATTAGAGAAACACTGATAATTTTAGAGGTTTCTAATGTGATGACGTAACTAAACACATTTAAACAGCACTGGCTGAACCCTACGAGACAGATCAAAATAATGTAAGTACTACAGTATTGTACACTTTAAAAGGTCTACAAAAAAGCCTGCGATTTGTCTTTCTCTTAGGGATAACCCACAATAACAATTTTTTTATCCTTTACTTTTTATTACGAAGCGATTTTAAGCAATACAGCATTAATCCTTATCCTATTAAGTACCTTAAATACATTGTGCATTATATAAAGACATTCTGTAGTATATTTAGTATCAGCATTACACCCGTGCGAACCCGGGGCGGGCTGGTCGCTAGTACCCTATAAAAACAAACACTTGTTCTGAAAAAAAATACTTTATTTACCATTTCACATTGTGTAACTTGAGCAATTATATATATTTATATATATATATATATATATATATATATATATATATATAGTAGACTTATAGGGCTGATCTACACATTTTGGAAAAAACGCAAAAAAAATACGAGGTTAGCTCTAAACTTCATGTTTTTCGAGTGTTAAAGGGACTTCCTTAAATAATACAGCCTTGAAATTTGTATTAAAAATAAGTGAACAATAACTCTGTCTACACATTTTAGAATATTTTAATAATTTCATCTAGAGGCCGAGTTATTAAATAAAAGCTCAGTTTTTCGTGAGCGCGTGTTTCTTGGTGGCTCAGAGCGTGATATTTTAAACTAAAATGAAACCTACCGCTCTACCGCGTAATTCTCATTTGTATCAACTTCAATCAAATGCATGCAAAATTCAACGCGTGCAAAAGAGATGGCATGTTAGGCGGGCGTCGTCGCACGCACGTCAAATTTCAATCTCAAGTTGATGTTGATGAAAATGAGAATTACGCGGTAGAGCCCCAGTTCCGATTGATGCAGCCTTAATATTGAGCCTTAAACGAGCGACGATATGGGTAGGAGTTCTTGTAACACACTGTTTCAAGTAAGTATACTTTCAAGTAATGCTTTCTTTTCTAAATTTTTTCTTTAAAGCTGTTTTTGTTTAAATCATAGAGACAATAAAAGATTCTTAAGCTTCCTAAAAATAACAACTACCTTAATTTTATTTTGATTTTAGGACAAACTTGTTTGTCCGCCAAAGTAATCCAGTGCAGCAGAAAGCTAGTAGACTTGGTTAGAATGTTAGGTATGGCAAGTCGCGACCACCATACATAACCATCGTGGTATTTTTTATAACAACCTAATACCACTTTGGTTTATGCCAAACTAATTTGTTCTAAAATCTGATTTGGCCGGTAACATAAATACACAAAAATTAATTGTAGGTCAAACTACTTAGCACTACATAGTGCACGTTCAAAAACACTTATAAAATTTTCGTTCGTTTATTGAAAGCACGCGCCATTTCACCTGCTTTCTGTCGGTATTATCGTTACTCATAAAAGTGATGGGAAACCATCAAAAACATCGATATACCGGCTTTAAATGGACAGGTAACTTTTAAAGCAAGCCCGTTATCTACTGATCATAATGAACCACCTTTCCAAAAAACAAAAAATGTGGTTTTCAAAATTAAGGGTCAATTCTCCGGATTCGTAACAATTAAGAAATAATTATAACGGTCAGAATACAACTTTTAGCTTAGACAACTTTTTGTTAAAAGTTTGCTATTTTATAATATTTTAATGATATTACAATAGCTATGATTAAGAACCTGTAACTTGACATTTCGTATTTCTGGCTCACGAAACGTTCAGCAACTCCATAATGAACTTTTTAAGGGAAAAATGGATAGCAAACATCTTTGTTGGATACCATAGACAAAGTAAACTTCTCGTGATCCTGTGTATAGCCTCCACACATTGGGAGGCTATACACAGCCCTGCAGCTTGTCGGATACCATCAACGACAATGTTGTCGTTGGATACCATAGACAAAGTAAACTTCTCGTAATTCTGTGTATAACCTCCCAGCGTGTATTGAATCTTTACCATAGACTATGAACTCCTTATGAACTAATAAACTTCTACCGGAAACAGATAGAGTAACACGCCCGCATGATGATTGTGTTGATTTGCGTTTTCGAACGGTTTTTCTTTTTCGATTTCAGACGGCTTTTGAGATTCAATTAACAATCCTTACATTTTTTTTCATGTGCAATATTTTTAAATGGTGTATTATTTAAAAAAAAATGTCTTTATGTCTTGTATTTTCTCGCTGGTGAGGTAAAAAGTTATATGTGTCACACGAGAGCAAATTTATTTTGTTTCTTGTGCCTTTGTGCCTCACCACGCTCAGGATTCTAACTTAGAATCACTCGCTAGAATCCTTCGCTCGCTCGGGATTCAAACACGGCACTCGCAACAAAAAAACTTTGCTCTCTTGTTGCACAAATAACTATTATCAAACACTATAAAATAACTTTTTTGAGATTTTAGGTCTCCACATTGCTAGAAAACTAAATTCGTCTCTCGTAGAAACCCTCTCTTATCCCAGAACAAAACTCCCAAAAATTTCGTTGTGACCATTGATCTAGTTTATCGATATCGACAGCGTTCAACGTAATGGAACATTCCTAAACCGCCATACTCCCCGTAGACCAATTATCGACATTTGGCCGACTAATTGAACGGGATGCGCTGGCGCATCTGTCGGTTTGTGTCGAACTGCTGTATTGGGATATTGATTTTATAGTCAGTATTTAGAGGATTAATGGCTATCAATATATATTAGCAGTTTGACATTTCAATTACGTAGATATTCTTTAATGTATAGTTATAGGAAGGATACCGACAATAAATTTTTGGTTTTAATTTGCGCACATTTAAGTTTATAGTTTGTGAACTGGAATATATATAAAAGTATTTATTCTTGTGTTCCTAAATATGATTTGATATATACGTTTCGATTATCATATGAAGTAAAAACGTTTTTTATATAACATAACTGTTCAAGCCCGAAAAATCTACATGAAAAAATCTACAACTTTAAAGTTACCTAGTTTTATATAAAGTGCATGACTTTGTTTAGTACAGCCAAATTCATACTGAAAGATTGGTAAGTGATTAGCGTCACGGCTCAATCACACTTTTTGCTAATTTTGCAAAGTAAAATGTTGAACTCCCATAGATTGACTTGGAGCTGGGCGAGAGCACAAAAATAATTATTTATGAATTTCCCAAAAAGGATTATCGATCCGTTATACTGATCACCTACCAAGCAGTGGCGTGCACAGAACTTTTTTCCGGAAAAGCAATCAAAAGGTCAAGATTGACAATAAAAAAAATATTAAAAAAATTAAATAACACTTTAAAAAAAAAGTTTGTATGACGCCAGAGTAGGCACTGCCTACCCTAGAGTGAAAATTTTCATATAAACTTTTTTTTTTCAAAGTGTTATTCAAATTTTTTTATATTTTTTTATTGTCGTACTTGACCTTCTGATTGCTTTTCCGGAAAAAAGTTCTGTGCATGCCACTGCTACCAAGCCTACAGTATAAATTAGGCAGCATAAATTAATAATACCTTACATATGCTGAAAGGTCTATCTCTCTTGTGGATCGTGTACCGAACGTCAACATTCGACAACGAACTCGAGTCGAAGATGTCGGTAAACGAATATTGAGACTTGGTGGAGATGGGCGGAACATCTGGGTGGACGGAAAGACTGGCGGTGGACTAGGGCAGTAACAGAGTGGTGGCCTACGCCAGAAAAGCATTCAGTGGGTATTCATTAAACAGGTGGTAGAGCTGATGCCAGGCTCAACTGTGGCGGTACCACCATCTTACTTGGAGACCCCCTCGAAGTAATTCGAGGGAGGGTGAGAGGACAGCCCACAGGCAAAAAAACAGGAGGCCCACCATCCCTGGAACCGATGGATGGCAGTATACCCATCCCCAATAGCTGGGCCTTATATGGAACAGACTGGTGACGGGCAGTGGCGTCACTGGTGCGAGGGTTCCAGCACCGCGCTCACCAACCCGCCTGCCCAGCGTGTGGGAGTATGAGAAATTCTTCCAGGATGACCGCCAGGAGTAGCAAAGTCCTGGAAAGGCTTATGTCCAGCAGTGGACGAACTAGGCTGATGGATAGATGGATGGGTAGACCGCGATAGTCCTATGGCGAGACGATATCGTCGGAGCTGTTGGTGGGCAATGGATGGTACGGGACCGACTAATATGACCTGGAGAAGAAGAGGCCTGTGCCCAATAATGGGTGGATGTGGGCTGATTGATGATGATGATATAAGATTTATTATTGCCAAACGTGAGAATGAATGCGTTTTTTTAAAGCCACAATCGTTAAGGCGGTCACAATTGCGTCTATTTCTGCCGCCCTATTCTTATATTGAAGAGGGGAAGCCCTTTATAACTGGGTCAGTTCCCTGTTATTTATTGCCTTCCACTATTTTTCCATTTCAAAAGTTTGTCGCGTTTGCTGTCTTGTTATTGGCAAGAGATTAATCGGCAATAGTTTTAGGTCCGAACGTATAGACTACAAATCTGGAGATGGCAGATTCAAATTCCGTCGGATCACCTTGGTGTTCGGTCTGCGTGCTTTGGAAGCTTGAAAGTGAGTCCATATTTGTGCCCGAAGTACGGCGATAGGGCTTACCGGGATATAATGATTACATCACGCTGGTATGTAATAATCATCGTTGAAACACAGTTAATACTCGGAAACATCTCGGGGATTCATGTCGTGATGCATGACGATGTATTGTTTACATAATTTGAAAACATATCGCGTATCGCGTAAAAATTTCATGTAAATTAATCCGTGATATCTTCTAATTATAAATTCAATTTACGATGTTACAAATATAAAGTAATTTTAAGGTTTCGTAAAAAACGAAAATTTACAAGTTTTTCATCTGTCTGCCCGCAGTACAACTCCAAAAAAAGCTGTTTAGGCTATTTGGTACGTCGATGACATTGTGAAAGAATCAAAAGGTGTATCAAGACCGTAGCAAATTGAGATCCAAATATAGTCCGTCTACTCCTCCGATAGACAGAAGTCAAGCAATTATTTTATACATGATTTATTATGTATGTGTAAATTTGTGTATTTATTTATGTATGTCTATTTTTCATGTTGTATAATTGTATCGTGTAAGTTTATGTATTCGTTTATTTTAGCGTTAGTAATTAATCATAATGTACTCATGTAGTCTATTTTACATTTACATGCTCCCCTCTTTTTGTTATTTTTTTCACCTTCTCTTTCACCCAAAGGTTCCCCGGTAGATATTGCTATTAGCAATAAGTGCCGCCTTTGTACAATATAAATGTTTTTAAGTGTCCTTTTTTATGTATTTTGTAAATGTACATAAGTGTAATAAATAAAATAAATAATAATTATGTGTAAGTGATCATATTTCAAGTAATTATTTTATACATAATTATGTTATAGTTCGTCCACTGTGGACATAAGCCTTTCCAGGACTTTGCCACTCCCGGCGGTCATCCCGGAAGAATTGCCCATACTCACAAACGCTGGGCAGGCGGGTTGGTGACCGCGGTGCCGGGACCCTCGCACCAGTGACGCCGCTGCCCGTCACCAGTCTGTTCCATATAAGGCCCGGCTATTAGGGATGGATATACCGCCATCCATCGGTCCCAGGCATGGTGGGCCCTCTGTTTTTTTTGCCTGTGAGCTATCCTCTTACTCTCCCCCGAATTACTTCGAGGGGGTCTCCAAGTAAGATGGTGGTACCTCCACAGTCGAGCCCGGCATCAGCTCTACCATTATGTGCAAGTGATAATATTTCAGGCTGATATCGACCGAGTTGATGAAATGCTCACTCCTAGAGTTTTAAATTTTTCCCGACCCAGAAAAATAATACGTATAAGAGAAAGTTTTCTTTAATCTGTAAGATGTATTTTGGCCATGACCTGCATGCGCGCGACTTTGTTTGTCACCTGTTTTATCACGCGAAATCGACCAATCAACCTTTCATAGCGCTTATTTAAGTGGAAAGTAGCCGCCAACGACCTGTGGGTCTACCGCGTAATTCTCATTTACATCACCATCAACTTGAGATTGAAATTTGGCGTGCGTGCGACGACGCCCGCCTAACATGCCATCTCTTTTGCACGCGTTGAATTTCGCATGCATTTGCTTCAAGTTGATACAAATGAGAATTACACGGTAGAGCCCCTTGAGTCGCAATGCAGTGCGATGATATGAGCGTTACACAGAAGACTCAAGGTCGTTGACAGGTACCTGCCCCTTAAGAGAAATAACTTTATCAACAGGGTCAATTTCGGATGACGCCGTGTGTCAAACGAAGTCACATTGTCATCGTGCTACGGGGGTTGGACTGTAATCTATTGATTTACTATAGTTGCAGTGCTTTCTCCCAGAGAGGTAGGCAGAAACAAATTTCCATCTGCTGCTATCCTTACACACCTCTTTTGCCTCTTCCACATTTATCAATCTAGTCAAACGTATGAGTATGAAAAAGTCTAGAAAACCTTTCAACTGTCTGAATCCTCTAAAATGTTTATTACTGTTTAGAAATGGTCTTTTCAAGAATTGATAGAAGACGAATCAATTTAACCAATCATAAATTTTGATTTTTTAAAAAGTCAACAAATTTTGTTTTAATATTAAAGTCGATACCCAAAAAACATTGGTAAAAATTTGAAAAATTTCAGTTTTTAAACGATGAATATTGTAAGCAAGGAATTTGTTTTTATTTCATTTATATTCTGTAAAGCGTTAGTTTTAAATTACTTACTACGATTTCCATTTGACCTTGTCTTTACTCGCCCAGATGAAGGCAGTCTAAATCTGCTGAAACTGGTCGGCTTTCCCGATCATAGCAAGTATTGAGGTGAGCCGTTTTTATATAAATCATGAATTATCCTCAAGTCTCATTTAATTCTACATTGTCATTAGTTAAAGTATAATGTGTATGTGCCTTCTGCTACATATTTCTTACGGACACATATTACCTACCCAATGAATAGGTTATTAACATGAGAAAAACCCGACTACAGGGTAGTCGGGTTGACTTATGTGGAGTCATTTGTTAAAGTTTGTTTATGTCATGAATTCTCCTCAAATATGATTAATTCTTTTAAAAAAATCAATGTGTTAGAAATATTAATACTTTTGGCAGAAGCAGATTACCTTAGTACCTTAGCTGTTTTTTTTTCCAAGAGTAATTGTTGATTATAAAAAGAATCAATTCAAATTCAAATAATTTGTTTTAGGGTTCCGTACCCAAATAGTAACTAATGGGCCCCTATTACTAAGACTCCGCTGTCCTTCCGTCTGTCCGTCTGTCCGTCTGTCACCAGGTGTATCTCATGAACCGTGATAGTTAGACAGTTTAAATTTTCACAGATGATGT